>AYKW01000014.1:313376-778269 GCA_002760635.1 Ganoderma sinense ZZ0214-1 | reverse complement strand
CATAGAAGGCCATGAGTGGGATGTGACAGTGGCAAACCATGCCGAAAGCCGCATAGCCCAGTCAAACGTCGTCCCAAAGATAGCGGTCGGAATAAACGGCCATGGCCCCACAAAAAGACAACAGTAGGTAGCGTTGTTTGCCAACATAATCACGTCGCCGAGGGGAAGGAGGCGAGGAGGATACCGGCCGAGCGGCGAGCAGGAGCGTGGGACGATGGACATACCGCATTCGTGAACGCGTCCAAACGAGGCAGGGAGCGCGAAAGCGAGTACAGAGCGCCACATAGTGGCGACACGGGGGGCACACGCGTGTATGAAGTGGCGCGAGGAGGGCGTGGGTGGTTAATAAAACGCGCGAAGCAGAGAGCACCGGGTGAACGCAAGATATACAGGAACAGAGACGGTCAGAACGCGCGCGATAAATGTAGATGATTGCACGCACAAGCACGCTCCCTCTCCGCCTTCTGAATCGCCTTGGCTTTGCCCTTCTCCTTCTCCTTAAGCCGCCGCATAGATTCCTCAATTGTCCGGATGTCATCTCCAGCCTTCTTGGCGAGTTCCAGGCTCTTGACCTTGTACGCGGTGAGCTCCGCATGGAGGATTTCGAGTTCATCGGTGGGTGGGACCGTGTCTGGGGGGTTGTTGAAGAGGGCCGAGCGGATTGCAGGAAGGTCGGCGTATGAGGAGACTGCAGACGACATGACGTAGTTGGGGGTCTCCCGGCCGGTAAAATCGGGCGTAAGCGACGTCCCCGAGCTGCCGCGGGCCAGACCAGACGACAGCGGCGAGATGAAGGAGGCCGAGAGGAGGTTGAGGAGGGTGGTGGATGGGCACCGTCGCGAGCAGATCCAAGTGTGTAGACGCCCATGCTCAGCCTGCAGGCGTCTGTTAGAGTGGACGACGGATTAGGCAGGAGATTCCCATGGGTGCGTATTGCGGTGCCTTGCCCGAGCCTCAGGTGGCAAAGACTCGCATGGACTTGGACTTATCCCCCTCGTTCTCACGAAAACATACCTCGTCTGCCCGGCAGCCTCATGTCCATGGCGCACTCAGAGTCAAGGCAGGCTCTCCTGTTCGATGCCGACAAGGAGTCGCACGGGGACAAGTTCGAATTCAGCTCGGACTCCATTGAAATGTCGAGTCTCGACGAAATCCCGGTCACCCCCGCTCAACCAGGCAAATATGGACCCACGCACTACGGCTCCGACGGGAACGACTCGGATGAAGATTCGGATGTCGAGGATGATGGTGACCAGGCCCTGCTTGGTTCACGTTCGCGCTCCCGGGGACGAGAGCGGACAGAGGAGCATCCTACGGATACCCTCAGTCAGGTTAAACGGATTGTACTCGAGGTGCGTGGCCACTGTCTTTCGGACAGTCTTCACGGATTAATTGGAATGTATTTTGCTAGACTGCACCCACATTACTTCTGACCACCGTTGGTCTACTGTTCACTGGAGAGATTCTGGAGTCGGTATCGGTGAGTCTCGGAGTCCGTGTCCACCAGCTGGCCGTAACGATTCACCATGGTCAAACATAGCATTGGAAAGCTATGACTCGAATAGACGAGTTGATAATGCTCATCCCCGTTGTCCTCAACCTGAAAGGAAACCTCGAGATGAACCTGTCTGCACGTCTTGGTACCGCTGCCAACATGGGTGATCTCGACATCCCCGAGAAGCGCCGATCCATCATCCTTGGCAATCTCACCCTGCTCCAAGTTCAGGCTACTGTTGTCTCTTTCTTTGCCGCCATCGTCGCCTTTGCCATAGGCAAGATCTTTCCCGACCCTCCCAACTTTGAAAGTACTGCTGTCCCTGTGAAGCGCGACGTCATTCAACAAATAATCGCTCGTGCCGTGCACAAGAAGCCTCACCGCCCGACTCTCCCACCACGACCTTCAGGTTCTGCGGAGTAAGTGCTATCTTTTCTGGGTTGCCACAAGTCAAGTTTATGCACCTGATCATGACCAGGTTCATCATGGTCGCTTCATCCGCGATGTGTGCGGCTTGCCTATCAAGCGTGCTCCTTGGCTCGTTCATGTGCGGACTAGTCGTTATGTGCCGACGGTTCGGTCTCGATCCCGGTATGCCCATGCATTTCTCCATGCGCCATGCTCCGGGAATGACGTGACTCCTGTCTCAGACAACATTGCACCACCTGTGGCAGCATGTCTCGGAGACCTCGTCACTCTCTCGTTGCTGGGCCTTATTTCCGAAGCCCACCTTGGCATTCTGGAAACTCCCGTTCCGCTCATCCTTGTGATCACCCTCACTGTTGCGGCGGTCGGTTGGACGATCGTTACGAACCGGAACCAGCATGTGCGACATCTCCTCACAGAGGGCTGGTCACCTCTCTTCCTAGCCATGGCCATCAGCACCGGGACTGGTATTGTACTCGACTCTTTCGTGGAGCGATACACCGGCTTTGCCCTGCTCGCCGTCGTTATTGCCGGTGCGTCTCACGTCCACTGCTTCGACCTGGTCGTTGGCGCTTATTTTACTGCAGGTTTGCCCGGAGGAGTCAGTGCGATCTTCGTGTCGCGTCTCTCCACTGCTCTCCACGCTACCACCACAAAGATGTCCTCCGCGATGGCTTCAGTGACGAATCTCCAAGAGAAGCACTACCCCAAACCCCGCCTCGTCTTGCTCACGCTTATCCTTGTCAGCATACCTGTCGAGATCATCTTCCTAGGCTGTGTGATTGGCTTTGGCTGGATACATCTTCCGTTTCTCTTCATAGTTCTCAAAGTGATGTTCTTCCTCGTTGCCGTGCGTGTCGCCCCAGACTCTTCTCCAGGAAGATGCCTAACTGACGTCTCCTTACCAGATCACCATCTCTCTCATCGTTGCCCAACTCACAACCACATTCCTTTGGAAGTGGCATCTGGACCCAGACATGTACGCTCTGCCCTGCCAATCTGCTCTCACCGATCTTGTAGGCCAGCTGCTGCTGGTTGCATGTTATGAAATCGCCTCGTTGCTGGGCGTCAAGGTGGCCATCCAGCATAGGCCACGGCCCGGGGGCGTATAATCGCTCCTCGCTACATTGTCCTCCTCGCGCACCCAGCCATTACCCTCGTTGCTGTGCAGTATATCACACGCGCTCCCCCAGTTAGAATACTTTGGCATAATTTATCCCCTTCAGGTTTTCTTGGACTACCATTGTGCTCGCCCACGATGAAACTAACGCCCGAGCAGGAGTGCTGCGAAGCGCTCGTTGTCTTTAGGGCGCCTACTTAACTGGCATGTTATGCTGGCAGCGTCCCCCGATGGAAGTAAGTAATTGCTATGTAACTTGCGGGTAAATCGACAACTGGTACTGCTTTATTGTGTACTGACTTGATCGGACATCAACCAGACAGGTAACGTATACTTAGTTATAACCTCGATAATCGTTACAGAAGTCTCAAGAGAATAAAATACGAGAACATCCAGATTCTCCTAAGCATGCACATCGGTAAGCTGAGCAAGCTATAGATATGCACCTTGGACGCAGAGGACACGTAACCGATGTAACAGCAAAGCAATATAACAAAGCAGTTGAACAACTATGTACTTGCGCATACGCAAGCCCCTTCGTTCGTTCCACTCAAACGTCGAGCGACTCGTGGTCGACGTCCATGCTCGCATCGTCCGGGGCGGGCGTCCCCTCCGTATCCCGATCTTCTTTATCATCGTCCTTATCCTCCTTTTCGGCAGCTGCAGCGATCGTCTTAGCACTCCTGGGGCGTCCTCGTCCTCGCCCACGACCACGGCCCCTTCCTCTCGGGCGGGGCGGGCTCGGTTCGTCAGAGCTAGAGGATTCCTCGTCTCCGTTAGTCGACTCGGGCGCAGCCGCAGATGTGCTCGGCCTTCCGCGGCCACGACCGCGTCCCCTTCTTCCCCCACGAGCCCGCTTGGCGCTCGCAGCGCCGCGGTTCCGCGCCGAAGCCGACGCAGAGGCGGAGGGCGGCGGGGAGTCCTCGCCCTCCGTCGCCGCACCGTCGTTGTCCTTGTCGCCGTCGAAGAACTCGTTCCGCGCGACGGAGCGGTCCTCCCGCCCCTCTCCGGCGCGCCCGGTGCCCATCTCCTCGTCCTTCTCGTCGCGGGAGCGCTCCTCGTCCTGGAGCCACGCGCCGAGGTCGGGCGGGATCTCCTGCATCTGGACGCTGGGCGCGCCCTGGAGGTAGCGGAGCTTGTTGCGGACGGCGACGGTGATGCGCTGGAGGGACGACGCCGTGTTCTGGTTCTCGACGCGGCCGGTGAGCGGGGGGTGGAGCTTCCACTTGGTCTCGCGGAAGAAGGAGTCGTAGATCGTCGCGGGGAGCTCGTCCGGGATCGCCGCGCCGACGAGCACGGACGTCTCGTACGTCCAGCAGCGCGAGACGTTCTTGATCGTGTACCCGCCGCCGCCCAGGACGAGCAGCGGCACATTGAACTTGCGCACGAAGTTGACGCACTCGCCGTGCGCGGCGATCGAGAGGTTGAACGCGCCGAGCCGGTCGCACCCGAGCGAGTCTGCGCCGCATTGGAGCACGATGGCCGTCGGGCGGAAGGCGGTGACGGTGTCGTCGATGACGGTCTTGAAGATGGTGAGGTACATGTCGTCGTCGATGCCGTCTTTGAGCGGGACGTTGAGAGCGAAATGCTTCCCGAGTCCCGTCCCGTTGTCGTCTAGTTTGCCCGTGCCGGGGAAGAAATCTCCTGTGTACTTGTGGAAAGAAACCGTCATGACACGGTCCGTGTGGTAGAAGGCAAACTCGACGCCGTCTCCGTGGTGGATATCGATGTCAATGTACAGGACTCGTGGGTGGTACCTAAATTAATGAAGTGGGAAGGCGTTAAGCGAATTGCTTTCGGGGAATGACGCAATATGTTCTTACCGAAGCAGCTCGAGAATTGCAAGAACGATGTCGTTAACGTAACAGAAGCCACTAGCTTCTGCCTTCTTGGCGTGATGAAGACCGCCGCTCCAGTTGATAGCAATATCGGTCGTTCCAGCACAGAGCTTCCGCGCGGCAGCTAGAGAAGCTCCAGCATACATTTTGCAGAAGTCGAACATGTCGGCGAATATCGGACAATCCTCGACGCAGTTGAATCGGTCAATCATCGACTTCATCTCGGATTGGTTATGGGGGGTCACTCTGCGCTTGGGGGTTAGTCGTTGCCCATAACTACAGCTCTGAACATACTTTGCCAGGAAGTCGATGTAATCATGTTCATGATATGCTTCGAGCTCGGCTTGCGTGGCAGGTCTTGGACAGTAGATATTGTGTATCTGTTTATCCAAACCGTATCCCAACACAAGAGCATTTGTCAACGTAAGCCGATGCGGTTTCATTGGATGATGTTCCTAAGGTCAGAATAGGGTGATTCAGTGAGCTTTTCAATACAGGTATAGCCTTTTTCATACCCCATAGTGCTGTGCACCGACGCCTTTTGGATAGTAGTAGGACACGATTGGACGAGAATGTGACTGTAGATTATGGACGTCAGTAACAATGCACCGTCTGAAATCTTCTGTCAATCGTACATTTACTCGTTCCGTTATAGGCTCTGCTGTTCCATGAGTCCCTCTGTCGTCAAAATATGGCGAGGCGGAGAAGGTAAGGGAGGTGGCTTGAGACGAGCGAACCATGCCTAATGCTGCGTTGTGCCCGCAAGACAATGACTAACAGCAAAAGCACGGTGTTCACAAGGTGTTACCTTAATGATAATATACTTCAAAGAAGTGCTGGTGGTGTAATGAAAGGCTGGGGGAAGTGGTTGTAGCGGTGATGCTCCCCTGTTGATACTACTTCGTTAGTAACGATGATGAATTGCACCGTAAAAATATAAAAGCAGTCCCTGCTATTAAATCAAGCAATACCTACTCACTTTTCACCCACTGTGAGCAGTAAAGAGGAGCAATTGTGGTTTTTGTGCGGTTGGGAGATATGGGGAGGTGAGGTGAGTGCGTGACCGAGTTCGAAGTTTGGCGGCCATTTGCGGGGCAGCTTATGTAAGCGCCCGCATTGGGATGCCCCGCCTTTTTGCCTCAGCGCCCCCGTCACCTCCTCCCTGTCCACCACGTCCTCCTCACCGTCTTCTCCGTTGTTCTCGTCTCCGTACAGGACAACGAAGCATGAAATTTACCTGCGTATTTCTTTATCTCTTTCTTGGTCTTACTCTGGTACCGCCCGCCTTTACATCCTCTGGAGACCGTGCGGACGAGTTTAGAAGCTGCGTCGCCTCCTGCCAATCTCGAACATGCGAGAGTTCATCCGCCCCACCCCTATCGTTCGCCTTGCGACTCACTCGATGGACATGTGTTGACGATTGCAAGTATCAATGTATGCATCTCATCACTGACCATGCCATACAACGCGGGTGGCCCATCCACCAGTACTATGGGAAGTGGCCGTTTTGGCGGTTCGCCGGCATGCAAGAACCCGCATCCGTCCTCTTCTCTGTTCTCAATTTCCTTGCACACTGGGTTGGCGTACGCAAAGTTCAGGCAAGAGTTCCCGATGCCCATCCGATGAAGAAGTACTACATCATGTTTGCGTTGGCCAGCATGAACGCCTGGGTCTGGTCATCAGTCTTCCACACGAGAGGTCGGCCCTTTACTTGGCTCTGGGGAACATAAGAACTGAAGAGCCACATCCGGTATGTAGATCTCCCCATTACCGAGAAGCTCGATTACTTCTCTGCTGCTCTCGCCATCCTCTACGGCCTCTATTACGCCGTCGTCCGCTTGTTCCACATTTATCCCACCGAGAGATACCGTCTCACCGCCGGTTCGCCCTCTTCGTCCCGAACCGGCATCTACGTGGCGTGGACGCTGGTCTGCTCTCTCGCCTTCCTCGGACATGTCTCATACCTTAGCCTTCTACCCCGCTTCGATTACACATACAACATGATATTCAACCTTGCTGTCGGCATGGCGCATAATCTCCTTTGGGTTTTGTACTCGCTGCCATCCTCGCTCACCCTCATACGCCGTTATCCGGGGCTGCCACCGAACTATCGACCTCGCCACGCGTACAAACCTGCAATGTTTGCCCTCCTCACGACCGCTGCGACAGGGCTGGAGCTCTTCGATTTCCCCCCATGGGCTGGAACCATTGATGCACACTCCCTGTGGCATCTAGCCACGGCGCCGATTGCAGTGTTCTGGTACGACTTCCTTGTGGAGGATGCACGCCACGAGGGATGGAGGCCGGTGAAGCTATAGCGTGACGTGGTGCGTCTTGTTGTGTTTTGCCAGCTACTTCAGCGCAACTTATAGGGGATCTTGATGTCGAACAGCGTCCCTGGATGTTATGCGACGAGTATCGACTATCGTGTACGACGGTTGGACAGTAAGTACACGTCCTAGTGTGTCGTCTCCCTTGTTGAAACTAACTTCTTGACTGCGATTTCCTTATCGTACTTGTCACCCGCGGTAGACGACGCCTCCTCGGGCCTTATTTATTGCCCTCGTATATCACGCAAGTCCCCGTCCAGTACTTTGCTTTTTAGTGGTACAACACTGTTGGGATCCCCACGCGAATGCTTACCTCCAGAACTTCCAAAAGCACGATTGCTACTATCTGCTAGTCGGCTAAAACAGCCTGTCAATTTACTCAAGCTTGCTCAAGTCAGATTACGACTTCAAATGGCGCTTTTATGCAATGGGTACGTATGCACACATTTCAAGCACTAGTCTTTCCCATCGTACCAGTGCCGTCGACACCACGGCTGAGATAACCCATTATGCTGCCCCTTTCCGATCTTCTGGCTCTTTTGCTAGGAAGAACTAAGTCTCTAGTTTCGGGTGAACGTCCGTCTGGGTACCTGCATGATGTACCAAAGCAATCCCCCCTTAGGTGCGCAGCGCACTCAGATACAGTTCTAGTAAACTCGATGCACGTCTTCTGAGTTCTCTAGAAGCTTGGTCATACATCGTATTATCAATTATCAAGAGCAAACTTTCTCGACCGTACATGTGCAAGATCGCAATCTCAAGGAGCACATGCTCTTTAGATTGATTTGTTTGCCTACTTCTAGATCCTCCTCTGCAGAGATTGCATAGCTGGAAGTTGTTCAAAGCCTCATCCTTGGGCTCGGAGTGGGACTCTTTCGGTCTCAGATAACACCGAAATCTCGTTTGTTTGAACTTTACTCTGAGCTTCTTGGCATTGCCTTGCCTTTCGCCACGACGCCATCGCAGAGTCCCAGCAGCCAGCAATTCCCTATGCCGAAGTGAAGTTTGTTCCCGTCGACGTCTCCGCGTATGCCAATACTTATAAGACACTCGCAGCATACGCAGGCGTGCGACCAGCACATCGTTACGATTTGCCAACCAAGTCAGCCCTAAGCGTCGTTGATGCTGGCGTTTGTACGCTCCAGCTGGGCCTTGTTTTATTACAGACCGCTGTGGGGGTGTAGAGAGTGGTCCGATAGACAATGGGAAAATCATGTTCCTGGGCATCCACGAGCATCTCCACGGCATGCCTCAGTCGACCGACAAAGGAGTATCACCCTGGCCTCTTAATCATCGCACTGCTGTCCCGAGGAAGCCCACGGTAACTCTCGAAAAGACTCCAACTCGACTCTGATCCAGGCCTAGCACTGGCAGGATGATAAGCGTGTCTATTGAGAGGAAGAGGACATTTCGTCTATGGACAGAATAGAGGGAGCATGAGTACGGGCATGGGTGACAAACCGGGTCTTCAACTACACCCGCGTTCTCTCCGAAGTCGCTCCACCAGGAGAAAAGAGACTGCAAGCCAACACATTTATCACTCAGCCCAGAAAATAGAGCTACAGCCAGCACTCACCGATGACGTAGTCCAGGCTCTCGATGATCGTTGGGTCGCGGTCGACCTCGAGGTAGGGGTACTGCGACATCCGGAGGACGTGCAGCAGCCGCTCCTCCTTGTGATATGCCGCCACCGGTTTGTCCGGGCGGTCGTCCCGCAGCAACTGCACCCCGTCAGCCCCACTGCGTGTTTCCACAGCACCTGAAGAGGGAACGACGCACCTCTACCCGCTCCTTGTCTGCATACCATATATACCTCTTCCCGTCCTTACCACGGAACCACGCCTGTCTTTGGGGGCCCATGAGCATGTGCACCACCAACCAGACCGGACAAAAGACAAAAAAACCTGACATTTCTTCCTCGCCTTCGTCCTTCATCCTCGCCTTTCCCTTCCTATCCTTCCCACCGCTGCCGGTCCTAGCATCTCCATCTCCAGCGCCGCCCCGCTCGAGGACATCCTCGAAGTGCAAAAAGTCGTGCACGGCCTTGTACTCCCCGCCCCCATACATGCGGAGCGCCATCGCCCGCTTCGCCTCGTCCTCCCTGCCGCGCGTGTCCCCGGGCGCGTGCCCGTTGAGCATCTCCGCGACGAGCGCGAACTCCTGCGTCTTCACGTCGAGCCGCGTCACGCGCGTGCGGTGGCGCTCCCAGGCGGGCGTGACGACCTCGTAGTAGAGCACGTCCGACGCGTTCGCGAGCACGGCGTTCCGCAGGGACGTCGTCGTGAACACGAGCTTGTGCGTCTCCCCCGAGCCCGCGCCCGGGGACGACCGGATGTGGTAGACGGAGGTCATCAGCATGGAAGCGGGATCGTGCGGGGCCCTCTGGTAGAAGACGGGCCAAGCACGGGGAAAGGGAGCAAGAATCGAGATCGAAGCAGAAAACCTGTGGGTGGGTCTCAGAACGAGAGGGCCACGCAGTGGAGCCGGGCACTTTATCCAGTCGGGCTGAAGCACCCAGCCTGTGGATGCGGTCCGCTGCTGACGGACTATCTAGAGTCACCCCATCTGCAGCTAACCTTCATTGCGTTATGTGAGAACCTGCGCGATATCGAAAGGAGACATAGGCCACCAACTCACCGGCTGAATATGTTACCCGAACACGTCAGTGGGAAGCCTGCCGTCCGCGCTCTCATCCTCTGCGATGAACACGGGGTCTCGCCATGGTAACATACACACGAAGGGTGTATGCCCGCGGGTGAGCAATAATATCGCAAATGATGCATGTATGCTCTAGTCCATTGCTGTGGATGATATGATATTGGTACATTTTGGTTTGTGCGTCCACGTCCCATGCAAGAATGATGCAAGTCTAAATGATCAATACACACCGACACCGTTCACACCCACTCCCTCCGCCCAGTCGCCAAACAGTAGCGAAATGCTCTCCCCGTTGTGCGTGCGGCGGATACTCTCTGCGATGGTAGGGCTCACGTCCATCGTGACGAGCTTCGAGCACGCCGCTTCGTGCTGCTTTTGGGGAACTGTGTTGGTGACCTGTGGCGGTAGTGCGTGAGATACAAGAAGTCGGTACCGAACCCATGTACAGCGGGGCGTCAATAGCCGGCCGCCGTGTCATGAAAAAAGCTGAGAAAGGCAGACGTACCACAAGCTGCTCAATGGGGAGCCCTTCGATCATTTTCATGTTCGTCTCCGACAGCAGACCTTGCAGATCATACGCCCGATTAGGGTTTCTGCGTGCTCAAGGCCATCCAGCGCTACGTACCATGAGAGATCAGGGCGTACACCTTCTTCGCACCGTTATCAGCGAGCGAGCGAGCGGCCAGCGCAAGGGTGTTCCCGGTATCTATCATGTCATCGACCAGGATCGCAACCTTGAAGCGCATCGGGCCCAGTTAATACATGATCGGCGGACTGGCCTCGACGCGACGCTCACCTTGTCGCGTACATCCCCGACGAGTACCTCCATCTTCTCCGGGCCGCCCGGGTTCCGCTTGCGCTCTCTATGAATCAACGCGAATTCGACTCCGAGCTTGTCCGCAATTGCAGTCACCCTACGTCATACGTCAGCATGACGGCACTCGCACCCGAATACACGCATATAGGGGGATCGGCGCACAGAACACTCACCGCTTCGCACCTCCGGCATCCGGGCTGACGATGATGCTATTCCGCCAGTCTTCGATGTTCCTCTTAATGTACGAAATCATGAGCGGCTCGGAGTAGAGGTTGTCAACGGGGAAGTCGAAGAAGCCCTGGATCTGGCTCGCGTGCAGGTCCATGGTGATGACATGGTCGCAGCCGGCAACCGCGAGCATGTTCGCGACGAGCTTTGCGGTGATCGGAGCGCGCGACTTGTCCTTCTTGTCCATGCGCGCGTAGGGGAAGCAGGGGATGACGGCCGTGATCCGCCGAGCAGACGCACCCTTGCAGGCGGAGATGAGGATGAGGAGCTCCATGAGGTTGTCATTGACGTCGGTGCAACCTGTCTGGATGATGTAGACATCCTCGTCACGGACGGACTCGGCAATTTTGACGTTGATCTCGCCATTGGAAAACTTCTTGACCGTGCAAGGCGTGAGGGGGACATTGAGTCTGAAAGCGGGATAAATGACTGCCCGCGAGATGGCAGCGCAATCCCATGGAAAGCAGAAGCTCACCGCTCGACCACGGCTTGGGCGAGCCCGGGGTGGCTGTTCCCTGTAGGCTCCCGTCAGCTCGGATGGCCACGGATGGAAGAGGGAGGGAGGCATGACGACGCACCGGTGAGGATCCTGACAGAGTTCCCGCGCAACATGGATGGATTCTCAAGACAATTAGAGCATATGCGAGCTAAGGTAGGGTAGGGAGCGGGAGCCAAGAGGTGAGGAGGGGCAGTGGAGGAAGGGGTTCAAGTAAAGTCATAGCAATTTCTCGGCGCTCCGCAATTCTCGCAAAGTCCGATGTTTGCTGCGAACAAACAAACAGCCACCCACGTGCGATGGCGCGAGCGCCTGCCCGTGCCTGGCCAATCCGGAACGCCGCAACTGCCTGAATTGCACGTACCTGTCCCGGTGCCTCGTCCACACGAACGTCATCAGAGAAATTACAATCACAAGCTCATCATATCCGCCTCCCTACGACGGGGGCACACGGATGGTAATGTTTTCTACAACGTACTCAGAGTCTGCGTATCCCAGCAGCTGAGGGATGTAAGAACTGTAAACAAGGCGCCGTCAGCATCAGAACTGTGATCCATATCGATGGCAGAACCACATTACCTTCTCAGCCCTTTCACCCGCTCGATCTCTGCCGAATTATAGTTCGCAAGCCCTCGCCCCACCTCCTCTACCTCCCACTCCGCAGAATCCTCTCCAGCCGCGCGCTCGATGACGACCGTGTCCTCGTCCGGCAACGCCTTGAATGACAGCGACGGCGTCGTGTCCTCGTCTAGCGGCATCATGTGCTCCAGCGTGGATATCGAAGAGATGGACGAGCTCAACGACGCCGCCGCATTGATCTCTGGCGTGTTGGGTTCCGTGATTACGTTCCCATCGGGATACGTTGTTCTTGCGTGGCCGGCGGCGGTCGGACTGTCGGTGTCGGAGTCTGCCTTGTCCGACGCAGCACTCGCTCCGGACGAGTCGCCTAGCCGACGTCTTCGGATAACGATGCGCACCGCTTGCCCAGAAGCGAACGCACCTCGGACCCCAATCACGCCAGCCGCCAGTAGTCGTCCACCGGACTCCCGCTTTGAGAGGACGTGATGTGCGCCGCCATCGATGATGACGCTGCCGGAAGGGAAAAGGGTGTGGCTTGTCCAAGACTTTAGGTCGCGGAGGGGGATCGCGGAAGGAATGAATGCCGTATGCGGCGGTCTGACCAGTGTGGTGGGGATGTTGGTAGTAGATGCGCTAGGGGTGATAGACTCGCTCGATGAAGTCGATGTTGCAGTGGGAGTGGCAGCTGGTGAGAGGAGATGTGGTTCAGGACTCGATCGTCCTGACTGCAAACCAGTAAGGGGGGTGTTTGCCCCGGACTTGAACTGGGTACTGTATTCGATGATCTTGAAGATGTTCTTCGGGTCCTTGCTCGAGGTGATAATTGTGGTCACACCCGCGGCCGTCGCAATTTCGGCTGCAATGAGCTTGGTTTCCATACCGCCAGTGCCCAGGTTGGAACCAAGAGTGGTAGTACTGACTATTCATGGGTAATCAGTACACGATCGCTGTGTGGTTATCACTGAGACCAAGCCATTTTCCGTACTCAAGAAATACGTAGACTTCCTAAGCACCAGTCAGTGGACCAACCTGTCCCGGCTCTACACTGACACTCTCCCAAAACGTTTTGTCAAGGTGCAAGTCGAATGCAAAGAGTTTCACGTGTCTATCTCCGGATGTTTGCAAAGGTCACGACATCGTTTCCCTCACAAGTGACAGGGTCGAGCAATGGGGATGCATATAACATCCATTTGTTTTGGCAAGTGTCTTGGCTAAAGACAGCAGATGTCAAACGCATCGCAGCCCCCTCTCCCGCCCATGTCCTCCGTTGGGATAGAGAGGGCTTACCCGCCGTATATTTACGAAGAACAAATGGCTTGTGCACAGTGGACAACGGTGAAAGCTTACCTTGCGACCTGATGGCGTCTATCGAAGACACAACGTCTATCCGGGCGGCATTGGGGTCTTTTCTAGGGTTGGAGGTATACAATCCGTCGACGTCGGTGAGCAAGAAGAGATAGTCTGCATGAATCATGGAGGAGGTGATAGCGGATAACGTGTCGTTGTCGCCGAATTTGATTTCCTGGGTTCAGTTGGTCACCGAAGGCACGCATTTCAGCGACTCCGCGTATGACACTCACGCTGACGGACACGGTATCGTTTTCGTTGACGATAGGGACCACACCCATCGACAACAGCTCCTTAAAGGTGTTGGCGGCGTTCAGATACCGTGTTCGCTACAAGTTGGCAAACGAAGAGTTAGATGTCAAGGAAGGGTCCACGCATACATCGACCAGGGGAACTCACGTCCGAGATGTCACCACGCGTAAGCAGTACCTGCGCGATGGGCTGCTCAAGCTGCCCAAACAAGTTGTCCCATAGCGCGATGAGGCGTCCCTGCCCTATCGCCGCCAACGCCTGATAACAGCAAGCTCGGAGTTCGTTCAACTGCACGCGAAGAGAACGCTCCATGGCCACGCACCTGCTTTTTCGACAGACTCTTCGGCCGCGACGCGACGTCCATCCGCTTCAGCCCGACCCCGATCGCGCCTGAGCTGACGAGCACGACCTTGTGCCCATGCTCGCGGAGAGTAACGACGGTCTCGACGATCGCCGACAGCGTCGACAGCAGCGGCTGGTGCGTCGTCTCGTGCACGATCGACGACGTCCCTGTACGTACGTACGTACGCCCGCCGTCAGCCCTCCCCCCCGCGCTCTGAGCCCGAAGCAGCCTCACGTACCGAGCTTGATCACAATCGTCTGCGATGGCGCATGCCGCGGGCGCGCCATGATGGACAGGTCCACGTAAGAGGCTGAGACGCCTTATGAGCCTTGGGTGAGCGTGCGTTCGTGGGGGTTGGGTGCTGCGCCCGGAGGAGGGGGCTTTGACTTTGAGCTCGATGGGGGCCGAAGGTCGGATTGACTCATGGCGAAGTGCAAGGAAGCGGGGATAGGCTAACGGACACGAGGCGCCCAGACCCAGCCCGGCGCTTCCACTTCAAGTTCGCCCCCTCTCGCGAAAACATCGGGAACCATCTTTTGGCCTGGACAGCGCCCCATGTACATATGTGGTACAAAGATGTGGTGTACATTAGTATGTGATCGCCGCACGGCAGTAACCCAAGCTGGCGGAAGTACACAGATAAGTATTCGAGTTGGAGCTACTGGTAGTCGCTCGGAGCTTTTGCAGCCTCCTTCTCGTTCCGAAGGATTTGTTCCACGTTCGCGCCAATCCGCTTGCGCTCCTCCAAGGACAGCTTCGGCGCGGTGGAAGAGCATCCAAGCCCTGCGGGAGAACGGTCATGACGGCATTTGGCGTGCGAGGAGCGCGGTACTCACTGAGGCTAGGGTACTGGAGGGGAACGTTGTCACTCTTGATCGGGAGCGTGGACAGGTCCAGGGGGAAGGCTGGACCGAGCCAAGCGTGGCGAACCTCGTGGTCCCTGGGCCCTAGGTCAGCGTCCGTTCATGATGCCAAAGTGGTGGAAACCCGGCTTACTTCCGCTAGAAAACGAATATCCATTCAGCGAGGGTAGTTAGGAGGCGGACATGGCAGACGTACCTCCTCGCGGGTCAGAGGGTGGATGAGGACACTAAGAGACATGTATCAGATTGGGAGAAAGGTCGGAGCTGACGACAGACCTCAAGTCTCCTCTGTTCAGAGCCAGGTACGAGTAGACGGACACGAACGATTCCGATGGGCACCAGATCTCGTACGACCCTAACACGCCTTCAACCGCAATGCTTGGGCTTCAGAAGGACTAGAACTCACCCACAGGGTGCGGGCCAATAGGGTCCGTGTTGACACGGAAGAGAGGGACCGCAACAAATGCACCATCGCGCCTCAGACGAAGGACAGCGTCCCGAAGCTCGAGCGCGGCGTGGTGCTCATTGGCGTTCCTCTGGTGGAAGTAGATGTCTGACGGAATGCCCCAGAACGTAGTGTCAGCGTACAGCACGCAGGGATTGTATGGGTTGGTACGCACGGAAATGCCATTCCCTATACAAGCCAATTCGGGGGCGGGGGCGGATCCGCGCGATCAGTCCCCTTTGAGAAGCAACAAGGTATATTTCATAGAATTCGGCTTACTTGATCTCGGATTCGACCACCTCCTTCAAGTCCGTGCAGGGCGCCATTTTAACAGCGTTCGCCCAAGGGATTCACGCCGCTGCAGGACAGGTTCGTTGTGGTGTGAGGGAAGGAGGTGCATTTTGTGCGAAGACGGAGGATGAGTATATCCGCGAACCATTTTAGGCTTGATTTTAGGTGGGAAGTTGCAATCGGTGCGAAAGTGATGCCATTGCACAGCGTTCTTGCCTCTTCTCCTCCCACCATGTTCCCTAAGTATACCCTCGGGTTTGCAGCTTGAGTTGCTTTCTGTACGCCTACTATCTCCTTCTTGGACTTCCTTGGTCTTGGGTTAGTGGCTCTGTGACATACCGAGGGGACAAATGATTTGGCTCTGTGCACTGGCACACGATCAGGAGGAAAGACCAAGGTACGTCCATAGTCTCACATCGCACGTAACGTTGGGGCTCATTTACTCTCAGGCATGTCTGGCACACTATGTGGGACGCATACAAGACCGATTGGGTTAATGTTTCTCTGGACACTTTGCTGGGCACGAACGAAATGTCTGGTCCGCCTCCCGTATAGGGTCCCCTCTTTTCGTTTGCTCCTGTATCCCTGGTATTTTGCGTCATTCTATCCGCTGCTCCTTTCCCTGCAGGTACCCTCAAACCTATGACATGGCCTTGACGTCTGTGGTGTTCTCAGCTAGTCTTGCTACTTTGCTCGCTCTGGCCATGCCTCTCGAGTCGAACAGCACGACAAACCTCGTTGTTTCTGGCAACACGACGATCCCCTCTGCGATCTATTCTCCCACTCAAGGACTGGTGCCTATGACGACTGTGACTGGCTCGAATGCCGGTTCTTCTGGTTCTGATTCGACATCTGTGGGAGACCAAGCGGCTGTGGCCTCATCACCACCTGCCTTAGCAACGTCAACAACCACGGTCACTTCTACAGTTTATCTTCCCGCATCTACTGTGACGGCTACAGGCTCCCCGCAGACGGTGACTGACACGATCACCATCATACCACCTCCCACCCCGTCGCCCTCACTTGCCGGGACTACGTCCACAACGGATTCAGTGCATCCAACGACATGGTCCGCCCCACCCCAGATGACGGATCTCTCCGCATTCAACGTCAAGCACTTCGCCAGTGGTCAAGGGAACATGCGCATCATCGTGAAGGATCCCCCGACGGACTCGCAGGACATGGCCCTCCCGTCTCTGGTGCAAGGCGTGGACGCCATCGCCGAGACGCTGGCCAAGACCGTGGCCGCCCTTGTCTCCGCTGTTGTGTCCGGGATCATCCCGCCGCCCCCGCAGCAGACATCTAGCTCGTTCCTGCAGCTGTATTACCCCGCGGACTCGATCGACCCTGCGCAAGAGCCCGTTGGCGGCGCTGACTTCTATGCCGCCCCGCTGGACGTTGGGAGGGCGAAGAACGTGTCTCTGGAGTACAGCGTGTTCTTCCCGTCGGACTTTGACTGGGTCGAAGCTGGGAAGCTCCCTGGTATCTATGGCGGACATGAGGGGTGTTCTGGCGGGGACGCCGCGACGAGCTGCTTCAGCACACGGCTTATGTGGCGGCAGGAGGGGCTTGGCGAACTATACCTGGTGAGAGCCCTTATCATGCGCGAATTTATTTGCCGGCAAGGCCATTGAACGTGGTTTTGATACAGTACGCCCCGAAAGATAAGCAAACCAAGGCGCTATGTGCTACCCCGCCGCTATCTATCTGCGACTCGGAGTATGGGCTATCTATCGGGCGCGGCTCTTTCAGGTTCGTAGCTGGAAACTGGACGCACGTCAAGCAGACCGTGACGCTCAACACGCCTGGCGTGCAAGACGGTACCTTTACGCTCGACGTCAACGGTGTTCGCGTTATCGACCGCCCCGACGTGTTCTATCGCGACGTGCCCTCTCTCCTCGTCCTGAACCGAAGAGTACCTTTCCCGGGACCTGCCGGCGATGCCGGCGTGGCAGCGCCCGAACGTGCAGTTCCTATCAACGTCGGTATCGCCCACCTCCCTTCTCTCCCCGCAGGGAGAGACACCTTCCCGGAAAGAGCACCAGCGGACGTGGACCAGGACGATGCCGAGCCATCCGCGGGTATCCGGATGGTGGCGCTGCGCGACTTCACGCCGGTGTTCGTCCCATACCGAAACGCCAGCGGCGATCCTCGGGTGCCCGGTTCCGATGCTGCAATTTCTCCCAGTGCGGCAGCCTCTTCGCCCCTTTCGACGAGTACGAGTACGGTGACGGATGTGATAACGGTCGTGCCACCGCCGCAGACGGTGATCGTCGCCCCAACATACACGGAGACGGCGTATGTGGTGGCGTTGGAGACGGGCATTGCGGTGCCGCCCGCGGAGGCGATTTCGGTGAAGGCCGCGGAGCCAGTTGGGTTCAGCGGGCTGTTCTTCAGGTGCGTTACGTTGCATTTGCATTGGATCAGAATTCGGGCGGATGTGTGCTGTTATGCGGACGAACGTTGCTGACACGAGGGCTCTCATTCGCAGTACGTTCTTTGGCGGACATGAGAGGAAGTACGCGACGCCCAAGGACCAGTTTACGTGGTTCAAGGACTTCGCGATGGCGATTAACGCATAGCCTCCCCTTCCTTCGTACTAGAATGCTGAGTACTTGTATCTTGAATCCACGGTCGCCTTATTACAGCCGTATATCTGCATCGTCGAACTACACTCTCACAACTCAGAAGCTGAACCTGGCTGCGGCTGACTGTAACGCGGCCGTGGCCGCCGAAGTGCTCACGGAATGCAAGGTTCATCCAACGCCACTGCGCGGTCTGCATTTCAGCGCATGCGGTCAACACACTGGCACACCCACGGTCAGTAGGAGGGACCATTCATTCCCTTCGACATGGCAGGAGTCTCGAGCTGCTGCTCCACAACACAATGTTCATAGATTATGCTTATACCCGTGCTCACGTAGAAAACGTGTTGCAAGGAGCCGCAATGGCATGAGGCAAAGAATCCGGCAGGCTGCGGTTAATGTGGGCCTGTCCGTGCTCTTGCTATGACATCAGAGCTAATGAGGCTCCCATTCCTCTGGGACCTGCTCATTCTACTGAGTTTCGGGTGATGGGTGCTAGGACATGGTTCGATATTTGAACGGTTCGCTTATACTGAGCTCTAACTGATAGAGGACCACGCGGGGGTGAGAGGAGGAAGTAAGGTGGGTTGGGAACCGGACCGGATCGGGAGAAATGTGAGAGTTGGATCGGGACGGGCTGCGGTGCTCCATGCGATGCGACACAGATCGAGCCTCTCCTCCTCACTCTCATCTCCCCCACTCCCTGTCTCATGGCTGACGCTCGCCCCCACTCTCCTTGACCTCCTCCTCTTCCCTCTGTACAGTGTACATCACCCTCCACCCCCCCGTCGGCTTCGGGCCTTGTGTTCTCGGATCTTGTTTCGCTTGTCCAGCGTTGGTGAAGAGCCGTCAACCTCCCCAAGCCTCCTTTGTCTCTGACATGCACGAGAGCTGGGCCTATCGTCTGTCGCCATGCCCTTCCGAGAGCTCCTCCACCCGCTCCTCACATCTGAGCGTATACACAGCGGCCTCGTCGGTCTCTTCGCCTCCGCCGTCTCCCACGACAGGTAGCAAGACAAAGGCGTTCTTTGGCTCCCCGTTTGCCGACCACGCCGCCACGCCGCTGCCACCTCCCAATCCCCAACCCCGCCCCATTTCCCGTACGAGCTCCAGTTCGGACGCACCGTCAGATGTGAGTGGCCCCCTTTCAGACGCGAGTACCAAGGACACGCCTCGGATCCCGCACACCACCCCCTCCCGCACGCTGAACGCCGACTTCTTCGGCGTTGCGCTCCTGCCCACCCCTCCCCCGAGCATCCGCTCGCTCTCGCACTCGAGCGCCGGCTCGCGCGACACCTCGACGTCCCCGCCCCCACACCGCAATGCTCTGCCACCCCTCTCTCGGTTTTTCCCCTCTCGTGCGCGCTACGGGAGCGAGTCCGACCATCCGCCGCCGCCTTCGCACGGGACGAACGTGCGCCGGGAGCGAGTCCACCTCGACACGGGCGTCCCGTCCGGCGGAACTGAGGCCTACCACGCTGGTGAGCGGACGGAGTCTCCGGTGGACGATCAGCTGGTGCAAGCCCCGCCCGCTCTGCTCCCGCATCCGCCGTCCATGCGTCTCACGCCGACGGCGACTGCACGTCCCCCCACACCGCCCCCGTCCGAGCCGGAGCAGGCGAAGCTCCAGCCGGGCGTCACGCTGTCGAGCTCCTCGCTTGAGCTGGAGCTCGTGAAGCCCCTCGGGACCGGTAGCTTCAGTAGCGTATGGCTCGCGCGCGACACGAATGGCCAACTAAATGCGCTCGAACTTGTCCGCAAGTCGTCGCTTGCACGCAGCAAGAGCCTTCGCGGTCGTCGGTCACGCACGATCGACGGCACCCGTCCAACACGCAAACATGACTGGGCAAAGGCGCGGGCAGCCAGTGACGGGGACGCTCTGCCAGCACCCAAATCCCCCTTGCTCTCGCCGCAGGATCAGATACCCCGGGAGAAGAAGATCGTCGGGCGGCATAAGGGGAATGGTGGGAGATTGGTTGCGGTGAAGATGACTGAGCGGGAGCTGTGTGACTCGAGCTCGCGGTCGTGCGTGAGCTTCGTGCGCGAGGTAGAAGTCCTACGGGTGAGTCTTCCGAGCCTCTGCCGTCCGTATCATCCCGAGTTCCCATTTCCATTCCCCGAATATGTGTCCCGCATCCCGCGCCGTATCTGCGCCGTAGAACGCTAGCGTGCAGATAAGCCTAAACCCTTGTGAGAGCTCGCTGACACGCTGTTTACCTCACTTGTTGCGACGACGCGGGTATCTGACAGAGATAAAGCGATTGATGGGAGTGTTCTACGCATATATGTTGTGTGTACTGATGTCGTCTTCTCTAGCATATCTCCCATCCGTCAATAGTCTCGTATCTGCATTCGTTCAGCACGCCGACACATCACTGTCTGGTGCTCGAACATGTGGGCGGTGGAGAGCTCCTGGACTTGGTCGACAACCCCGATAGTCATGCTCGGCTAGATGAGCCACTCGTTAGGCGGATATGGGGCGAGCTATGTCGTGCCGTCGCGTGGATGCATAGCGTGGGGCTGGTCCACCGAGATATCAAGCTCGAAAGTGAGTCAACGTTTGTCTTCCTCCAGGTTCCTTTCATTAAATTGGCCATCACGCTCGCTAGATATCCTGCTCACCGTGAATCCCTTCGCGCGCCCGCTCCCATCGCACTCCCTCATCAAGCTGACGGACTTCGGCCTCTCGCGCTTCATCGACCCTGCCCAGCCCCATCTAACGACCCTCTGCGGCTCTGACTCGTACGCAGCGCCAGAGCTCGTCATGGGCAAAGTGTACGACGGACGCCAGACGGACGCATGGGCGTGTGGCGTGGTTCTTTACACGCTCGCCACACGTCGTCTGCCATTCGACACCGCTAGCCCCCTCCCTGGTGCATCGCGACTAGAGACGGATCGCGAGGACCACCGGCGCAAACGCGCCGAGCGGAAAGCACTGCTCAACCGCATCGCGGTGGGCACGTACTCATGGCCTGACGTCACTGCGACGGACGCGATCGACGGGCCGCCTCGAGTTGAGGGCGTGGCGCTAGCACGGAGCGAGGGCCTGCGACGGATGGTAGGGCGCCTGCTCGTCCGCGATCCGCGGAAACGCGCACGGGTGGCGGATCTATGGGTCGACGAGTGGATGCGTGGGGAGGGTGCGCCGCCCCCACCTGTCTTGCAAGCCGACGAAGTCTTCAACCCCGCGCTTGGAGGGGCTGTGCTGGAGGAGGTTGCGCCCATGCCCATTGTTGTGAACGATGAGGACGGGGCCGAGGTTGAGCCGGACTTGGACCTGGACGCAGATCCCGACGAGGACGAAGAGGGTGTGCTTGTGGATGAGGAGGACATCGGGCCGGGGCACGTTGTCCATCAAGAGCATTGATCCTCCAGCGTCCGGGTCCTGTCTGCTCCCGCCTGCGATATTCGTCGATCACCTGCCGCTGCTGCGACTCTCGCTTTCGCTCTGCTATTCATGGTGCATGACCTGCGACCGCTGTCCTCTGCTATGGCAGGTCTGGTTGTTACGTCCCCGCCCCCTCGCGAGCTCTCCATCGTCACCGCTTATGTCAAACGTCTTTTCTTCTGCCGGTCGATCATCAAGCGTTTTAAATTCGATTTTGTTGTACATAGAAGTTCTTCGGTTCTCCGTGTTGTCACTATCTGCCTGTCTGCATATTTTTATTTCCCGCTCATGTTGTCACAGTAATCCCATCCCACCCCATCCTATTCCGTCTTGGCTACCTCCTCCCAAATGCCTCCCTACCCCATTCATCTCGCTCTCTATTTTATCCATCCATCACCATCACTACACATACATAAGTTCATATGTTCGTTCGTCTTTGCTCTCTCTTCCTCTCCCTCTCGTGCAACATCCGTCGTTAATCCTTATCCCACAATCACGTCGATCTGCATCGCAATCCGCATCTCCCCCATACATATAGTACTTCCGCCGCAATCTGCCGTCCATTTATTACATGCGTGCAATGTTACCGGTACCGTTGGTTCGTCCAAGTATACGTATTATAGTCGCAATGACGTTCTTCGAAGCTCGCAGACGGCGCGCGTCCTCCACGTACATGGGTGTATGTGTACGTCAATCTTATTTGCATAGATACCCCAGCGCCGCCGTCGCAGAGTAACCTAATTACGATGAATTGGCGGTAAGTATTGTTTCGTGCTCTTCTTCTCAAAGGCCAGTAAGTTCCGATATGTACTATCTTCATGTCGCGTCTATACTTTGCCGTTTCCTATATAAGAAGCTGATCGTGATGTAGGCCGGGAGCCTTGAAATAATCGGACAGTCCGTAGAGGTCTAAGAAAGTTAATCTATAGGATGTCCAGATATTGAGGAGAAGAGCGGCGGCGAATCAGAGCTGGCGACGAAAGGGACTGCGCAGGTCAGGTGTAGCAGGCTGTTGTTGTACATGTTACATTAGGGTCCTATCCAATTTCTATCGAGTCGGGTTCTAAGCAAAGTCTACTTTGCCTTCGCCTGTGTCATGTGATGCCACCCCATTCTCGAGATCCCGAACATGGCGCACATGGATGACCTCCGAGTCACTTGTCATGGTGGTGCTGGTTGTCGTTATGCTGACGGCGAGGTGCGATGCGGTGGAACGGCTTTGTCTGTCCAGCAGTTGGATGAAGTCGTGCTCGATGGGGGACCAGTTCAGGGCGACGATGACGATTATCAGTACTGGGTAGATAGCCTAGTAGCAGTATCCGCCCCGGCAGCGGATCGCGGGTATTCGCTCAGGTCACCATTGTACAATGCAGGCAACACGGATAGAAGGCTCACGATGACGTAGATGAAGCACGCATAGGTGTAGTATGCGATCACCTGGAAGAACGCGTTCTGGTGCACGTCCGGCGCGGCGAAGAGCGCAGGGGTTGCCTTGTACACGACCATGATTATCTGCCGCAGCGCGCAGCCATCCCAACCGTCAGCACAGCGGGTCGCGCTCGGTTGGTAGCACTCACAAGAAGGATGCAATAAATTGCGCCGGACTCGACGAGCAGGGCGAGGGTCTTCACCACTGGCGACTTCTGGTGACCGCGCCCGAGGCTCCGGCGGAGTAGTCGCCCATGTTTCCTGTGGCATTTTTACAAGTTAGTTATGGGGCACTCCGCAGAACATCCGGGTCTTCGGTGATCGGGATACGCACCATCCCTTGTAGCCTATCAATATCGTCGCGATCAAGTTGACTGCAAGCGACAGGAGAGCACACATGTCTGCAAAGATACCCGGCGAGAAGAGGAACTGCGGCTGCCGGCACGAGTGCAGACAGTGATGCGCGCCAAAGAGTGTCTTTGCTCCGAACGCTGATGGTGAAGTACGATACGATGTGAGGTCATTTTCGCGGATAAAATGGCCTGCGAGCGCGGGCTACGCACCTATCGTCAACATGATGAGCAGGGGCCCGAGGCAGTACACCATTCGATTCCTCCAGACGACGCACACGCGCCACCACACGATACTGCCTCCGATTAAGACCTACCATGCAAGGTCAATTGCACTCACTGGCAGCAGATAGACAGTCCGGAGATTCAACTCACATTTACAGAGACTGCGATAGTCATCATCCACGATTGCTTGAGGACGTCGCTTTCGAACGCCCCCACCTCTGCGTTGGTAAAGGCATCGCCGGAGAAGAGGCCAGATTGTGCCTGTGCGACGAGCCGGCCGATGCTAATGATGTGGCTTCCCAGCGCCGCCGTGTAGAGTATTGTAGATCCATATAGCAGCAAGGTGCTTGGAAGCAGTATCCTGACGAATGTGTGGTATAGTCCCTTGCGTCTGAGCAGGGAACCAGAGTTAGAGCCGGGTACACGAGATGATATAAAGCTCACCACACCGCACATTAGAAACATCACCGCTAGAGCTACAAGCAGGGTCAAGACACCTGTTTTGTGCAGGATAGTAAGTAACGAAAAGGATTGTTCGAGCGGTCTATTTGGCGACGCACCGAAGAGAGCACTCGACAAACCGATATCGAGGGCTGTAAAAGAAAGATCGGCAGCATAGTACAGTGTGGTATTTAGCGCAAGGTCATTAATCTCCACCGGTCTGAGCAGCTCCAGAGCTGCCGCGCGGGCGAGAGGCATTTAGGGCATGGAAAGTATGGGGAAAGGGCTCGAGGTGGGTACC
Organism: Ganoderma sinense ZZ0214-1; assembly: GCA_002760635.1. Taxonomy (NCBI): domain Eukaryota; kingdom Fungi; phylum Basidiomycota; class Agaricomycetes; order Polyporales; family Polyporaceae; genus Ganoderma; species Ganoderma sinense. Next base: position 754,023 of record AYKW01000014.1, on the reverse strand, counting down.
ATGAAGCGAGCGATGTTTTTACCTCATCATTGACCGGTAGACCGTCCGACAACCGGTGGATCTTTCACGTAAGTATGCAGGGGGTGATTGAAACTTCGAAGATAGATGATGGGGTCCCTGTGGGGTCCTGCGATCAGGCAGCAGCACTGCATAGACACGCTCCGGACGCTTCTGGTTCAATGGTCCGTGTCAGAACCAGAACCAAGATTCCCCCAACAGCCTCCCAACAGCCTGGGGTTAGCAACGTTCGTCAGACACACCTGAGTGGCAATGCGCAAGCAACACACAGCGCGTGAACACATTCCTCATATGAAGCTATACCACCACTCCATAAGGGTATTGCTAGAGTATCGGAAACTTGAAGAGCTCGAGATGATAGCGAGCAAATGTCATCATGCCAGCGCGTAACTGTGACGTAGATGAGCGCCGCAGGGGACAAATAACGCCAACCATTCCGAGATTGGTTCATAAGTAGTGGCTAATGGCTACCCTTGTATACGTACGTTTGTGTTCGAGTTGCGTGTACAATTAGCATCCTCATACCCAGAGACGAGAATATGGACTCAAGATGTGAGGATTGCCACAGGATGGTTTAGACCAACCCGATGCTGACATTGGAAACCGAACGTATTTCGCGCCGACACCGGTCAGACAGCCGCTGGTCGACCAGACGTTTCGTTTCCGTTGTCCGTGACAAATATGATTTCTTGACGCTGAGGCCATTAGGAAACTTGTCGACTTTCTAAAACGTGTTCGAACCGATACATGTCCGTGTCGGGCTCTACCGCCGGCACTGCCGCTTGGGACGGCGGTTCTTCCCCTCTTGGTCTTCGGACGGAGGCTCGTGCCGCAGACGCTTCGAGCGGCGCGGTAGCACGTTTTGGACCTTGTTCTCCGGTACGACGAGCATAGCTCTCGTAGCTCGTGGTGGCGCGTCTGCCCCCGTCTTCGTCCCTGTCCTCCGAGTCTCCTTTGTTTTCGTGCCCGGTCTCCTCTGTGCAGGTTTCCGCCTCCCCGTGTTCGTCTTCCTCGGGAGGAGCACCGTGATGACTTCCTCCTCCTCCATCCTGGATATCGTCTCTATCGAGTCCCTCCGTCCCTGCGCGGGGTGAAGTGGCCTCTCTTCGCCGCCGCCTGCAGTCAAGACAACCACCAGGGACACCTGTTTCTGTAGCTCGTTTTCCAACCTGTCTCCAGCGAGGTCGTGCTCCGGCCAGCGCTCCGCCAGCACCTTCTCAAACAGCTCCAGCATGGCGCCGTGGTCCGCTAGCTTGCGTGCGAGAGCCTTAGTGTCTAGCTGCGCGGTTCGAGGGTCCCGTTCTATGTCCGGGGGATCCTCCATCGGGATGAAGTGCCGCTCGTCCAGAACCGCACCCTCGGCACCGTTAAACCGTTCGACAAACCGCGCGTGGAACCACGACAGCAGCTCCTCGACCAGCGAGTTGAGGGGGGTGTCCGGGGCCGTGCACGCGGCCTTCTCCTTCTCGCCACGTGCGTTGGAGGTGGGGGCCCGGGGACGACTTGGGGGAGGGGGAAGACCGCCGAGGAAGCGCAGCCCATCCCCGTCTGGGGGCACGAAGAGCCGCGCGTGCTCGAGTGCGTACCGCTTCCACGTCGAGATTGCCCAGCCGACGTCGTCGACGTAGTCGTGGTCGAAGAAGCCGTCGAGGAAGGGCTGGACGTGTGAGGGGGGGCAGGTGCTGCGCAGGAAGCGCACGGCGGCGTAGAGGAGGACGTAGAAGAACGACTCGAGCTCGTCCGCTATCTCGAGCGGGCGCGTGCGGTCGTGGATGTATGCGAAGGACGCGAACTGCCATGTCATCTGTATGCCGGAAGGGGGGGGGGGACAGGAGAATGAGTGCCCTGGCGCGAAACACGGATGTGGCTTGCGCGGGGAGGACGTACCCTGCTGTCTGGTCCGGGCCCACTCATCGGCTTATTTGAAGGGCTAGGAAGGGGCTGTGCGCTTTCCCAATCGATAAGTATGCCTTCCCACTTCACGACAGGTTTCGCGGTTTTCTGTGACTTGTGTATTTTCGGAACGATCATGAGGTTGCCGAAGGATATATCGCCGTGAAGTATCCCTACGGACCTCGCCGCCGCAGCGTGTGCTAGGGGCATGACCGAACCGATAAGTATCTCTGACAGTCTACGACAGTGCTAGAAGGCTTACCGGAGACGCAGTCTTTCATAGCCGACACGAACTGACGACCGCTTAATATGCGAGCGAGTGGCAGGCAGAATTCCTTCACGACCATCCGATAATGCCGCCTCCGCTCCAGCTCCGCATCCTCTGCGTCTGTGGCATCAGCAGAGTCAGGAACCGGGGTCTTCGTGTTCTCCAGGTCGGCATGGCACAAAAGCGTCGGTACGTGCGGCACCCCCGCCTTATTGAGCTTCTCTAGACAGTCGCCCTCGGACGACCCGTCCGGCTGCTGGTCGAGCTCCCTCCACGTATCCTTGAGGAACACGAAGCCCTCCGTCCGGCAGTCCAGGGCCACGTACCCGCGCGCGTTGCGCCAGTCGAAAAACGCGCCCTTCTGGTACTTGAGGGGCGCCCCCACGAGGAACTCCCGTGGTGCATCGCCCGGACTCGCAGAGGGGACAGTGAGCTTCCAGCGGGGCTGGCCGTCGCCGAGGAACGGCGAGGAGGTGAGGGCCTTCTTGAACTCCGCGCGGGCGAACTTGAACGCACGGCCCAGGTCCCCTGGGTCACCTTCAACGGTCGTCCCCGCCTCGTAATCGAAGTCGTCCGCGCGGGGCCTCGCCGCGCCGTCCATGAGCTCATGTTCGGCAGACCCAGGCAAGACCGGGGCGGCGGTGGCGTCGAACCCGAGCTGCTCGTCCGACAGCATCGACGCGCGCCAGAAGAGGTCCGCGAGGAGGCGGGGCTTGTCCGCGCAGTCGACCCACTCGGTCGCGACGACGCCCGTGCGATCCCAGCGCGTGACGCGGAAGGTGGCATCGTCGCGGACGAGGACGACGTGGAGCGCGGCGAGCTGCTGGAGTGTGAAGTGGCGCTGGACTTGCGTGCAGACGTCGCGCCAGAGCGCCGTGCGGAGCGCGCCTGCTTCGCTGGTCTCGCGCACGGGGTCATAGCCGGTTGGGAGGGTGTCGGGCCGGGGGTCGATGTCGCAGAAGCGGAAGAGGACGCGCGGGCGGGCCCAGCAGGGGCGCGCGTCCTTGAGGGGTTCCATGTAGGCCCAGCCGAAGGCTGAGGGGTCAGAGGAACATAGAGTGAGCTTGTACCTTGGCCATAGCTTGAACTTTTGGACGAGGTCAGCCTGCGCCACCGAGGCGTCATTGGTGGTTGGGGAGAAGTTAGCAAGGTAGTTGAGACGCAGAATGTTGCGGCGATTGCTCCTACCATACGGCCGGCGCAAGAGCCTATACCCTCTTCCAGGTTTCGGACGGCTGTAAGGAATGCTGGAGAGGTACATTGACGAGATTTGATTCTATAGCGGGGCGATCTGGTTGGTGGTTGAGGCCAAAACGTGTCGAGGAACTGTGAGAATCGCATCTCAACGGTGAGCTTGTTAATTTCATCCATGCTCAAGTTCAAGGGTGGGGGTGAGCCGGTAACTGGGTTGGATGTCTTGATGATGGTGGTGTTGAGGAGAGAGGAGGGATGTGGATGTGGCTGGACTTCCGCTGGTTCGAGCGCTTGTGGTTACCCACGCTTTGGGTCCATTTAGGCAAGCTTTCTAAAACGGGAGCACAATTGCTGTGCATCCGCCCGTCGCCTTCGAGACCTTGTTCTGGAATTGTTCAGCCGGCAATAGCGAACAAAGCACCGAAACTCGTGCGGACGTCACCAAACATGGTCCATGAGATTGGAACTTGAGGCTAGAGGGAACTAAGCCGCGTTGTCGCATAAGAACAACTTGCGAGTCCTTGCGGCGGAGAGTAATTTGTGTCCGAGTCCATCGATATCTATATTTTTCGATTGAGACATCTTGCTACATTGATAGAGGATCGACTGGCCAGCCTTGGGATATCTACGTCCGAGAAGGCTATACAATGGCGATATGCCAGTCTGGGATATAGGAAATTAGTAGTACAAGCATAGCAAGCAGACATTCACGGGTTCGCCTCAAGATGCTCCTTGTATAGTTTCCATAGCTTGGATACCTTTCTACCGGTGACGTCCTTGAAGACATGTTCGTTGTACTCCAGATCCTTCATGCTTTCGTTCAATTCCTGAATGGAGCCGTCCCCGTACCGACCCTCGATCCAGTCGAGGAAGTACGCGGTCTTCTGGTAGCCCCCGTCCCAATCGCCATCTCCCTCCTTCTTCCAATGAGGAGGCACGTATCCGGCATTCAAACGGACCCAGTCTGCAGATCTCTCATTGTCAGTTCGCTCAAGAGGGCAAAGAGAACAACGGGGAGAGGACCTGCGATGCCTTCAACCAGACCGCCGGGAGTCTTGCCCTGACCATCGTATTGGTAGCAATGGACCATCTCGTGGACGAGGACACCGAGGATCTCGTCCTTGGCACGTGACTCGCAGTTGCGAATGTGATCAAGAGAGAAATGTATTTCCTTCGTTGTCGGCGAGCCGAAGGTATGCGCAACTCCAGGCATGGGGCGGAGAACGAGGGTGATCAACTGGACGCTAGCCGGACACAAAGAAGCAGCGGCGCGGGCATCCGCCAGAATGCGTCATAGGGACAATGGCGTGACCGGGGGAAGAGGAGAGGGTCCCAAGGATGTCGGCACGAGAACAGGCGAAACGGAGGTAAGACGGAGTATTGGGCGATTGTGAAGGGCTAGGACGTACTTCTTTGGGACCGTCTGTTCTGTGTAGAGGAGACGGCAGACAGTAGTGACGGCATGTCGTAATGCTTCGTCTACACGGATATTGCCAAGGAAGATCTTGACGCCAGGATGTGCGAGGTCCTCAATGCGGACGTTGAACGTTGGAATTGGCCATTGCGGCTCTGGGCCAGGCGGTGGAGGGGGCATGGACGGAGGATGAGAGTCGGTGCCGGAAACTCGCCTGTCGCGACCGCCGACCGGCACCGGACCCGTACACACGCCTTCCAAATTGGGAGGCACTGTGACGGAATTTGATTGAGTGTGACCAGAAGTCACACCCTTGAGAGTGGCTGGACCCGGCAGAACTCCTTGGCCCCGACCCCAAATCTCATCCGACCATGACGTTCAGGTACCCCGAGTCTACTTTCTAGTGCTTACAGACAGCGAGTGGTCTGTCTACTTGCCAAGCTCTTCTCGTAGCGGAGACTTCTCCCGCTCGTCCCGCCACCTTGCCGCCAACAGGCTACAGCGTCAAAATCTCCCTTCCCATCCTGTAAACCCAATCTTCTGACCTATCCACCTGACTACCTCTGGCTTCGCTTGACCGCTGTCTAGTTCTCCATACCGTATTGCGTATGTTCATGTTCAATACTCTGATGTTCGAGTCTCCCGACGTTTCTCCTTTGCCGTAACATTCTCAGTGAGAATAAGAGGGTCGGTCACTTCGCGATGTGGATTCTTGACTTTCTCTTCAGCTTCTTGCCTGTCTGGATGGCGCACGGCATTCGACGCCTTGCTGCCTTTCTTACCGCCATTGCGGTGGGAGCTCCCTCCGTCTCTGGCTTTTACGCGTTCCCGGACTGCGTCAATGGTCCTCTCGCCAGTAATGCTGTCTGCGACACCTCCAAGGACGCTGTCACTCGCGCCACAGCCCTCATCGATCTCTGGACCGACGATGAGCTGACTAGCAATACCGTCAATGAATCCCCGGGTGTCCCTCGCCTAGGAATTCCGGCCTATAATTGGTGGTCGGAGGCTCTTGTAAGCTTACTTCTTTGGACTCGGACATACACCCCCTAATCGCCGCTTATATGTCCAGCACGGGCTTGCCCAACGCCACGGAGTCAACTTCACTTCCTCGGGCGAATTCAGCTATGCCACATCCTTCCCCCAGCCCATCCTTATGGGCGCCGCCTTCGATGACCCCCTCATCCTGGCGGTGGCAACCGTTGTGAGCACCGAAGCTCGTGCATTCAACAACGTTGGCCGGGCGGGACTCGACTTCTGGACACCGAATATCAATCGTGAGTGTCCTGAGGCTATGATGTCACTCCGAGTCTTTTGTGGCTAATGACTTGTGAAGCTTTCAAGGACCCTCGCTGGGGTCGTGGGCAAGAGACTCCTGGAGAAGACCCCTTCCACCTCCAAAATTATGTCTACAACCTCATCGTTGGGCTTCAGGGGGGTGTCGACCCCAAGCCTTACTTCAAAGTCGTGGCCGACTGTAAGCACTTCGCTGCGTACGACCTCGACAGCTGGGAGGGCGTCGAGCGTTACGGCTTCGACGCTGTCGTCTCTCAGCAAGATCTCTCGGACTACTACCTCCCCCCATTCCAGACGTGTGTGCGCGACGCGAAGGTCGCGAGCATCATGTGCTCCTACAATGCCGTGAACGGCATCCCGTCGTGCGCGAACAAGTTCTTGCTGCAGGATGTCCTTCGAGATTACTGGGGCTTTGCCGACGATCGATGGGTGACGAGCGACTGCGACGCGGTCTCGAACATCTACTCGCCTCACAACTACACGGATGACCCCGCGCAGGCCGCAGCGGACGCATTGCTCGCGGGCACCGACATCGACTGTGGGACGTTCTCGTCCGAGTACCTTCCCGAGGCGCTTTCTCGCGGTCTTGTGAACACCACCGACCTGAAGCGGGCGGCGATCCGTCAGTACGCTTCTCTGGTCAGGTATGCCGCTTTTGTCATATCATATTTGCAAGGGAGACTTATCCATGCCACTTGCAGGCTGGGCTACTTCGACCCGCCCGAGGTGCAGCCCTTCCGCCAGCTCAGCTGGTCCGACGTCAACACGCCCCACGCCCAGCAGCTCGCGCACACCGCCGCGGTCGAGGGCATGGTCCTCCTGAAGAACGACGGCACGCTCCCGCTCGCCAAGCACGTCCGCAGGCTCGCGCTCATCGGCCCCTGGGCGAACGCGACGACGCTCATGCAGGGCAACTACTTCGGCTTTGCCCCATATCTCATCAGCCCGCTCCTCGGCGCGCGGCAGGCCGGGTTCGAGGTCGAGTACGTGTTCGGCACGAACGTCACGACGGTGAACGACACGAGTGGCTTCCCGGCGGCCGTCGCTGCCGCTCGGCGGGCGGATGCGGTGGTCTTCGCGGGCGGGCTGGACGAGACGGTCGAGCGCGAGTCGTTGGACAGGCTGAACGTCACTTGGCCTGGGAACCAGTTGGACTTGGTCAAGGAGCTCGCGGGGGTGGGAAAGCCGCTCGTCGTCGCGCAGTTTGGTGGTGGTCAATTGGACGACTCTGAGCTGAAAGCTGATCGTGTTGTATGTAAGTTTCCGTTTTGTGGTTGAACCTCAACTAAGCCTGCTGTCAAACAGGTGAACGCGATCATCTGGGGCGGATACCCCGGCCAGAGCGGTGGGGCAGCGCTCTTCGACATCCTCACGGGCAAGGTTGCGCCCGCCGGCCGCCTCCCCATCACGCAGTACCCTGCCGCGTACGCCGACCAGGTGCCCATGACGGACATGACACTCCGCCCGAGCGCAACAAACCCCGGGCGCACGTACAAATGGTACACTGAGACGCCCGTATATGAGTTCGGCTTCGGGCTGCACTACACCACGTTCTCGTTCGCTTGGGAGTCGACTGCGCGCGCCAACGCTCCCGCCACGAGCTACGCGATCGACGAGCTCGTCTCTAGCGGGAACGACAGCGTAGCGTTCCTCGACCTCGCGCCGCTAGATACCTTCGCGGTGCGGGTGACGAACACTGGCAAGGCCACGTCGGATTATGTCGCGCTGCTCTTCGCGAGTGGAGAGTTCGGGCCTGCGCCGCACCCAAACAAGCAGCTCGTGTCGTACACACGAGTGCACGGGCTCGCTCCGGGACAGAGCGCGGTCGCGGAGCTGACGGTGACGCTGGGCGCGATCGCAAGGGCGGACGAGAGCGGGGCGAAGTGGGTGTACCCGGGGACGTACACACTCGCGCTGGACACCACTGCAGAGCTGAAGCACACTTTCACGTTGGTGGGGGAGGCGAAGAAAATCGCGGATTGGCCGAAGGACTGGAGTGCCTGAGGACATGCAGAAGCTAAAGTATCGGCGGACGGTTTGAAGTTATAAGAGGTTTGTACGAGTCACAACTACGGAGGAGATGGATAAACGGATCTTCCATTATAACTGCACGAATGTCCCACAAGACATAGAAACTAATATACCTGGAAGAAGTAGCAACAAACAGGTGCACGGTCCGTAGGTAGCCAGTATCCACCGCCAGCCTGGGTTTACTTATGACAGTAAACTCGGCATGCCGAGTGTATTCTATGTGAGAAACCTAATGCCGGAACTGCAGACGACAATCGACCCTATTACGGAGCAACGCTGACTTCGAGGACCATCTCGGGCTTGGAGCTCGCGTAGCTGGCCGACGGGTACGAGATCCCCGCGAAGTTCCACACGAAGGGCTTCTCCGAGAGCTCGAACTTGAACCGAGACAGGAGCAAGCAGAGCACGACCTCTGAAAGCGGGTGAGCAACATGCTAAAGATCACACATTCTGCAAGCGAACGGCGGACGTACTCATTTCCAGTTGCGAGAATTTGAACCCGCTGTATCATCGGGACAAAGCCATCGTCAGTTCGATCCCACCTGCCGCATTAGCGTAGCAACCCACATGCACGCGCGTCCCCCGGCGAGGAACGTCGTCCTAGCGGGCGTCGGACGTTAGCACAACAGCACCGACCCAACCCACTACGAAGCGAAGAAGATACTCACAAATTCGAATATATCCCGGGCACATGCGCGTCCTCGACGGACTTCGGCAGTGGCTGTAGCCAGCGCTCGGGTTTCCACTCCAGCGCGTCCTCGCCCCAGACTGCTTTGTTCCTGTTGCATGCGGGGAGGTTGGAGAGGACGACCGTGCCCTTCGTGATCGGGATCTCGCGCATCATCGTGCCGTCGACACCGCGGAGCGGCTGTGAGAGCGGGAGGACCGTGTCCTTCTTCGCCCTAGAGTGCGACCACCGCAGTCAGTCCTTGAACGTCTGGCGTGGAATCCATGTCATGGCTGTGACTTACTATCTAAACGAACGAAACGTTGGCTGGGGCATATCTAGGAGCGCGTCAGGCCGGGGTTCGGATGGCCGATGCAACGACTTACAGGCGCAGCGTCTCGCGACACACCGCGTCGAGGTACGGCAGCGCCGAGAGCTCGTCGTAGGGGATCTCCAGGCCATACTGCTCGATGGAAGCACGGACCTCCACACGCAGCTTGTCCTGGACATCCTGGTGCTGGCAGAGCATATCGAGGACACGAGACAGGGCGTTGGACGTAGTGTCCATGCCGGCGAAGATAAAAGTGCTACATGGCGTTGCGAAGTACGGATCAGCCACTTGCGATTAAATTGCAACAGTACGATCAGAGAGATTAAGAGCACGCACTTCATTTGTGCGAGCAGCTCGTTATCGGAGAGCCGGTCCTCGTCTGCAGCCTTCATGTTCTCTTTCATTGTTGTGGACATCAGAGATGCGACTGCATACACAGAGTGAAATGTCACGCACGGAGGATGCTCAACATATCCTTGCTTTCGTCAACGGCAATAAGCGTCTCCTGGTCGCCCCGTTCGATCGCGGCCTTCTTCTCGGTGTATATCTCCAGCGATCGCTGGTGCATCATGTCGCTGACCGTCTTCATGCGCTGGATCGACTTGATCGGGAGGCAGTCGAGGAGGAACCGGCGGAAGCGCGCAGGGCCGAGCTTCACGACCAAAGGCACGAATACCCGCGCCCACTGAACGTCCGCGAATGTCGGCCTGAAAGGATAAGGACATCAGCGTCGCAGACAAGCGTACGATGGAGCTAAGAGGAGACACGCACACGAACGACTTGACGGCCTCGGCAAAATCGTTGTGAACCTCCTCCACCAGGGGGTCGAACGAGTAGCCCATCATGCCCTATCCAACCAGCTCGAGCGCGGTGCGCCCCATCCATTCCAAGACATCAAGGTCCTTGAGGCCACCCTTGACCTGATGCTCGATGGCAGTCCTCAGCTGAAGTACAGGCACATATATCCGAACAGGTTAACCCGTAGAGCAGAGAAATTGAGGACAAGACCGTGACGCACCTTGCCGGCGACGCTGTAGAATATCGGGGACAAACCCCGCATATGGACGATGGAGAATGCGGGGTTGAGAAGCTTGCACTGCCTCCTGTGCTCTGGTCCGAAGGCTGCAAGTATGTCGGGCCCGAGGAGCAAGCGAGTCGTCCTGTAGCGCACATGGTCAGGCAATGCCTCAGCCTTTGATTGTCAATCACATAAACGTACAGGATCGTCTGTAAACCCCTATCGTAGCTGTCCTGGTCTTTGACGTGGACCGAGTGCAGAGCCTTCGGATCGAATGTATGTATCATTCTGGCCTGGAATATACTATGCTGTTATTCTCCAACTGTACAGTATGAAACCTTAGCGGTAACCTACCCCAAAGAAACCATGGAGCTTTGATACAGGACCATAGGTGTCGACGTAGTTGGTGATGAACTCCTTGTTGTCACGAGTGAATAACTGTCTCATGTTTCCTAGAAATGTTCAGGGTAGTGTCAGATGGACATGGTTTCTGGATAATGAGAGTAAGTGCTGCAGACCTGAAAAGAAGGATGCGGACTGGGGACCCGGAATATTGTCGACCGTCGTCCGCAAAATATACGGGCTGACGAGGCGCCATACGAGGAAGAGGGTGGCCAGCGCCCCAGCGATGAAGAGAGATTGGGTCAAGTCAGAGACCGAGTAAAGCTGAAGGAAATTGGCCGACATTCGGCCTGTCACGAGGAGGAGTGCACGGATGTTACTTACATGTTGCAGGTTGGGTGCATTTAAATGCCCTACATATCTGCTGCGCCCGAGGAACAACGTTTCGCAGAAGCTTGCGGTTAATGTGTGTTGAACGCAAATATGTTCATCTTGTAGTTGGGATGGTGGACGAACGGGAGCAAGTGGCGGTGCGTCTCACGAAATCGGGCGTCGCTCGGCATCCTCCTCCGAGCGCCCTTCCGGCAAACCCCGGGTGGCGATACGGTACACCTAATTGAGTAGGTCGAACTTGATGGTGACGCGGCCGCCCATGGCCAGTCCATTCCCAACTCGACCAACCTTTCTCATGACAACACTGTGTTACCTACATTTCAGGTCCCGAGTTCCAGATTTTCGAATATGTGAGTCTCTCCGTGAATCGTATTGCGTTTAAAAATAGGAAGATACGAAATCAACTTGTAATCTGGGCGTTGACTCCGAGGAGTCTGGCAAGGTTTTCCCAGACGGCCTTTGTGACCGTTGTAGCTGGTTCAAGACCGCCACTGGTGCGGAATATAGTGAGATCCTCGACGAATGGATGCAGAAAATTCGAGAGATGTTGGCTGGTCACTCGCCGATACAGCCGTCAGAGGTCGGTGGGTCGTCGTAAAATATGTCTACCACCCATAAAACTAACACGTCCTAGAGCTGTCTTTCCCAGTTCGCTTCGCCCAAGACTCTGGCCCGAAAATGAAAAATGGGTCCGTATGTATGGCCTCTCGCAAACCGTTCTTTACTCTCAAGAAGTACACATGAACACTACATCGCTAGGTATTTCAGTAGGCCGCTAACACCGCCGTCTTCATCTTGGATTGAAGACTCCAGAAGCCAAAACTCTCCTCCTAATATCGGACACATAACCGTTGGTATTGCCCTGCAAGACGGCAAAGCGACACGACAACCTGCGCCGTAATACCGGTAGAATGGCGAAAAGGAGCTTCACCGCCTTTACTACGAGTAAGCCTTGATGGCCTCAGTGAAGGTCACAGTCAATGCCTCCTGCAAAGTTGGTCAGTGGCGTTTCTCCAAGAATGGATACCCGCGTCCAAACCGACTCACAAACTGGGACCGAGCGCTGTTACTCTGGGTCGGTATCAAGGCGATCAGGGCCAATGCGAAGGTCTTGCGGATAGTCGAGTCGTTAGCCCTGCACCAAGGGGGAAAACTGAGACACAAAGCATCGGACTCACGTCGACGACGTTCTCGATGATGCGGAGAGCATGAGCGATGGGGGCAGTGAGGAAGAACCTGGACGCGAGAGACTGCAGATAGTTGAGCACACAGGCCGTTTGCACATGCAGGAATGATTATATTGGACGTACCTTCTTGCCGATGATCGTTCTGAGGAGTGCCCTAAAGTGGACAAGCGCGTGCCTATGAATGGACGGGGCTACGGAGGTCGCGGTTGCAGCTTACTGGTGAATCGCGACGAATTCGGTAAGGACTTCGACGACCTCCTCGGCGATATGGTTTTCAAACGGTTTGGGCTTGGTCTGTATATGCTGCCGTCAGTCTGGGAGATCGGAAATAAAGGGAGGGTTGGACACACGAAGGTGATGGACTTGGTGAAGGTGGTGACTGACACCGTGAGGTTTGTGAGCCCTGAGACGATTTCCTGTTGAAACATGAGCATCGTCGAACTTGGGGAGAGGGGTGAATGGAGGTTAACTCACAGAACCTTTCGATACGAAGTTAAAGAAGGACAGCTCGGAAACTGAGACCTGGAGAGAGGCAGAGGCGGTGGTGACGCCCAGGATACCATCGACCACGGGGTTCTCGGACTGGGCGAAGGCACCCACGACACCCAATGCGACGACGGCAACAGCGGCAAACGCGTTCCGGAAGAACCTCATTGCGGTGAGCGAAGAGGTGAGAGGCGGGGTGAGTGCTACTAGGCGGCTGTGTTGAGCAGCAGGTTCGAGCGTTGTCGAATGAGGAGCCTTAGCAGGGAGACTGGCCTCTTAAATACCTGAACATATAACCCCAAATGATGGGCAAGGGTTTGCGCCAGCGAAATTCACTGCCAAAGAGCCGAAGAAAGCACGTCGATTTCGAGAGAGAAACATGGGCAGGTTTCTTGTGTCGGTCAGAAGAGTAGGCTCTGCCAAGAAACGATGGTCTTCCGACCCTCAGTCCAACGCCGGTCCGGTGGTGGTGTGCGACTTACAATGACCCAACATCCTCGGCATCTTGACAGATGTTCATAGCTTTCTGCGGTTTCGGCAAAGCTTCCACCTGGATTAGGTGCGAAGATGCACACGGACCGTCTTCCAAGTCTAACGTGACTTGCATCGTAAACAAGCCACAATGCCTCCTCGACAGAAGGTGAGTGCTACTTGGCGGAGAAGCGCGAAGATACTCCTCATGTCATACGAGCTCTTACCATGATCTGTTAGTTTGATGAACAATACGGCCACCAAAAAGTGCCGGAGCACGTCACGCTAACTGTTGGGATCGAACTAAGGCGACCTTTGTGGAAAAAAGATTCAACCCTGGCACTTCTCAAGGCGACTCACGTAGCTTCGAAATACGAGGAGACACTCGACTTAGACCGCCCTACACTCAGCAAAGGATTGGAAAGGGTACCGTCGCACGTTTGCAGTTTAGCTCCGTCAGGACGCGACCTTCGATGCGACCCCTACGACTCGGACGGGCCATTAGTTTCTTCAACCCCCAATAAAGCCCTACTCACCGAAAGAGAAGCGATCCCATGGCACAATAGCATGAACGGCCGCGATTTGTGTCGCAATCCAACCTGAGAATGTCTGAGAGGAGGCTACTATAACTCGCGCACCTCTGGCTCAAACCCGCAAGGCTGCACGCCCAATTCATGTCAACCCTAATGGCACGCCTTGAGCGAGGTGCTAGGATCTGATACTCACAGTGAGCATGATCAGCGCTGCCGAAGCGATTGGAACATTCTCTAGCATGTTCTCGAGCTGACTTCGTTGACAGAGAGCGCCTCAGCACTATGCTTGAATGGACAGAGCCATTGAAGCCAGTGCAGGACCGCCGAGATGTCGTTAAGATGCACGAAGAAACCCGCATATGACATCTGGTAAATCGCCATCAGCGCGGAGATAAGGAGGACGATGGACGGAACAGGCAGACGAGGAGGAAATTCCGTGCCTAATCCGCTTGAGCAAAAGGTTCCATTCATGTTTAGTCGGATAGAGGAACGTACTAAGAGGATCATTGCGAGCGTGCACAAAGCCAGGATGAACTTGAAGAGGGGCGTGAAAAAGTAGTCATTGCCTATTGGCAGACCTTTTCAGTTTTGATCTAAGGTTCGAGTCTAGAGGACGGAAAGAAAACGAATACGTACGCCGATGACTTTAACGCTCCTCGGTTGATACCCTCCTGCTCCAAATGGTCGAAGTCCTAGAGATAGTCCTTGATGACGCTCATCAAGACCCGAAGTGGGTGCAGCTGAGTCTCGGTCGATCGTCGTGGGCTTCTACGACCGTAACAAACTCGTCAAGCATTAGTGAGCCATGATGAAGGCCACAGGAGCCTGATTTAAAGCCTCAGGGCTGTCGCGTGGCGCGGCCCCGAGCTCCTCGTGAGGCACGGAGTATTGTACTTAATCGACTCGGACCCGGAGTCACGGTAGCAAGGAAAAAACTTTTGTTACTACCATTCACAGTCGTTTGATACCAAGGCAAACTTACTAGTAATTAGTTGTGTGTGAATACAGATGGAAATCCGAGAAAAGACGGCCCTGATAGAGAAAGTTGAAGTGGAACATCGTACTTGTGGCCGTTGCGGCCGTGCCAAAACTCAACATCGGCTGACGTTGACTCGGACGTGATTAGTAATGAATCAGATGAGCGCTTGACTTCCCAAATTGGGAGAAATATTTGTTGACGTTAGGGCCCCGTCTGGGTAGGCTACGAGTTTTCAAGTTGAGGTGACGCGCCGACGGTCACTCGTTCCCTGCTGAAAAGTCAGCACTGAGAGTACCAAGTATTGCTAGGCTTATGTTGGCTCTAGTACACCTACTACGAAATCAAACACAAAATTGTATAGATTAACAGGCCGCGAGCCCTTCAAAACAAGAAACAAGTAGTGCATAGTATCAGTATCGTCACTAGATACAGGTCGACTACGACTTCGCGGTCTTCATCTTGAACCGAAGCCGCAAAGCGAGGGCCGACACTACGTGGGTAGCTAGGACTGAATCGTTTTCAATAATCACCGAAGGACCGTCGGCGTCGACCACCCTGTGCAGGAAGCGTCAACCTGAACCGTGGATGGCAAGGAGGGGGCTCCGTCGCATTTACGAGTAAGTCGTGATGGCCTCGGAGAAGCTCGCAGACAACGCAGTCTGCATGTGCGATCAGCAATGTTTCTTCGAGGATAAACAGTCGCATTGAACCGACTCACAAACTGGATCCGAGCGTTGTCGGCTTGGGTCGGGATCAAGGCGATCAGGGTAAAGGCGAAAGACTTGTGGATATGGACGCTGTCAGCCAGGCACCAGAGGAGACAGGAAGCATGTGTCTTACGTCGACGGCCTTCTCGATGGCGCGCAGAGCCGCAGCGATGGGGGCCGTGAGGAAGAACCTAGACGCGAGAGACTAGGGATTGTTTGGTGCATGGACACGAGTAAAGGAATTGAGCACACATACCTGCTTGCCGATGATCGTGCTGAGGAGAAGCCTGGAAAATACAAGAGGATCAGTGCATGAGTTGCGAAGACCACGATTGCAGCTTACTGGTGAACCTTGACGAAACCCGTGAGGACCTGGACGATCTCCTCGGCGGCCGCATTGCCGAACGGCACTGGCTTGGTCTGTACAATCCGTTAGTCTAGGTAGAACGAAATTAATTGAGGGGGGTGAGGGTTGGACGCACAAAGGTGATAGACTGGGTGAATGTGGTAATCGACACCGTGAGGTTCTTGAGTCCCGAAACGATCACCTATCGAAACCGTGACATGAGCGTGTAGAACCACATGCACCAAGAGTAGGTTACTCACAGGACCCTTGGCCGGAAAGTTCGTGAGAGTCAGTTCGGAAACAGAGACCTGCAGGGTCGAAGAGGCGGTGGTGACGCTCTGGATGCCGGTGACCACGACGTTCTCAGATTGAGCGAAGGCACCGACGACGCCCAAGGCGACGATGGCGACGGCGGCAAAGGCGTTCTTGAAGAACCTCATAGTGGAAAGTGATGAAAGTTGTAGAGGAAGAGCGAGTGCTGCGAGGCGGTTGTGTTGAGCAGTGGGGATCGAACGAGGTCGATTGGAGAGCTAGAGGAGAGAGATGGCCACATTATATACCTAAGGAGACAGCGCTAAGCGATGGTGAGGGTATGAGCTAACAAAAAGTACTGTCCTTGGGCCAGGGAGGACAGCTTGGGTCACGAGAGGGCGAATATTCCAGGATTCCTTGAACCGGATAGAATAGTAGTCTGTGCAGGGAGACATTGGCCCAGTGACCCTCAGTCGGACATCCGTCTACCGATGTTGTGCGACTCGCCTGGTCTAAATGTCATCCGCATGTCCAGAAACCTTTTGCAACGTCGTCGGACCGTTTACCTGGATACCTAGGCTGACTTGCTTCAAAGTCTACCTAGTACTCCGACACAGTTCTAGGTGAGCATTATTTCCCACAAGACCGGAGTGTTATGTAGAAATGGCAGCAAAAGCCCACTGGGAAACAAGCTGGGATTAGCGATGCGTTACACTGTCCAACAATAACTGTACCAAAGGAATACCTATCCATACAGGTAACCTTTTGTGGAAACATTTCAGCTCCAACTTCTCAAAGTGATTCGCATACCTCCGAAATGCCAGACCAGTAAACCTAGTCCACGGCGCGCTCGGCATGAAACCAAGATGAGACCTACACACGTTCGCCGTCCACCTCCGCCTCTCATACACGGGAGGACGTGACTTCCGATGCGCCACACCCTGAATTGACCATTAATTCGGCCCAGCCACAAATGCAAGGGCTCACTCACCTGCGGAGAAGCAGCCACGGGCCCAGCCGATGACGAAAACGATGCGAAAGTACAACATCATGAATAGTCATTCGTGTCCCAAGTCTAGCCCTACAAGTCCAAACGCAAGAAGTACGGCTACCGCCTCTCGCGGACCTTCGCCCACACCACGAATACGACCCCCAGTCCGAAACCGGCGATGAACGCGAACAGTACGAGCACGTCTCTATAGTAATTGTTCGCCCCAAACCCAAACAGCTGCACGAACCACACGCGTCAGCTTTAACCGGGGGTTTCTTCGCAATCGCAAGCTACTCACCGTCTGCATTATCAGCGCCGCGGAGACGTTCACGGGCACGCCCTCGAGCGTGTCCTCGATCATCAGGCCCGAGCCGACCTCGTTCACAGAGAGCGCCTCCAAGGTATACTTCAGCGGACAAAGCCACTGAAGCCATCGCAGGACCGGCGGGATGTCGTTCAGATGCACGAAGAATCCCGCGAAGGTCATCTGGTAGAGCGCCGTGAGGGCGGAGATAAGAATGGCGATGCCGCCGTTGCGGAACAGGCAGGCGAGGAGGAAGTTCTGTGTGCCGAGACTCGGCTTCAGTAACGGGGTGGAATCGATGGCAGTCGGACGCGGGCACGCACGAAGAGGGTCATGGCGAGCGTGTACAGAACCAGGATGAAAAGGAACTTGAAAAAGTGTGCCGCGTCGTGCGCGAGACCGGCCATCCAGTACGTGCTGCAGAACGATCAGTGGCGTGTGCGTATATGCCAATAAGATCGCTACGCACATAGTAGATACAATAATTGTGGGTATGATACGTAGAGGGATGACATCAAAAATAAACCGAGACAATAACCACGCCGTGGGGCTGCCAAAGTAACCATTAGTATTGGGGGTACAGGGAAGTCGGGTACGGCCGACCTGTAATACGCCGCAGATCGTTCGCGAAGGAACAGTGGTCGGATTTCTACAACATTGTACAGAGCGCTCAGGGAGGAGAACGCGATCAGGGCACCCTAATAATTTGGCAGTAAGCACGATGCAGGAGGCGAAGAGTCCTAGCGGAGAGAACCGACCAAGAAAAATAGACATCCCACTCGTGACTGGAAGCCAGCGATAGTGATGCCCGTGTGGAAGTACAAGCCGCCTGCATCTCATCGTCAGAACCACTCCTTTTCCGACTAAGTCGAAGTACCCACCGCAGAATACACCCAAGACAGACGCAACGGCAACATGCAAGAAGAACAACGTCTTGTCCCTCCGGAGGATCTTCCACTCCCTGCCCGAAAGAACCTGGAACTGGGTCAAGAACGTCGCCGCGTACGACGTGCCCGCAAACAGCGATCCCCCCCGTCCCAGTGTCTTCTGTTTTGCCGCCCCGTTGGCGCTCACCAGGCCCTTCTCGACCTCATCGCACGAGCTGGCCTTCAGCTCGCTCGGGGTTCCCCCATTTGACAACGGGAACAGCGCAACGGGCGGGTCGCTCGCGACGTCGAGCAGGTAGTCTGCAACGTTGTACCCCTCCTTGTACGCGATCCCTCGCGAAGAGAAGTGCTGGGCCGGTGCGAACCCGCCCGGACCCGAGTACAGCGCGCGGCCATGGGACAACAGAAGGATCTGGTCGAAAGAGTGGTACAGCTGGGAGCTGCGACGCAGGCCCAGAACAGTCAGAAAGGGGGTAGTGGTGGAGCGATTTCGTCCGCGGGCCGAGAGACACAGGAACTTACCTCGGCTGGTGGATGGACGCGATGACGGCAGTGGGGTTCTCCGGGTCGTGCGCGAGCGCATGCAGGACCTTCGCGACCTTGGCGGCGGACACCGAGTCCAAGCCCGACGTTGGCTCGTCGAGCAGGAGAATGTCCGGCTTCGCAACGAGCTCGAGCCCGATGCTGACCCGACGCATCTCACCTCCGCTGATGCCGCGCTTCTCTCCATCGCCGATACGGACGTTGCGGAGGTGCGCGATGCCCAGGCGATCCAGGATGTCGTCAACGCGGGCTTGCTTCTCTGAGTCCGGCACGCCCTCCGGCAGACGCAGACGCGCGGCGAAAAGCAACGCCTCGTGTACGGTGAGCATGGGCGGAAGCACGTCTTGTTGGGGTACGAAACCAATGCGTGGTCGTCTGTTGCCAGTGCCAGGGTAAGAAACACTGCCGAGCACCTCGCCGGACTTGTGCTTCTGGGCGAGGATTTCGATGAGCGTCGTCTTCCCCGCTCCACTGGGGCCTAGAATGGCCATCATCTCTCCTGGAACAACGCGTCCGCTGACGTTGTCGAGAACAACCTTCTGATTGTCCGACCCGCTGCCATGACGGCGGCGCAAGGAGAAGCCCGGAGTAGGTTGGGGAACGAAGTAGCTCACGTCCGCCCATTCCACGGTGACGCCACCGGTGGGACGCAGGGCATTCGCGCCGTCCTTTCGCGCACGACGCTGTGAAAGCCAGCCAAGGCCCAATAAGAGCAAAGCGAGCCCAATGAGACCGCCAACGACGGCGAGGCCTGCAATGACGCCACCGCTGAGGGATGAACCTCCGCTGCTCGTACCATTGCTACTTGCCGTCGAGTTCCCAGAGAGTGTGTCGATGACGTTCTGCGCAATACACTCTCCGAACGTGCAGCCGCTGAGCGCAAGCCCGGCCGAGCCGAACACCTGCTGGATCGTGGCCTGCTTAAATGCGCAAGTCGCCGTGCCGTTCGCCGCAGGAGCGGCGCAGGAGATGCCGAGCGTGCCGGTGAGTGTGTTGATGATGCCCGTGAGGTCCAGGGCCTTGGTCGCCCCGCAGAACGTGGTGTTCGCGCGGCACGTGCATTTGAGGTCTCTGCAGTTCCAGTCCGCGCTGCCGTCGCCTGAGCCAAGGTCCTGAGTGCACGAGTCGGCGGAGCAGTAGAACTGTTCCACGCCGTCGTAGAATAGTTGGGCGTATACAGACCCGCTGAGACCGAAGGCGGTAGTGTTAGGAAGGGGTGTGAAGGAGCCATTCAGATTTCGCAGGATGGTGAGTGAGGATGAGCCGGGGAAGACAGACTGAAGTGTAGGGTTCTGTCAAAGGATAGAGTCTCCGGTCAGACTCGGAAACAAAAGTGGGAGATCGCAATGAGAAGGAAAACATTTCATTTCAGCCCTCAGCCACACGTGCACTTCGGCGGGTGCAATGAAGCATGCAGCATTTTATACTCCTTACCCGTCCATACCCAATTAGATGACAGGGTGGAATCGAGGAATGCGACGGTCGGACCCTATGATAGTCGAAAAGGTACCATTCGAAGAGGGACGAAGACCTCGGTATATGCGCGTGGTTCCCCCAGTGACAGAGCCTCGGGTGACTTCTTCCCGAGCACATTTGAAGATCAAAGGCAAGATTATCAAACTCACCTGGACAGCACAACTCATCTCTCCCGCCGCATACACCCTAGGAACTGCATTGCAGACAATAGTGTTGTTCTGTCCCGTGTCGGCCCCAGTCAACGAACCGGCAGATCCGCGAACGCTTGCGAATCCCGATTGGCATGCCTTGGCGGTTTGACAAACGTTGCATCCCGTTCCCGTCCAGCCGTCCTCGCAGGAACAACCCGAGGACGTCAAGTTCGCGAAAGGGGATCCGTTGGCCAAGGAGCGCCCCGAGCCTTGAAATATGGTGCCGCCGCAGGACGGTTGGGAGCAGGTTGAGCCGCCAAAGCCGGGCGGGCAAGCGCAGGCGGTGCCGTTTGCAGTCCCGTAGTTCTCGCAAGAGCCAGACATGTCGACAGCGTCACCGCCGTTGCGGACGGCGACAAGGGAGTGTGAGGGGCTAGGCGTGTGTGGGGGGTGGGGACGGACGTCGTCGAAAGGACATGGACATTGACATATAAATATGAAGGACTCTGGCGGACCTAGCTCGAATGTAGGGAGAGAAGCGCCCACTGTATGGTCTGACGCCGCTTTCATTTCCCGAAGCCAGAACTTGTCCTAAAACGATCCGCCTCCATACCCACGACCCAGCACCCTCCAATCGCCCCTCCTCCGTCTCCTTATTCAATCCACTCAATCAGTGTGGAGCTTATTGCTTCTTCCGCGGAGTAAAATCAACCTTGCCGTCGAGCTTCGCGTGTCATTAATGTCAAAAGGTGATCAGAGAGCGGCTCGAAGCTTGCCAGGCGAGTTTTAGCAGTCTTATTATCGTCGCAGATACATTCTGGGGCTCTCGCCGTCTCACGAAGCTTACATCGTGTCAATCTCCCTGCCGATCAACCTTCAGAACCTCACTGGGCCCGAACGATATCCTCAACCGAAGTCCACTTCCAAAACTTCTCGTTTGGGTTCACCAGCTCGTTGTCGTTCTGCGAACTGAAGTCGGCCTTGCCCTCGCCCATCACCACCCTAGAGTCCCATTCAGTTGAGCCTATCACATGCCGGTACCGGCCAAACGGAGACACTCACTTCAGATACTCGAGGAAGCTCACACCGGGAACCTTGAGCGCCGCCTTCTTCTCCGCGAGGTCCTCCGTCTTGATCTGCCCAGGAGCGACGCCCTTAACGCCCGCAACGATATCGCGGATCTCTTCCAATGACGCAGTGGAGCCTGCAATGCGGACGTGATCCGGGACGGACGCCACCGTGGTCGGGTTGGTTGCGAGGATCGAAAGGCGGGCGACGGCACGCCCAATGTCCACCACCGAAGTCCCCGAGATCCTTTGGGTCGCCGAGCCGTATCCCGAGAACGCGTTGTTCTTGATGTCGATGCCCACTGCGAGAAAGCGAATACGAACATTGCCGTTCAGTAACGGGCCCGACGACCAAAAGAGATGACAAGACGCGACGTACGGATAGGGTGCACAAAACCGAGTTCCAAGAAGAGGGATGTGTAGAGCGCGATCACCTTGCCCTTGAGGGTGTTCCGCGCCTCGCCCTCAACCTTCTGCTTCTTCAGCCACTCGGGGGACTCGTAGCCGGGGAAGTCGTTGATACGATGGTCGCTGGTTCCGGACGCAATCGCACTCAGTTTGTTTGGGGTCGCTATATGCATGCAGCGTGAAACACTCACGACCCGAATTCGCCCAGGAAGTACACCTTTGCGCTGCTTCTGGCTGCAGCTTGAAGGATAGCTTGCTGCGTTGCCTCAGAGACCGAGCCCGGGAGGGCGTTCACGATGACGTCCGCCCCTGCGAAAGCCTCGTCGAACACATTGTCGTCGCTGAGCTTCACCAGCTCGGCGCCTTTAGACGCGAGTTCCTGCGACTTCTCTGAAGCCGGGTCGCGGGAGAGGACGCGGACGCGAGAGAAGGAGGAGCGGAAGTCCGTCACAAAAGCGTTGCTAATGTGTTGGCCTGTTCATGGGTTGCGGAAAGGTCAAGAAAGCCCTTGTCTGTGAATGGGTTGTACTCACCGACTAGGCCAGTTCCGCCGATGATGGTGACACTGGGAAGAGACATTGTGTTTTAGGAACTGTTGAAATGCTCAGTGGGGGTAGTGTTCGAAGGTGGTGACGGTTTGGGGCCTCTGAGACTGTCGCAATATATACCAAGCCCATCGCAAGCCCATCGTCGAAGACACTTCTCAGTCAAACCACGTAAGAACGATGACGTCACGACTTGTCTGTGCGATTCTAACCCAGGCTGAAATGGGTCTTTAGTCACCGCAGGCTTCGGCAGACCTAGCTCACCGCAGGATCACAGACAATGGACATTGTGACCCTATCTCTCAACGGTCTCGACGTTCGTTTCCAAGTTGCGGCCCTGGGTTTGTCAGCCAATGGGAAGATGTACTGAAGCGCTGACCAACCACCTATCGAGTGGCAGTGCCAGAACAAAGACGTTACTAAACGGAATAATTTCCTCTGACAAGCTCTAACATACGGCGGGACACTCACTGAACACAAGTTTATCGAGCTGTTCCTGGCCTCATATCTGGGGATATTGGAGTTTCAAATACCGTATTATTTGACACATCGTGGGCGACGAGGAGGGTCATCGACTCGACGCTTCAGGGCAATCGCAGCCATACCGAGGTCAGTCACACGTTGCGTACAAGATATTTGATAGTGTATCTCCACCTGACTACCTATGCCACTGGAAAGGCTACCTGGCTGTTAGCTTACCCGAAGCTTGAATTTGATGCCCGAGTCATGCCCGAGTCATGCCCGAGGGACTTGACAAAGGTAAGGGCAGGCCTGCGCAAGGCCGCATTTACATTGTCGAAACTACATATGGCGTCAGATTTTGTCAGAGGCATAGAGGTAAGGCGTCACCTACCAGCATTCCCTTGGAAAAAGAGTTTATCCGATGGTGAGGGAGGATATAATAGCCCAGCTCAGAGCTAAGCGGTGTGCAACTGCAGGTTACTACCGCACTGCCCCGAAAACCACATTACCCTGAAGCATATCTTGCACCGATGTAGGATGGTAAGCCTGTTGACGCAACATACTATTCGCTTGGGGTGCAAACAAAGCACACCTTGAATACGATAATCGAGTGCGATCAAGGAGGATCAAGGTCTACCAACGGAGAAGGAGTAGGACACTCGACTTACTACAATCGGCACCAAATATTGCGGATGGTGGCACATTCACCGGTAAGACATTCTCAATGATCTCTTTGTGACTCATCTCTCCGTTCTATATCGCATACTACGGCCTCTCTTGCCGAGGGCTTACGGCTATGTTCGGCTGCTACTATCCCTGTGTATATATCATTGTTAGTACGCTATCTGGGGGAGGTTATCTCTAGCTTTCGAGACGACTGTTTTTTCCCACCCATCTCGTCTTCGACGAGCTCTCGTGTCTCTCGCAGCTCAACACCAACCTTCCGAGGGATGCTCGAGGCCTCACGCAACGGCACTCGACCATGGTGACCGTGGCCGCCGCTAGCAACGTGGTGCTCTCCTCTTTGTGCGCGGGTACGCTTGCAAAAGGAGATCCGGTCACCCCGGGATATGTTGCATGAATATCGAGGCTGCAATCCTAGAACATAGGCCGATGAGCCACATGCGCTGATGCGACGCGTTGCAAACGCGCCAGGTCACACACTCGTGCGTGCCGCGTCACGCCTTATACAACATCGGGACCCGATGAAGCCGTTGCCGAGTCCAATGGCAGCCGGATCCTCCTCGGACTTGTGGTGGGACTGCGTGGGCTGTAACCGATTGTATACATCGGCGGACCACTCCCAAGCCCCGGACTGCATACTGCCCTGTGTTCTATCACGGCTTGGCAGCATGTAGCTCGTGCCCAAACACGTACAAGAACATTCCCGACCTACATTCAGTTACATGTTCTGCACGGAGGAAGATGTCCGTGGTGCGAGCAGCCACTGAACGATAGGTTTAGGCGGAACTGCAACGCGACGTCCTAGGAGGTACATGCCGTCATGAAGTCCATCTAGGCATTCTCCAGAGCACCGAATGACCCTATCACCCTCTAGAATCCCCTTTAACCGTCGGCGCTAGCATCAAGCCCGCCATCAAAGAACTGCTGCACGGGGCGAAATCCCCCGAGAAGAGGCCCTCGACGTTGGACAACCACGAGAACCGTCGCCGAACCACCACGCATATAAGACAGGGTTCGGTGTGCTTAGCGGTCCTCAGCAGCGCATTCACCAGCCTCGCTCCCTAGCCCGCTCATAGCTCTCGTTGCGCACTCACCTCTACGACTGTCATGCAGCTCAAGGCCCTCACCCTCGCCGCCCTCGCTCTCCTCATCCCCTCCGCGCTCGGCGCGACGGAAGCGACGATGACGGTCTCCTACGACGAGGCGTACGACGGCGCGTCCACGAGCCTCGCCAACGTCGCGTGCTCGGACGGCGCGAACGGGCTGCTCACCAAGAGCTACAGCACGTTCAGCTCTCTGCCGCACTTCCCGAACATCGGCGGCGCCGCGGCGGTCGCGGGCTGGAACTCGGCGCAGTGCGGGACGTGCTGGCAGCTGACGTACAACGGGAGGAGCATCAACGTGCTCGCGATCGACCACGCGGACTCGGGCTTCAACATCGCATTGGAGGCGATGAACACCCTCACGGGCGGCCAGGCGAAGTCGCTGGGCAGGATCAACGCGTCGGTGAAGCAGGTGGCTGCTTCGACGTGCGGTCTGTGAGGTGCGTGGTGTCAGCTCTGAGGATTATTCAAAGTGATTGTGCTGATGAAGGTCTGAAGTAGATTCGTACCAACCCGAAATGGCTTTACGTTTCACGAAGGATTTCGGGATGTTGGACCGTTGGATTATGAACATTTACGGATTTATGGACTTTCAGAATGAACTGTTGTTGTTAACGTCTGCATATTCAACTCATTTTCGTGTTGCCACGCCTCAAAGACTCGGAACGTCGCAGGATTCTGAGATGTTGAGAAAATAAGCAACAGACTAGCAGGGAGTCGAGAAACGTACCTTTTCCGAGGTGATTCGGCGACACTTTGAAGCTGAAAGAACAGTACTTGCCGAAACGGTTGAGAAAACGGTTGTTAAGAGGCGCATATATTAAGCCTCGGGCCACTGTAGAAGCTATGGATAATGGAGAAGAAACCTTTGTGTGTCGACGGTTCAGAAGAAGAGGTGCTGCGCAGTACTTAACGGCGTACGGGCGTTTAAATTTAAGTAGATGCATCGCTCACGTGACAAGCTCTACGTGTCGCAGATGCGCAGCGTTCGCGCCTGGCTTGGCACACGCACTTTCCCCCTCCCGACCACACTCTTTTCCCTTTCCTTCCAGCAGTGCTGAGGCCGGAACATTCGCAGTGAGTACATTTTCGACTTACGTGCAGGATTTGCTGTTTACTTTCTACTCAGGGACCGCAAAGCATGCGCTTTCTCCGGACTCTGCTGTTTCCGCTCCTGGCACTGACCAGCTTTGCGCTGGCTCGGTCAAGCACTGGAGACTCGGTTCTTGTCCTTCTTGACCCCTCGCTCAAGAAAGAGAACTATTCCATCTTCTTCGGCGACCTTGAGAGTGCGTGACGCTGCTCCTCGTGAAGACTAGGACTAATCCATATTGTCCTACCCTGCAGAGAAGGGCTACAAACTGACATTCCGGTCCCCCAAGGACACGACTCCGGAGATTATTAAGGACGATGTTGCCCAGTTCGCTCACGTCGTAGTCTTTGCCCCCGAGACGAAAAGTACGTCCCCGTCCCCTCCCAACTCTCATCGTGTATATAAATATATCCCTTCCCCGCAGCCTTTGCCGCGGATGTCACGCCCCAGTCCCTGGTCTCCCTCCTCTCCAAAAACATGAACCTCCTCCTCGCTCTGTCACCAAAACAGACGCCTCTCACTTCCCTTGCCTCCGAATTCTCCCTCATCCTCCCGCCGCCTGGCACGCCTCTCATCTCGCACTTCCCCAAGCGCGACACGCCTGCCACACTCATCCCCGTCCAGCCACCGCGCGCGCACCATGTTATCTCCGATAACCTCGCGCCCGTCTGGTTTTCCGGTGTTCCTCAATCCCTGGGCCATAACCCGATGCTCATCCCCCTCCTGAACGCGCCTCCCCAGGCGTTCGCCTCAGATGCGGACAGCGACAGTGGGGCAGACGCGCTAGTAGAGGCTGCGGAGAAGAGCGGCGAAGGCTTGTGGGCGGGTAGCTCTCTGAGCCTCGTCACGGGCTTCCAGACACTCAGTAACGCGCGCGCGACATGGGTTGGAGGCGTTGAGATGTTCAGCGACGAGTACATCAACAAGGAGATCTCCAAGTAGGTGGCTTCGTATCTGGAGAGGAACCAATGGCTAAATGTGCACCGAATGAAGGGGCGTGAAGTCCGGCAACAGGGATTTCGCGAGAGATGTCACAGCATGGACGTTCCAGGAGTCTAACGTCCTCCGTATCGACTCAGTCGAGCACAACCTCGTCAACGAGACGCTCCCCGGCGAGACATACACCATCAACGACCAAGTGGTGCGTCTTTACACGCTTGGCGGTCACTATATGCGCGACATCTGACCTCCCTGCCATCTACAGACTTTCACCGCGTTCATCTCCAAGTACGACCCTGAGATCGGCTGGTGGCGCGCCTACTCCGACATCGACGACATGCAGCTCGAGTTCACCATGCTCGACCCGCACATCCGTACCTCGCTCCCGCCTGTCGAGGGCGAGCCCGGCATGTATGCCGTCACGTTCCGCGTCCCGGACCGCCACGGCGTCTTCAAGTTCAACGTCGACTACAAGCGCAAAGGGTGCGTCTCGCGTTTTCCCTCGCCTCCTCGCTTGTATTGTGGATTCTAACGTGCATGGTCGCTGCAGCTGGACATACCTGACGAGCACGAGCATGGTGCCCGTCGTGCCTCCGCAGCACGACGGGTACCCGCGCTTCCTGAGCGCTGCGTGGCCCTACTACGCGGGCGCGTTCAGCACCAGCGCTGCGTTCATCCTCTTCGTCGCGCTCTGGCTCGCAGGCGATGATCGCGAGCTGAAAAAGAACAAGGGCGCGAAGGCCGAGTGATATTGCTGTACCTCCCGTCTTATTATATATTCTTTCTATGCGACAGGTGCCAGCGTGGGCAGGATCAATATTGGGCTATTCCCCAGAAACCGGCGGTTCGTAAGGCCGACAAACAGGGTCGCAGGCCAGCCGTCAAAGTGATGCCGTTGACGTTTCCTCCCAGCCTGTGTTACCGGCAACAAGCTGCAGTCCAGCGGCTCCACAGCTCTATGTCCGTTGTTAAGTTTGTGGCCCTCGGACCGCTCTCCTGTTTCATGCTTCGGGACCGAAGGGTGTTGGTGGACGTCGCGACCACATGTTCATGACACTCCGCATCCCTTGTCGACATCAGTTTCTTGTGGCGGACCCTGACAGACCTCCGACCTCGCAATGGCATGTGGTCCGTCGCAATCCACCGCTATGCGGCGCACCGTCCGCGATGTGCAAAGAGGCACATATCCTTGCAATGTGGTTGCGTTGTCTGTTTGGAAGCACCTTGTCAGCATGCTAACAACTTAAGGGCTCCGGCACTCGGATACGCGCCGTTACCCACCTGCAGATGCCTACCACCCGAGCTATGGCACCACTTGACCTCATTAGAAATCGAGTTCAACCCACCGATCCGCACCATAAGTGCGGCCTCCGAACCCAGCGGTATGTCTCTGCTTCTATCCCCGCTCTAGCTCGAGGTCTCACTGATACTTACGACCCCCCGACAAAAGATCTAACGCCATAACCACAAATCAGAGCCAATCGCACATCCGGCACCATGTGGAACTGAGGGCATGCGTTGCGCCGACGCTGGACGTTGGACGTTGACGTGGGACACTGGGCCGTCGCGAGTGAAGATCCCGCGCCACGGAGCGCGCGGCAGTGGCAGCGGCGAGCTTGAGCTATGTATAAACGAAATCGCAACGGTGCACGATGCGGCGCTGCCAGTGGGTGGCTGGGTGGCAGGCGAACGCTGGCAGATATCGGGAGGTGCGCACGGTGGACGAGCGGCAAGCGGTAATGCCGACGACGTCGCAAACACTGGCAGCGACTTCTTGCAGGGTCGGTTGCGCTGTGCACGTACAGGTGTGCCTTCCGAGTCGTCATGTCACCGTTCGTCTGTTGACCGACTGGTCGGGGAGCTGGAGTGATTGACTGGACTCGTTGCAGTTTCTGAGAAGGTGCAGAATGGATGGCTACTATGGCCGCCGGTGAGCCCATGGTGCCGTCACTGGGACTTGCTAGACGGGCGGTATAGCAGTGGTCCGACTGTCATCGGGATTCGGAATCTATCTCATGAATGACATGGTGCGAACCTAGCGCAGGCCCCCGAGGTCACGCTCGAGTTTTTGGGCACCGCGGGAGAAGACCTGCCACTCATCAGACGAAGTATTATTACTCTGCAGGGACTTGCAGATCGCCGAAGGCCTCAATCCACGTGAACTTAGCGGTGTCGAAACGATGCGCCCATGTACAGGCGTTCCTCCCCCGCTCACTAGTCGGGATAGAAGCGCCACGAAGTACCAGCAGCGCCATCATATTGACGGTTGGGCCCAGGCTAGAGCTAGTCGCCACAAGCTGCATATTCGATGACTCAAAGATGGGCGGCCTCGCCGCAAAACGGCGATCTATTGGTCAAGGTCTCCTACACATGTGAGTCCGCCAAATTTTGCAGATAACATAAGTCGTTTTTTGCATGTCGTATCGGAGTGCTGCTAATCTGTCCTGACATTCAGGTCAAGGTCCGAACTGGGTTTCCAGGGCCGCTTGGATTCAGCTTCATAGTCGCTCGACGTCATCCACCGAGCGACTCGGTCGCCAGGGTGGTGATGATGTGTGCGTGCGTACCTATATTTTCTTGAGCCTCGCGGATGGGGTCGGCGGGGTGCCGCTAGTCTTCAGAAACATTTGAATTTGATCCGATTGAACGGAACTCGGGAGGTACACTCCCTCCAGTGCCGCCGGGAGGCGGGGGTACTAGTACTTCCGTCAAGGTCGCCCATGCATCATTCATGTCTCTATTCCTCGAAGATTCGGCGCAAGCAAGTTTGGCAGATGGGTCCGCATCTACCAGGACGCCACTGGGGTAGGTAACCGGAGAAGACTTCATGAATGGTTCTCGCTGATGTACCGCCTTGAGGGGCTCCCGGACCTCTCTTTCACCGCACTTAGCACTACGCGAATATACATCATTTCTACGAATCGGAATATCGGTCGGGTAGCATTAATCACAGCATCTCTGGACTGCCAGTCGTCACCAGACGTGGACCACCACCACGCTACCGTGTTTCTGGGAATAAAACTGTTCAGGACGTTGCTTCGAGGAGCAGGCGTACATACTCCGTCTAATTCCACAAAATCCGTGCCCCTCCCAGCCCAAACGAAAGCAGTCTGATCCGAAAATGAGTATGGGAACTTCAACGTGTACAGGAACGACAACGACCATGATTCAGCACCCGTAAACACGGCGGGGAAACGACCTTGGGACTTGGAGTTCGGGACGTTCGGAAATTAACCTCAAACGCGGGAGCCGGTTACCACATATCTAGCCGGTATACTGTCCCCGCGATGCCCCCACAGCCTTCTGGAGTGACCGCCAAATATCTGATTTGATTATCATCACGATATTCTGTTGCATCGTTCGCGAACAAAGTCCAGTGAGGGCATCGCTCTGACCTGGATCGATATCAAGTCCCAAACGAACCTGGTAGCACAGCCTCCCCCCGAACGCACCCGTCCGGATCCGCGGCATAACCTCGCCGCGTCCCTCTTCGGTTGGGTCGCAGGATCAGAGATTTTCGGCGCCCTGCTTGGCGCGAACAGCCCTGTGATGCGCCTTTGTTTGGCATGCGTTGTAGTCGAGCGTCCGCATTACGCAGCGAGTCTATACAATCGTCTCAGCGCACACCGTCCTCCTACATTCCAGGCGCAGTGATGGCTACCAGAACCCTTCACACCGATCGAGCTGCCCATCTGTGGTTTACTCGGTGCTTCCGCCTGCGTGCCTCACTGCGGCGTTAACCTCGGATTGCTGCCGCTGCGAGCCTCGAGACTCGAACTTGCCCCACATGCATCATATGCATCGGCGCGGGCGGCGGCCACCGCTAACACTAACGCGGCACGCCGCAGCACTTGCCTACATACGTACGTACTGTGCCCCACTACGTACGCACGCTCGGCATCAGCGTCGAGGCTGCATCCAGACTAAAAGCCAAGCCAACAGCCACACTCGGTAGCGCGAACTGCCCCATATGTCGAGTTTGGCTGCGGGGCCCCCGAGCCAGCGTAGTCAATCGCGATCACTGGCACCCCAAGATACCGATCGTGAGCAGGCGGCGTCCCTAGCAACTTCTGTATCATTATGCACAGTAGCCATGGGTAGACTTGGGTAGAGCCACCGCCGCGAGCGACTTCGAATTCGCGGAGTGTGGGAGATCGCCTGTGGGCGCATCGGGAAGCCGCGGCGGATTCTGAACGTTGACTGATGCACTGGTACGTACACACAGGCCGCTGCGACCTGCGAAATTGCGTCTGCGGCGCGGGCTGCTGTTCGGCGAACCGAGTTGGGGTTGGGGAGATCGTGCGTGACCGATGACGAACGACGATGGACGCGGGGTCGTTCTTAACTTTGCGTGTTGCCTGTCGGCGGGGGCAAATGGTGTTAGATGCATAACAAAACTTAAGGTTTAGGTTGGTACCGAGAGCCAAAGGCGCGAGTTTTGAGTTCGCCGGTTGACGACTACCTTCTACTTTCTGTCCCACCATCGACGACAGCTGCTTGGACGATATCGGTACCATGTCGAATGGGCATACGGTCGTCATACTTGGGGGTACGGGCCGGTTGGGTACGTCCATTTCACGTCGCAGCCCTGGGCGTAGAGGTCGAGGACCCGAAGTGACGTGGTCGGCGCTGGACAGGATACAGCGTCAGCGAGGTCTTCCTCGCCGAATTTCGCTCGGCGTTCCCGAACATCAAAATCCCCACCCGGGATGCCTCGACGCCTAAGGCACAGGACCTGGAAAGGAAGGGGGCCAAGCTGATCCTGTGGGATCCGACCGACGAGCAATCTCTCGACGAGGTGTTCAAGGGGGCGGACGTCGTCGTCGACATCCTGAGCAGCGCCGGCCCTCCCGAGGAAGAGAAGAGGGCGATCACCAAGCACGCGCTGGAGAGCGGACCACCGAAGGTGTACTTCCTGAGCGAGTTCGGGGTGTAAGTGGCGTGGCTGCTCGCGTTCTACTGCCGAGACACAGATGCTGACCCAGAGCATGAATGTGAATATGCATACATTGATTCATGTAGCGACCACCGCCAGAACGACTTCCCTGGATACGACCACCCAGTTTGGGAGGCGAAGCGCGTGCACGAGGCCTGGACGCGCGCGCTCGCGGGGAGCGCGACCAAGGTTATCGCTCTGTACACCGGGCTCTTCCTCGACAACGCGTTTGGTCCGGGGGTGAGTCCATCCGCTTCCTCAACTTTGTCTGATCAACACGTCGGGCGCGCGATGATTGCTTGCAACTTACGACACGGATGATCATTCTCCTGTCGTACCTTACTTAGGCGTATGGTAAGTCCAGTCCCCAGCTCGGTGTGCGGGAGATTCAGGGGTCGGGGGGGACGTCGACGTAATCGGCATCGTGCTGACCGCAGGGGGTTGGCGGGTCTGATTCTCGGCGAGCCAGCAGGGTTCGACGTGGAGAAGAACCGTTACGAATGCATCGGCCCGCCCAATCAGCGCGTCGCGTTCACGTCGACTGCGGACATTGGCCGGGCGGTCGCGCGGCTCGCCATCCTCGAGCTCGCGCTGGACCACGACACTAGTACTTTGCTCATGGCCAGCGTCCCAGAGCATGTGCGGATCGCCGGGAGCGTGGTGAGCTTCGAGGACGTGCGGGACCTCGTTTCAGAGATAAAGGGCGGCGCGAAGGGTGAAATTCGGAGCGAGGACCTGGCGGCGCACAAGAAGAGTTTACCGGGAGAACGGGAGAAGGCAGGGAGCATTTTGCACTACATCCGGTGCGTGGCGTTGGCTTCGGACGGGTGCTCTGCGCCGGGCAAAACGCTAATTGCAAAACCAAACCGTTTTCCTGGTCTTTTGTGAAGGGTGCTGATGGGTGAGAACAAGCTCGATTTTTCGAGGGAGAACCAGAACGAAGTTGTGAACGAGGGGGAGAGGCAGTGGAGGTGGAGGACTGCGGAAGATGAATTGCGTGATCAATTGTGATCTTTGGGCTCTCCTAAAGGCTCCGTCTGCATCCTGTGTACTTATGAGATGATACAACACATACCATGCATTCCGTATCTTCCCAAGCTCGAGGTGCAAACAGAGATAGATTTGATAGATATTGAGTGTTGAATGGGAGAGGCGCGCGAGGGGACACAGGTGATAGTCTGAGGTTCCGTAATCCCGAAAATCGCTCCTCCGCCAATAGCAGAAAGTTCCGAAATGATACGCGGCGTCCCGTGAACGAACGTTTATATTCTTTCATATACGTGGACCGTGGTGCGACGTCATGAGAATATTCTGCAGACGGGTTTTGGGAGCGCGGGACGCTCAGAAGTTACGCCACCGTAGCTCTTCCTGTCTGCGAGAGCCGAAAAGCAAGGACATTAGCCGGTTCGAAAACTCACCAATCCCGCGAGAAACCGCCTGCACGACGGGTATACGAGCACGACGGATAAGACGAGGAATCCGGGCTGGATGACAGGCTGAGAGACAGACGAGCTGGGGGTGCGTGTGAGAGGCGCGTCATTGGTTGGGCGGCCATTGGCTGAGTGCCTCGCCCAATCACCGCGGGTGTTGCCGGAAAAGCCGGTTTGTGTCACGTGTCGTCAGAATGGGGACACGCTCGCGTCGGCACACGTCCTCTTTCGCTGGTCCTCTCGTCTTCCGCACTCCCTGTCGACCCCAACACCGCCATGGCCGTCCAAGACGAGCTCGAGTACCTCAAGTCTCTCGTTGCGCAGCTCAACGAGAAGATCCACGCCCTCGAGGCCAAGGCGAAGGACGCCGTCACCAAGCCCAAAACGCCAGCACAACACCTCCGGACAATCTTGGTTGGGCCTCCTGGTGCAGGTGCGTCCGCCGCGCTCCCCTTGCTTCCCGAAGAATGGTGCTCTAAACGCCGTCATTGGGTGCCGCAGGGAAGGGCACGCAGGCTCCCAAGATCAAGGATGAGTTCTGCGTCTGCCACCTTGCCACCGGCGACCTCCTCCGCGACCAGGTCTCGCGCAAGACGCCCCTCGGCGTCGAGGCCAAGAAGGTCATGGATGCTGGCGGCCTCGTGAGTGATGACATCGTCGTCGGCATGATCAGGGACCAGCTCGAGAACAACAAGACCTGCAAGAACGGGTGAGTGCTCTGCTCTACTATATACTTACCGCCTGCGTATTTTTGGTTTCCGCGTGGCTTCCTCGACTCGCGGCTGGGCCCTCGCGCTCCGACGAGTTCGCAAATCCATCAGCGGAATTCGTGCGCACCCTCCTGCTCGTGTATGCTGTACCCGGTCCATTCAGTTTTTGCTGAGCGCGCGCGTTCGTTCTCCCGTGGCAGGTTCGTGCTCGACGGCTTCCCGCGCACCGTGCCGCAGGCAACCATGCTCGACAAGATGCTCGAAGAGCGCAAGGAGAAGCTCGACTCGGTCGTGCAGCTCGTGATCGAGGACCAACTCCTCATCTCCCGGATCACCGGCCGCCTCATCCACCCCGCCAGCGGCCGCAGCTATCACAGAGAGTTCAAGTGAGTGTTTGCGCTCTCCCTGTCGTCCGCACCCGCCCGCGACTGTGCCCTGTTCTGACCCCGTTCTTCTTCCTCTTCCTTTTCTCCTTTTGCTTCCTCGCCTTCGTTGCGGTTGCTGTGCGCCCCGCGCTAGTCCCCCGAAAAAGCCCATGGTCGACGACGTGACGGGCGAGCCCCTCATCCAGCGCTCGGACGACAACGTCGAGGCGCTCCGCAAGCGCCTCACGGTCTTCCACTCGCAAACCGGGCCCGTGGTCGACTACTACAAGCACAAGGGCATCTGGCACCCGATCGACGCCGCGCAGTCTCCCAAGCTTGTATGGGAGAACCTCCGGAGCGTGCTCGCGAAGACGGCCGAACGCAAGTCGTGACCTCCCCCATCCCCTCTATCTATCCGTCCATATAGTAGAGCGCACGAACTTTGTCGGCCCGGGCGGGCAACCCATCCCGCTCCCCACCCACTTCGTTAGCGTACCTCCGGCATTGTGTAGTAACCTTTTAGATAGAAGAACTTTATTGTCGATATAACGTCATTTTGGGCTTCGCGGCGGTCCTCGTCGCTGTCACTGGGTGCAAATCAGGATATTTTGCCTGAAATACCGTAAAGAATACGGTAAAGATAGCTTGAATAACTTCACAATCCTTGGCTGCAACAACCGTATAACCTCATTGTAGTGGATTATAGTCCTATCACAGGATGCGCCACTCTTTAAGGTTGGTCTACAAAGGGCTTTACGATAGCCATGACAAAGGATTGTAAAGATATAAAGACTATTTTCACAGTATTCTTTACCGTAATGGGAGGTATATTACCTTGATATGTACCCCGTGTGTGCTTTCGGGGGGGGGGGATGGATTTCCCCGAAGCAACCCGGGTGGATCGCAGTGCGACTTCGGATGTGCGCATTCCGATGGGTTTCGAGATCCCGACCGTCGGTAGAATTGGGGGCGCTGGAGCCTGCGCTCATGGGCAACTGCGTTTTCCATGATTTTGAAATCGCCGTTCGAGCAGATTGCTACTGCGGCCTTTGGGCGACGCAAAATTAAAGCCCGAGGTGTTCCAGCTTCCACGATTCGGATGGGGGCGTCGATAGCGGCAACAGTAACAGTCTGGCGTTTGGGGTCTGGCGGCTGGCCAGTGGTAAGCAAACGGACGGCGCGGCGACGACGGTATCGTCGAGCTCGTCCGAGTCAAGTGAGTGTCCCGCTGACACCCTTGTGCTATCGGGAACGTAACGTCGCTGTCGATTGGCTGGTCGTCGAGCCTGGTCGTCCCACATTCCATTGTCAGGCGCTGGCTGACGGTTTTCTGGAAAGTCAAATGCGTTTGCGAGGGTCACAGAACTCCAGGAGACGTACGGCGCCCATGGAGTGCTAGCCTTTTGCATCCGCAGCGTGGTAGGTTTTCGATGCACCCATGGAAGGAAGTCGCCGGCACCGGGGGTGTGAAGGCTCCTAACCACTACGCCTGCCAAATTTGGCACGGGTGACCACACCGGTGCTTGTGCTTCCGCTCCATTTGACAAAGCGCCGATGCCGCACTTACTCATCTGACATCGACCACTTTTTCGCTCCGGGTGGACCTAATGTGCGACGTGTAAGTAGAGTCCATCCCGGCCCATATGTAAGTACAGGACCGAGGATGTCATGGCGTTGACACTGTTGAGTGTTCGAAAAGATGCCGGGGGGGACGCTGTTGCAATGGCGTTGATGCGTGTGCCTCGGGGTACGACGGCAGAGGTTTGCCTGCCCTGAAGAGGAGAGAAGCTCAGGGCCCAGCGTCGCTGGGGAAAGTGTTGGGACGTTTCAACGGTTTTCAACTGCCGGGCGTGTTTCCGAGGCTTCGGGACTCGTCGAGTGCTATCTGTGCGCCAATCCCACACACGAACGGATCTTTACAAATCGCTTGAATCTTGATGCACATCCCCTGGGCCAGATACGGCAGGTCCGGCGCAGGCGGTGCAAGCGGTGCTGGGGATGACAATGTCGGAGGCCGCGACAACGCAGCCTCCTGGTGGGCGCAGCGGGCGCAGAGGGCGTGCGTGTCGCCATGTGGCCTGGGGACGCGGGGCTGGTGGACTCTCTGGTGGACTGTTGAGATCGGCCCTGATGTGGTGATGCTGGAGAAGGCTCGAGGCGCCGGGGCAGCGCTGGGGGAGATGGGCTTGGACAAATGCAGGCGCGTTTACGGCAGCGGGGGCGCCTGCGCTGCTCGCAGATTACCGCTCGGACATACTTGAACACACACATCGCGTTTCCTCCCCCCCGATCTCCTACGCACCTCTCTCTGACCGCCCACGCCATGAAGGCACCCACTGCTCTCCAGCGCGGCATGGCCTGCCTCTGCTGCCGCAAGCGCAAGATGGTCAGTCTCCTCTCCCCTCCCCCGCCACACCCCTCCACCCGTTGCCGCCGAGCTTGACACCTATTCGTCTTGTAGAAATGTGACGGCGCGCGCCCAGTGTGCGCGCAGTGCACCAAGGCCAACAGGGGTGACGAGTGCCAGTACTACGAGAAGAAACGCACTAGCCGAACCCAACTCCTCCAAGCCAAAATCACCAAGCTCGAGGCACGTCTCCGCGAACTGGAAGCCGAGCAATCGCCACTGGAGTCATCCTCGAGCTCCGGCTCACAATCTCCCCAGACGGACCGGCTGTCCCTGAACCTCTCTCGTACGTCCACCTTCGTTAGCGTATCCGCTCTCGACCCCGGGCTGAACGCAACCCCACGGGTGTGTCCATTTTCCGGCCTTCTCCTTCTAGAGTCGGAGCTTGGGCTTCCCTTCGACTCCGCCTCGGTATTCAGCACCCCTGAAGACTACCTAGGCAACGGCGATGCATTCCCACCGTTTGATGAAGGGCAGCTCTTCCCTGATTTTCTGGACTCTGGTGGCTCGGGAGGTTTGCCTTGGTCTGGCGATGGTTTGGACGTCCCGCCGTCTGTTGTAGATGTCTTCCTCCCCCAATGTCCGAATCCGAGCTCCAGTAGTCTACACGAGTGTTCTCCCGGCCCGTCTCTGCACTGGTGGGAAAATGACGTCTTCTGCGAGAACAAGCAAATGCTGTACGCCTGCGTTTCGTACCGGTCCCACAAGGAGTATAGGAACACTGACTTCGTATGCCGAATAGGCTTGACATATTCTTCGCACATCGTCATCAATGCTCGTTTGACGTCCACATAGGACGCTTCAAAGCCGCGCTGCTTCTCCCGTCTGCCCGGAAACCACATCCATCTCTGGTCGACGCCATTTACCTTCTCGCCTGCTACTTCTCACGCTCGCCGCCCCTCACCGAGCTCGAGCCACACTTCCTCAAACGCTCCCTCCGCGGCATCTCCGACGCCCTCCAAAACTCGGACCGCATCGTCCACGTCCTCCAGGCGTCCTGCCTCCTCGCCTGCTACTTCTTCTGGCACGGCCGCACCCTCGAGGGCTACTACCACTCCTCCATCGCCGCGCGCCTCGCCGTCGGCCTCGGCCTCCACCAGATCTCGTCCAAGGAGCAGCAGTGCCAGTACCTCCAGCGCAGCGACGCCCCCGCGCCGCTCAAGGCCACCGTTCCTCTGTGCCCGCCGCTCGACGAGGTCGAGTACGCGGAGCGGATAGCGGCGTTCTGGCAGATCTTCGCCGTCGACCGCGCGTGGGCCGTCGCCACGGGGCTGCCCACCGCGCTCCCGGACGACGACCACCCCCGCTCGCGGATAACGACGATATGGCCGATCGCGATCCCGGACGATCCGGAGGTGCGTGCCACGTTGCGTTTGGCCTTGGCTTTGGTTTTGCTGATGCCTGCCGATCGCAGCCTATAGCTGCCCTCGATCTGCAGGCGTTCCCTGGGGCGCACCTCTCGGGCTCGTCCGGCCAGCAGGCTCTCCGTGTCAAGGCCATCGCCCTTTTCGAGCGGTCGGCGCGATTCTCTGCTTGTGAGTGCGCCCCCTGTCCCCGTAATCTCCGCGTGAAGTGGTGTCCTGACCGTGCTGTGACGTAGCCCCGGCGAAGGACGAGAGCAGGTACTCGCTCGAGATGTCGGTGTCGCAGTACCTCTCGAACCTGTCGAGCCTGCACTCGCAGCAGTTCTCGGTGCCGTTCGTGTCCAACGGGGACTACCTGTCGCTGCAGACCGCGATGTACGCCGCGACGATCCACTTGCACCGCGAGGATCTCGAGGTCCAGCCGCAGTCGTACCAGCGGTGCCTCTGGGCGGCAAACGCCATGGCCGCCCTTGTTCGGCACCTGAGGGACAACGACTACGACACGTTGTGCCCGATCATTAGCGTAAGTGCTCGGGCTTCTTGCTGTGGAGATCGACGGCGGGCAAGGTTCTGATTTCTCCGCGGGGGTTTCTCTAGACGGCCTGGCGCTCGGCGGCTGAGGTGTACCTGCGCGTGGTAGCGATGCCGCAGCAAAACCTCCCATCGACCGTTGAGGTGTTCGAGCAGCAGATCGACACCGTCGTCGGGGCGCTGCAGCGGCTAGGGCAGCTCTTCCCTGTAGCTGGTAGGTCACTCCTCTTCTGTCGATCCTGTGTCCTGTGTCGCTTACCTCTTATTCAGGCAGCTATGCCGCTAGGATACAAGAGGATCGAGCCGCGTCCCGTCGGTCATACGTTCCTGCCATTGCATGATCTCTTATGACTGTTTCCCGTTTTCTGTTTGCTCATCATCACTGGATCTGGATGCATGTATGGATGTGTTAAGTTAGGTTTCTCGTTTATTATACCTAGGTGCCCAGTCCTGTATAGTAGGCGCGGCTATTCGCACCACCACCGCCCACGCCCTCTCCCCCCATTCTCAGGCCTTCCTTAACTAACGCAGTTTATTCATTCTTGGGATTCCCCTGGGTGGTGCGCCCTGCTTCGAATTCTCACGGACACTCTGTCGTCGTCTCTTCTGCTCTGCTCTGCTCTGCTCTCGGACTTCCCAGTAATCTTACGTGTACATGTGTTGTGTCCGTCCGTCCTGACTCCCGCGCGTCTGCGAACCTGTATCAATTAGCTCCATCTCCTCACGCTCGCACTACAATATACCTGCATTCTAGACTCCCGCATAACCACTGCTTACCCAATCATATATCTCATCGTCGTCCTTCCACGCCCGTATTATGTATCTCGGCGCGCCCGTCGTGCCGTCCATTTCATATGCCTCGAGTAGGACTATCGAAGCCTCCAGCACACCTTCTCCTGCGTGGCTTCGATGCGTCGCACTTCGGGAGAGGTTTGAGCCGTGCAGAAGAGAGGGTGGGTAAGCACTGGGGCGTCCAGCTGTCAATCAAACTGTCTTCGGGTCGGACGCAAGCAACTGGCGAAGTTTGCGGTGCTGACACCGTTGTGCTTCTTTCCCCCAAGCCCCAAGCTCCAGGTGACCGCGATGGTCATAGTATCCGAAGGCCCCCGAGGACGATGAGCAAGCTTAAGGACCTCGGCAAAGGGTTTCCGCAGCCGCTGGGGACGGAGTAGGACGGAGTCGACGGTGTTTGGGGTTTGCGTCAGGGCCGACGACGTGCACCACGAAGTTAAACAACCCGGGGGAGACGGCTCCGGAAGGGAATCTCAGCGGGAATCTAGGAAAACTGTGTGTCCTGCTGCCCCTGCAGCTGCCAAAGTTTACAGCCGGCGAGGATTCTCATGAATATCCACGGACCACAGTGGCGCAGTCGAGACGGAGTTAAGGAGGGCGTTCTTCGGTTTTTTTCAATGGCAACCGTCAGGTTTGAATTCACTTGTCAGGGAGATTCAGGGTCGCCCTCAGTCGCGAGATACCTGTAACGGCAGAGGGCCTTATGGACCGCGTGTACGTACTTGGGTTGAAACAGAAACGCGAAGTGGATCATGTTCAACATTGCGGGCGGGGTGTGCGGGGCTTCGTTAACGTGTGAGAAGATGGAGTCCGGTTGCAGACACAATGCGAAACACCGCCAGTGGTGTGGGTACGTGTACAGCCATTCACACTCTACGATGGGTAGTAATACCTTAAGCAAGACGCACGATGCGGGCCGAAAGCTTTTCAACGAGTATGAGTGGGTATGACTCGCGATTGGAGAAGTACTGTCAGTCTTACTCACAGGTTAAGCAGCTGACATATTGCATTGCTACAATTTGTCTGCCAGTGCTGCTTACGATAGTATTGCTGAAAGCAGCTGGGCCTCTTCTTCACAAATCAACTCATTAAGACACTGCCACCTGGACCTGGATCACCTCTTGTTGGTGTGCATGGTCTGCCTTTGTACAGGTACGGTAAAGCCCTGCGATGCTGGGATCAGCGGTGATGCGAGAAATACGGAAAAACTAACGCCTCTCTAATTTCAAAGATGTTCTTTGGGAGACATTGCTGTGTTTTCTCCATGAAATAAGGCACACAGAGACGTAGATTGGAGCCCATGATTTGATAAACGCGAGAATGCTGTTGGGTTGGGAGGTTGTACCCTCCAGTACGTTGTCGCCGCTGCCATCTGTTTGGAAGGTTGGCTCGCGATGCTGAAGTGGTGACTACTCTTCAGTGCTGAAAGTCAGCCCTCGGGCAGGAACCCGTAACGATAAGTTCGAAGAACTGGCCGCCAATAGTTTTTCCTGCACCGAGGGAAGGGCACCGGTCGGACGGCCAAGGCAGGTCACCAATCTTCACCAATCCGCCATTCACTTGTGAACGGAGGTGGGGTCATGCTCTCTCGAATTTTCGCAACAGTCAGCAAGTGAGAATACGATTAAGAAAACCCACAGACCACTGATTAATCTATCTGCGCCAACTGGAACTGAGTCAACCGGAGTCGTCATTGCTGGCAGACGATGCTACTCAAAACGGGCATGGTGGCACCCGGCCGTAGGTGAAGTCAAAGGAGGCTTTCCGAAGGTTGCTAGGTGGTTTGGTGAGAAGTGGGTCCTTATTCTTGCCAAAGAGGTTCAAGAGAGAAAGCGTTAAGTTCAACTTGAACGGGCTGGGGAGTTGCGGAAGGGACCGGACCGTGCCGCATTAGGCCGCACTGCATCCGGATGGCGCAGGCGCTTATTCTGTTTGTTCAGGCCAAATAACGCCAAGCGCGCGTTGGTGGACATCGCCGCCGTCATGGAGCTCGCCCTTCACCAACCTTACGACGTCCTCCGGTCCATATTTCGAGATGGGGGACGATTACCCTACCTTATTTCGTGCGTAGCATGCTCCTAGTGTTTATATTGACTTCACTGACACAAAAACACAAGGCTCGGAGCAGATGAGCTTGGTACAACTCATTGTGCCAACCGAGGTCGCTCATGATACCATTGCCGAGCTCGGCGAGCTAGGCAACGTCCAGTTCAAAGACGTGAGTTGAGATTATCCTACTCGACCGTCATGCATTGGGTTCTCAACGGTACTCGTCCTTCTGCGGGATGTTCCTACCCGCAGCTCAACCCCAATGTCAATCCTTTCCAACGTTCCTTCGTCGGTGAGATCCGTCGCACCGACGAGATGGCGCGCCGCGTTCGTTTCTTCGCCTCCCAAATCGAGAAGGAGAAGGACCCCATTACCATCCGCCCTCTTTACGACTCCGCACCGCTCATGACCGTCGGGCCGCGTGCTGCGCAGACCATCGACGAGCTGGACGTGAAGCTCGCGGAGCACGAGGCCCGCCTGACCCAGATGAACGAGAGCTACCAGTTGCTCAGCGAGCGTTTGCGGGAACTTGTCGAGGCGCGGCATGTCCTTCGTGAGACCGCGGTTTTCTTCGAGAAGGTGAGTTGGGTCGTGCTAAGTTGTGGGGCTCTTCTTGACGGCGTACACGCAGGCCGCTATCCGCGAGAGCGAGGTGCGCCAGTCCTTGGACGACAGCTCGGCACCTCTTCTCCAGCACGACGATCGGGAGCACCAGTATTCACTGGTCGGAGACATCCAATTGGACCTCGAGTGAGTTTTTCCTCTCCTCACTTGTGCTTCGCGAGTTCGTCATTTGGAGAGAGACGGAGTGCCGTTCGTTCCACTCCACACTCTTTCTGCGTTGACCCGCTCCAAGCCGTGAACTCCCTCAGTCTTTCCGCGATGCCCGTCCTCGGCTGAGGGAAGATTCATACACCAAGCGTCTATGATCCCTTCCAGAATTAGAGACTGCCCCCGTCTCACCTTAGGTTCAGTTATGGCTGAGTACTAGTTCTATTGTACGGGGAAAAGCGGATGAAATCCTTGTGATTTCCGTGGGTCTGGGCTGCCGTGCGAGCGGTTCCCGCTTGCAGTGGAAACCTGGACTATGGAATACAGAGTTTCGATTCCGAGGTCTTGGCCGCCGTGTTATTGCGTTCGCGAATATGCTAACGGAATTATCAGGTTCGTCGCTGGTACGATCGATCGTGCCCGCTTGTCCACGTTTGAGCGGATCCTGTGGCGCGTCCTCCGGGGCAACCTCTACATGAACTACATCGATATTCAGGAGCCGTTCGTGGACCCTGCCACCGGTGCCGAAACCCGCAAGAACGTCTTCATTATCTTTGCACATGGCGATGCCCTGATTGCCAAGATCCGCAAGGTTGCTGAATCGATGGGCGCGGCCCTATACCCCATTGATGTGAACGCGGACAAGCGCGCGGATTCGATGCGCGAGGTCACCGGCCGTCTTGAGGACCTTCAGATCGTGCTGTACAACACCGGCGCGAACCGCCGGGCAGAGCTCCAGACCATTGGCGAGAGCCTTGCGAGTTGGCAGGACGTGGTAGCGAAGGAGAAGCTCATCTACGAGACGCTGAACCTCCTGAACTACGATGTGCGCCGCAAGACCCTTATCGCGGAAGGATGGTGTCCCACCCGAGACATCGCTCAGATCCAGCTGGCGTTGCGCCACGCCACGGTACGCTGACTTCATCGTACTTGCGATCCTCGTGAAAATGCTGATTTCCCGGGTCTAGGAGGAGTCTGGGACCAACGTCCCGCCCATCCTTCACGAGCTGCGCACGAACCGGACGCCGCCGACGTTCCACCGTACGAACAAGTTTACCGAGGGCTTCCAGACCATCATGGACGCCTACGGGGTGGCGTCGTACCAGGAGGTCAACCCGGGTCTGTTTGCCGTGATCACGTTCCCGTTCTTGTTTGCCGTCATGTTCGGTGACATTGGCCACGGTTTTATCCTCTTCCTTGCCGCGTTGGCGATGATCATGTTCGAGAAGAGGTTGGGCAAGGCCGACCTCGGCGAGATTTTCGGCATGTTCTTCTTGTGCGTATCAGGCGTGTTCGTTGGGCCTTCTTCACGGCGCTAACGTGTCCCAATCACAGCGGCCGATACATCATCTTGCTCATGGGCCTCTTCTCGATCTACACGGGTTTCCTCTACAACGACATTTTCTCGAAGTCTTTGCACATCTTCCACTCCGGTTGGGAGTTGCCGACGGCTCACGGCAACGACTCGGTTGTCGCATATTCGAACGGGCACACCTATCCGTTCGGGCTCGATCCGGCCTGGCACGGCGCTGAGAACCAGCTTCTATTCACGAACTCGTACAAGATGAAGATGTCCATCGTTCTCGGGGTCATTCACGTAAGTACTGTATTGGTGCTTATCGCCCTCCGAGGCCGATC
This sequence comes from Ganoderma sinense ZZ0214-1, assembly GCA_002760635.1. NCBI lineage: Eukaryota > Fungi > Basidiomycota > Agaricomycetes > Polyporales > Polyporaceae > Ganoderma > Ganoderma sinense. Next base: position 710,571 of record AYKW01000014.1, on the reverse strand, counting down.
GGGCTGACGCCGGATCCAGATGACGTTTGCACTTTGTCTGCAAGTCCCCAACCACATTCGTTTCAAGCGCTTCTCGGACATCTATACCAACTTTATTCCCTCGATGATCTTCCTTCAGTCCATTTTCGGCTACCTCGTCATCTGCATCATCTACAAGTGGACCGTCGACTGGTCGAAGGCGTCTACGCAGGCCCCGTCCCTGCTCAACATGTTGATCGGGATGGTCCTCACGCCCGGAGTTGTCGACCCGGAGACGCAGCTGTACCCCGGGCAAAGCACGGTGCAAGTTGTCTTGCTGATGATGGCCGGGGTGTGCGTGCCCTGGCTTCTGGTCTCGAAGCCGTATCTGCAGTACAAGGAGATGCAGAAGATCCACGGCCAAGGCTATATCGGGCTGGGAGCCGACGAAGCGCCGCGCCACGCGGAGGACGCTGACCTCGAGGGCGAGGAGGAGGGCAACGGCCGTGCGATCGTCGAAGCGAACGACGAGGACGAGCACGTAAGTCTGCGTCCGTTGCGCGTAATTGAAGTGACCCCATTTCACAGCGGTCTTACGTCCATTGTTCTGCAGGAGCAACACGACTTCAGCGAGGTGGTCGTGCATCAGGTCATCCATACGATTGAGTTCTGTCTCGGATGCGTATCACACACGGCGTCGTACCTTCGGCTGTGGGCGCTCTCGCTCGCGCACGCGCAGCTGTCCGAGGTGCTGTGGGACATGACACTAGCAAAAGTACTTGGGATGGAGGGCCTGCTCGGGGCGATTGCGATCACGGTCGTTGGGGTGTTGTGGCTGACGATGACGATTGGGATCTTGTGCATCATGGAGGTGCGTTCAGCTGCCAGGGGGGAGCTGCTGGAAGTAATCACTGACCGAGACGCACACGGATTACTATTATTTAGGGGCTGTCGGCGTTCCTGCATGCGCTGCGTCTGCACTGGGTGGAAGCGAACAGCAAGCACTACGAGGCGGGCGGCTATGTGAGTGATCGATGTTCATCTCCGGGGTTCTGTGCGCTGGAGTGCGGGGAACGTGTCGCTGATGGTGATGTGCCACACACAGCAATTCGTGCCGCTGAGCTTCGCGCGGCTGAACGAGAAGCAGTAGGGAGGCCGCGGGGCAGAGATAAGCGAGGCGTCGGACATGGCTCGGACTGTCGTAACTCCAGCTGCAGGTCGTGTATGTGCTCGTGCTTGTAATGTGACGTCGGCGACGGCGAGTAGGTCGGAGGCTCGAACGTGCGTGTAGACGGATTCGGGATTGAACCTAGTAGGCGAGGCGGGGTCGAGGGCTGTGAATGCCGGGGGATCCGGGGGGGGCGAGGGTCAGGCGCAGATGCCCCACACTGCACCGGCCGGGCACAGGCGCTAACGCCCCCGATCCCCACGTGGGATGGCACTTTTTTTCGCACTCCGCCGAGTAACGGAGAGGGATATATAAACCAGATAAGCGACAGCAAGGAACTCTATCCCCCACTCAGTTCTCTTCTTTTTTCTTCTTTGTCTCATAGAACGGTGCGTCCCCTCCAATGTCTCTCCCGCCCCCGCCGTCGATCCTCACGATGTCCCTGCAGGCTTCGGCCCATAGAAAATAGAGTGATCTCCGTCCTTGACGACCTTTTCCTGCGTTTCGCCGCCGCCCGCCCCTACCCCCAATAGACCTAGACAAATCTATACCGTATCACTCCTAAGGTGAATACACCCTTTGTCTCCTGCGTCCCCTTCAAGCCCTCAATGCCCCAATCCGACGCGCAGATCTCAAAAATGCCCGCTGTCTCCGCTGTTACCCCTTCCTCCATCCCCGACCCCGCCTCCCTCAAGGCTGCCGTCGCCCCCGCCGCCGGTCAGCTCGACGTCTCTGGACTCTTCGTTGCCGATAAGGCCACCCGCGAGGCTGCGGCTGCTCAGTTTGTCGCCCTTGCCCAAAAGGAAGGCCCCTCGGCCGTCCAGTCCGTCGGCTTCACCGATGCCGTCGTCAAGGCCCTTGGCGACAAGAAGTCCCCCGCGGCTCGCGAGGGCGCGGCCAGCGCCGTCAAGGCCCTCGCGGCGACCCCTGCCGTGAAGGCCCTCGAGCCCTTCTTCATCACCTCCGGTGTCTACGCGGCGCTCATCGAGACGTTCGCCGACAAGATGCCCGCCGTCCGGACGGCTGCCGTCGAGGCTGTCAAGGCGTACGTTGCGGGGATGAACCCATGGGCGGCCGGCCTCGTCCTGCCCGCCCTTCTTCACGAAATCAAGACGGCCGGCAAGTGGCAGGTCAAGACGGGCGCGCTCGTCGCGCTCAACCAGCTTGTCGCCTCCGCCCCCGCGCAGACCGCTAAGCTCACGCCGGAGATCGTCCCCGTGCTCGCGGAGGCGATCTGGGACACGAAGGCGGACGTGAAGAAGGCGGCCCGCGATTCGCTCGAAAAGGTCACTGCTCTCGTCTCGAACAAGGACATAGAACGCTTTATTCCCGCCCTTATCAAGGCTTTAATTAACCCCGTCGAGGAGGTGCCCAACACCATCACCCTTCTTTCGGCTACTACCTTCGTTTCGGAAGTAGACTCCCCCACCCTCTCCCTCATGGTCCCCCTCTTGTCTCGTGGTCTCAGCGAGAAGCTCACCGCTACTAAGCGTAAGGTCGCGGTCATCATCGACAACATGGCCAAGCTCGTCGACTCGGCCGTGACTGTCCGCCCGTTCATCCCCAAGCTTCTCCCCGGCCTCATCAAGATCGAGTCCGTCATTGGCGACCCCGAGGCTCGTAGCGTCGTCGCTCGCGCTATTGCCACCCTCCGCCAGGTCGGAGAGGTCCCCACCGGCGACGGCTCCGACCTCCCGCCCCTCAGGCTGGCGGAGGAGAGGACCCTCGCTTCGTCACTTGTCGGTCTTTACAAGAAGGCTGGCGCCAACCCTGTCCCCACTGCCACCAACGTTGCGGCCGTCTACTCCTCGCAGCTCGCAGCGAACCTTGTCAACCAGAAGAACTTCGACGTCTCGGAGTGGCAGACGCTCATTCCCTACCTCGCGTTCCTCACCTCCTCGCCTGACCCCAACACCATCGCCAACGAGTGGGCTGTCAAGTCGGCGTCCGCTGAGGACGACGAGGCTGATGACGCTGAGGACGAGGAGGAGGGCGAGGACCTGTGCAACTGCCAGTTCTCGCTTGCGTACGGTGCCAAGATCCTGCTCAACACGGCTTCCCTCCGTCTCAAGCGCGGCCACCGCTACGGTCTCTGCGGTCGCAACGGCACCGGAAAGTCCACCCTCATGCGCGCGATCACCAACGGGTACGTTAGTTCTGTGTATTTCGCTTCCGAGTATGATGTTTACCTGTATACGTTTACAGCCAAGTTGAGGGCTTCCCTTCCCCTGACGAAGTTCGCACCTTCTACGTTGAGCACGACATCGATGGCAGCGAGGAGGACACCACAATTCTCGAGTTCATCATCTCCGATAAGCGTATCCAAGCGACTCGTCAGGAGATCATCGACACCCTCGCGTCCGTCGGCTTCTCCGATGAGCGCCAGAAGTCTGCCATCGGCTCTCTCTCCGGTGGTTGGAAGATGAAGCTCGCGCTTGCCCGTGCTATGCTCTTCCGCGCGGACATCCTCCTCCTCGATGAGCCGACTAACCACTTGGACGTCGTCAACATTGCCTGGCTCGAGAATTACTTGACCGGTCTCAAGACCTGCACGTCTATCATCGTCTCGCACGACTCCGGCTTCTTGAACAACGTCATCACCGACGTCCTCCACCTCAACCGCTTCAAGCTCAGGCGCTACCGCGGCAACCTCGAGGCCTTCATGAAGGCCGTCCCTGAGGCGCGCTCGTACTACACGCTCGAGGCTCAGGAGGACTACCAGTTCAAGCTCCCCGACCCCCCTCTCCTCGAGGGTGTCAAGACCAAGGAGAAGTCGCTGCTCAAGATGCGCAAGGTCGGCTTCCAGTACCCCACCCAGACTGTCCAGCAGCTCTACGACATCACCCTCCAAGTCTCGCTCTCCTCGCGTGTCGCCGTCCTCGGTCCCAACGGTTCCGGCAAGTCCACGCTCGTCAAGCTTCTCATCGGCGACATGGAGCCGAACAAGGGCGGTGAGACCTGGAAGCACCCCAACTTGGTCATCGGTTACGTCGCGCAGCACGCCTTCCACCACATCGACAACCACCTTGACAAGACCCCGCTCGAGTACATGCTCTGGCGTTACCAGACGGGTGAGGATCTTGAGGAGATGATGAAGGCGTCGCGCCAGATCTCTGAGGAGGAGGAGAAGAAGATGAAGGATGGCTCGATCGTCGTCGTCGAGGGCCAGAAACGCATCATCGAGGAGATCGTCGCCCGCAAGAAGCTTAAGCAGTCGTACGAGTACGAGGTCTCGTTCAAGAACCTCTCGTCCTCGGAGAACGTCTGGCTGCCGCGTGACGACCTCATCAAGCGCGGCTTCGAGAAGAAGGTCCTCGAGGTCGACACCCGCGAGGCGCAGCGCCTCGGTCTCCTCCGCCCGCTCGTCCGTCGCGAGATTGAGAAGCACTTCGCCGACTTCGGTCTCGAGGCCGAGTTCGTCTCGCACAACTCGATGCGCGGTCTCTCCGGTGGTCAGAAGGTCAAGGTCGTGCTCGGCGCGGCCACCTGGCGCCGGCCGCACATCATCTGCCTGGACGAGCCGACGAACTACCTCGACCGCGAGTCGCTCGCTGCGCTGATCAAGGCGCTCAAGGAGTTCGAGGGCGGCGTGCTCGTCATCACGCACAACCGGGACTTCTCGGAGTCGCTGTGCACGGAGGTGTGGGCGATGCGGGACGGCCGTCTGGAGGCGTCGGGCCACAACTGGGTCGAGGGTCAGGGCTCGGGCCCGCGGATCGACAAGAAGGAGGGAGAGGAGGAGGACCAGTACGACGCGATGGGGAACAAGATCGACACGAAGAAGAACAAGAAGCTGACGTCGTCGGAGGCGCGGAAGCTCAAGAAGGAGCGCATTGCGCGGAAGAAGCGCGGCGAGGAGGTCACGGACGACGAGTTGTGAGCGAACCCCCTCGTCCTTGTTCGCACACAGGTTTCCGCTCTCGTTCACGCTATCGTTATGCCCTCCTCATGCCTGCCATCATGGATATCTGCAACCGCACCGTGTACACTCTTCTCGCTATGTTCTCTGGACGCGTCTCTCTCGGCTTCGTATACCATGGCTGCTTCGTCGTATAATTTCTTGTATCCTAATCGCGCCGGCTTATGTTTCGATTACGATTTTTATGACAATTGTTTACACACCCACAACGTTTCGTCCTTTGTGTGCACCTTCAGCGAACCAGGCAAGAGTTTGGACTTGATGTCGGCCTTGAGTACTTGAGTGCGTGGCCAGGTATGGATTGTTGTTGGCTGGTCCCGGTCATAGGATGCGCTAATGTTTTACCTAGTCTCAAACCAAGACCGTCCGCGCGGGGGAGGGGTCTGTGTCGAACCTAACGTTTTACCGTCTCGCACCAGGTTCCATCTCAAGCACCTCCTGAGGCGTGATATCGCATCTGACTGGGGACATTCGAGCCAGTACGACGCCGAGTTCTTCCGCGGCGTCGATGTCAACGATGGGCACTTCTCCAGCCAACGGTGTCAAAACTATGCAGGAATACTTACACGTATCTTCGGATATGAACCGAGCAGTTCACTGTTCAGTGGAAGGGACACTGTGGTGCCATGACAGGTCGCAGTCCCTCCGGTTAGCCTATGTCTTCCTCGAGGAGCACGACCCATCGAATGCGACAGTACGCAACACCTCTACTTTTCCCATGGCACTCTCTTAACAGTCAGTCTCGAGTGGATCATTGTCCACACACATGCTCGACATTCGACCCCACAGCCCAATGTCCACGGTTATTTAGTAAATGAGGCACGCCAAACTTTGAAAAAGGGGGGAATTGATTTCTAAAAAGTACATGAGCAGAGGGAAACTAATCGATTCAGTTGTATATCAAACTTTTGCCCTGCACGATTCGAGATATCAACTGCTAACAGCAATCTGGTGTGGGTCCAAGTCGTAGAGAAGGAATCAAGCAGATGGCGAAGGCATGGCATCAACATTCCTCCAGTACGTGACCCACTTGCGCACAGCCTCGACACCAATCTGGGGCAACGAGGGGTTGCGAAGAAGAGCACAGCGCTTGGCGCTGTCCTCGATGTCGAGTAGGATTGCTATGCCGTTGCTCTCGGGGACTCGGACCTGGGGCTTCGTGGGGTTGATGAAGGGGGCCTGCCACACCGACAGCAGGCGGATGGCGGGGGCGACGTACTTGGCCAGCTGGGCATTCGGAGTCTCGACCTCAGCGATCAGCTTCGCGAGCCACTTCTGGTAGGGCACGGTGGGGACCTTGAGCACCAAGGAGAAGTGGCCCATGATGTCGGCCCACGAGATTGGGCGCGGGTGACGGACGTGGAACATCGACGTCGTTGAGGCCGTCTCCGCGATCTCAGCGATGATGGCGGCGCAAGTGGCGGCCGGGAGCCAAGAGATGACCTGCGGAGCTGTAAGTTTACCGCGTTGCGAGGAGAGATCACTGCGAACTTACACCCTGGCCTTGGGGAAGGCATTCGAGAGCGGCGCTGGCACAAATCATGGACGGTAGCCACTCGGACAACTTCCAGGCGCCGTTCGCACCGCCGCTCAGTTGGCCGATACGGATGACGACGGACTGGACGATCTTGCGCTCTGCTGCGATCTCGAGGAAGCGTTCAGCAACCCATTTGGATTCGGTGTATCCTGCGCCAACGGCGACGCTCGCGGCGATCGGCACTTCCTTGGGGTATGCGGTCTCCTTGTAGTCTGTTCGGGTCATCATGAGCAAGTTCCTCATCATGAGAATACGTTTAAGTCACTTACTGCGGAAGATACCGACACTGCTTCCGTAGAGGAGCGTGACTGGACCAAACTCTTGCGCGTCCTTCGCGAGGTTGATGAGACTACGCAGGCCCATGAGGGGACCTTCGAACGACGACAACGGGGTCAGGAGGTTGACAGGCCATCCTGCGTCGCGAGTCAGTAACGGGACCGGACCGAATTGACCAGTTCACTTACCAAGGTGAAGGATGTGGGAAACACTTGGCCGGATCTGAAGCACAGTGAGATCGAGAACGCAGTCATATCGACAAGTTTGCTCACCTCCTGGTACACATCTTGAGTCATGCCGAGCGATGGCTTCTCAAGGACGCACGTCACGGCTTGGAAGCGAGAGGACTCGAGGAGGCTGGTATCAAGACCGCGGAACTTGAAGGCGGACACCTGGCGTTCCGTCGCGCTGACGCCATCATCACCCGGACGAATGAGGGCATAGACCTTCTTGAAGCCGGAGTTCTCGAGGAGGTGTGCGAGGGCGTGTGCTCCAAGACTGCCAGTAGTACCCGTGACGACGATCGCGCCGAGGGCCTCGCGCTGAGCAGGGCCCTTCGCGGTGGAAGGAGCCAAGTCCGTGCTGAGCCGCGCCAGCAACGCCTCCATCGCCTGGACCTTCTCGGCAGCGGGGTCCTTTCCAACCACCGGTGCAGCGCTAACAGCTGGCTGGTCTGGCGTAGCGGCCTCGGCGGCCTCCTCAACCCTCACCAAGAGATCCTTGACGGTGAGACCGGCGAGAAGCTGGAGCTGGGAGATGGCGACGATCGGGCGGAGAGCGAAGGAGAGCGAGGCGGCTGACAAGGAGTCAAGTCCGTACGACGTGAGCGGGACATCGGGGGAGACATCTTCCTCCTTCATGTCGAGGATGTGGCAGACGATCTTCATGAGGGAGTTGGCGTCGCCATCCTGAGCGGCGAAGTCATTGCCATCGTCGGGGACGAGGTGGTCGTACATCGGTGAGGGCCCCATGTTGTCGCGGACACCGCGCCAGTCGAAGGCGGGGACATACTGCCACACAGGGCTGTCCCGCAGCTTATGAATACCGTCCCCAATGTAGTCGCAGAGCTCTGAATGCAACTCATTAATTTTTCCAATGTGTCTGGGATGGGCACGAAGACATACCGCGAGTGGACATTCCCCATGCAGTGACGTGACGCAGGCGAGACTGGTGAGAGCCGTCCGTCGTTGAGACCAGTCTGCTGTGCGTGATGGCCGGCGAGACGATAGAGAAGGCGTTCTTGTACTTGCCAGTCATACCAGCCAATGCCGTGTTGGCACTATGAACCAGATGTGAGTTAGAATTTTAGATGGAGCAATCTGGAATACTTACGTGGCATAGTTCGTCTGACCGGGGTTGCCAAACACACCAGAAATCGAGGAGAAGGTGATGAGGAAGTCCAGCGAGCTGATGTCAACCACGCGCTCGAGGACCTCAAACGCCTGAACCTTGGGAGGGAAGACAACGTCGAAGCTCTCCTGGGTGTGCGCCGAGAACGAGCGATCGTTGAGCAAGGCGGCCATGAGCACACATCCCCCGAGAGGGGCGGACACGTTCTTCAGCAGCGTCGCCATGGCCTCCTCTGATGTGGCGTCGACGCCAGGCGTCTGGAGCGTCAGGTCGGACAAGGTGCGCAGGTAGTGCAGGATACGCTGAGAGACCCAGTCACCCACCCTGTCGAGGGTGGATGGCCCAGACCGCGAGGTGAGAGTGATGTGCCGGGCGCCATTCTGTTAACAGACCAATGGGATGATGAACGCGCATTGATGAAATGAAAAACAATACCTTGTACATCCAGTGAGCCATGTATAGACCGACACTGCCAATGCCTCCGATGAGGACGTAGCTCTTCTGCGCGTCGAACAGGCTGACAGATAGAGATGCGTTCGAAGTCTCCGACGGGAGGAGCTGAGCGGGACGGACAATGGACGCGGACGGCGTTGCCCGAGTGCTGTAGTACTTGAGCGACGCACGTAGAGCGTCGCCTATGACCCACGGCTCCTTTGCAATAATGCCAGCGAGGCCATCCTCGGGATCGTTCCAAAAAAGTATCCGTCCGCTACCCGCAGAGAGGACAGAACGGAGGATAGTCACGTCCTTCTTCTCACGGGATCCGGAAAGGATGAAGTGGGGCTTGTTGAGGTAGCTTGGGGCAAGGTTGGCCTTCTCGAGGCTGTCGATAAGAGTCGCCTTCAAGCCGAGGCTTGTGCAAATGTCGCAAAGATGCGCGCCATGGTCTCCCTGAGGGTCATGAATGAGGACCCGAGCACCCTTGAGGCGTTCGGGCCGTGAGAACGCAGGAGGGCTTAGGGCAAGAGCGAGAATGGTAGAAGATACGAGGGGAGGGACGGCGAGCGACGTGCTACCAGATCTGAGCTCGACGATGCTGCCTTTGTGGGCTTCAACGTGGCTAGAAATGGATTTGGTCGTAATGCCGACGACGGGGACCGAAGAACCATATGCGTCGACCTTGCCGACGAACTGCCAAATACCAGCCGAGCAGGATACGACGCCGCCGATCTGGACAACAATGTGGTCTTCCGAGGCACGCGGAAGGTCGATCTGAACGACCTCACCGTTCTCCAGCGTCCACGGCTTGTCGAGTGAGAGGGGGACGTGGGTCACAGGAGGGTCGGCGAGTTCGACACGGGGCACCAACACAGAACCATCGACGTCCACCTTGAGTTCGACTTCCTTCCCGGCCTGGGACAGCAGCTCGCGGGACGCCTGAGCCACACGAGCGAGCGACCAAGAAGAATCGAAAGTCGCAACGCGAAGCGTCCATGAAGGGTACTCCCGACGAAGGGCTCTCGTGAAGCCGAGCACGGCATCGCTGTTCAATGCCCCCTGAGCGACGAAGAGGAGAGACAGGGTCTCTGAAACGTCCAGCGTGGAGAGTGTAACCTGGAGTTTGGTCTCTTCGCCCCGGACGTAGTCGAAAACAATGGCTGACGCATGATTGTCCAACGGCGGCGAGGCACTCACGCCACTGAGTGAACCCAATTCGGAGCCGGACGGCGCGGTAGAGCCACTGCGGCCGCTAGCAGGGCGTGCATCACGGGAAATGTCCAGTTGCAAAGCCTCCGACAGTATGGGCGCGTCGTGGGGGGCACCGACAGTCAGACCGAGAGATTGGTACACGACCTCGTAACGGGCTAGTAGTGCCTTGACGTGGTGACCGTGCAAGACAACGTCGATCCCGGTAAGGTCGAGAATTGGTGCTCCCTGCTCGTCGAGAATCATTGCATTGTAGGTGATCGCATCTGGTATTGGCGACATTAATGAATATTTTAACGAACAGATGGCAGCCAAATTAGGACATACCCGGAGACCAGTTGACGAGGGTTGCATACCCATAGACAGTCTTGGGGAGCGGGCCGGCGCGGAGAAGGCGAATAGAGGACACCTTGGACGGAAGGTGGTATAGCTCTGAGTCATAGTTGCCTGTCAACGTCGGGTGCACCATGACATGGATCGCCGCGTCCAGAATGGCAGGATGCAAACGGTAATCCGCAAGGCTAATAGAAATTATGTCAGCACCTGTCTGCCACATCGCCAACCGCGAGTACGCACTTGGGAATGTCACTGTCAGCACCGCGAACCTGGGTGAGGACCTCGACAGCGCCATTTGGTCCGCGGGCAACGTAACATGTCTGGATGCGGCGGTACATCGGTCCAAACTGCGCAAAGGAACTCATCCGCTCGTAAAAGCCTGTTAGAAGCAGTGTCAAATAAATCTCCGTTCAGCTTCTCCTTCAGATGGATGACTCGCCGTTCATATCGACTGCGGTCATTCTGTTGCGGATAGCCTCCAGGTCGACAGACTGGACGGTCGACTGATCAATGGGCTCAAGAGACAAGAATCCAGTGGCATGGCGGCGGTTGTACTGTAATCAAAGTCAAAGGGTCAGAAATTGCACCATACATGACACAGAAGTCGGGGTCCTCCGTACCTGGACAGGCCAGGCCATCGAGTAGTCCATAGACGACGCGCTGTTGACACTCCAGCGGGTACCCTCCAACTTTACTTCGACAGGCACAGGGCGCTCTGAAGACAGAGGAAGGAGACTGTGGAACTCGACATCGAAAACCTCCGTGGCACCGAATTCGAATGCCTGCCAATTATGGCGTTAGCGTTTGTGGAGATAAATCAAAATGCTGACAGCGCGTACCATCTCGATGAACCCCGCTGCAGGCATGATAGGTTCCTCCTTGATGATGTGGTCGGCCAAGTCGGGGTGCGTCTGCACGTTCACCTGCAGCTGAGGGTAGTTGAGGGGACCATTCCGGTGCTGGACCTGCCTCACGATCTCCGCGGTCTGCATGCGCCACGGCACGGTCTTCGGTGCGAAGGGGTACTTGGGAACCTTGCCCGGCGCGAGCTTCGCACCCCCAGTGAGCGCGTCGAAGTTCACGCAGTTGTGCCCTGCGACGACCAGCTTGCCAAGGGCGGTCAGGAACTCGGCCGCCTCAGCACCGGGCTCAGGAGCCCGCTGCCGCCGGAGTGGGCAGGTGATCAGCGTGTTCTTCTCCGTCATCGAAGAGATGTAGCTGGTCAGGACCGGGTGCGGCCCAATCTCGACGTACGTCGCATGCTTGTGCGTCGCGGCCAGTGCGGTGATGGCTTCTGTGAATCGAACGGGTCCAATCGTGCCGTCCCAGTAGTACTGCGCATCGAATGCCTCCGTGAACAGCGCACCGGTCTTTGTCGAATACGTCTCCACAGTGGGCGCTGACGTGGGGTAGCGGGCGAAGACGTCCTGCACAAGCTTCTCGAACTCCGCCCGGCAGAGCACCATCATGCCGGAGTGGACGGGAATCCTCGTGCGCAGCTTGCGGGCGAAAATGCCTGCTTCGCTCGCCTTCTTCACGGCCAGGTCAATGTGCGACTCTGTACCGGACAGCGTGACAGCGCCAGGGGTGTTGTAGCAGCCAACTGTGAGCGTGCCCTCGCCCAGCTCCGCGTGGACCTCGGCGATGAAGCCGGCAGCGTCCTCGGGGGAACACGACACCGCGGCCATGGTACCACTGGCCTGCTCGAGGAGAGCCATGGCACGGCTACGGGCAATTGCCACCTCCAGCGCCAGCTCCTTCGAGCCGGAACCGGACGCAGAGAGCACGGCAGTCTCACCGGCCGAGTGGCCGACGACGATGTCGGGCGTCACTCCGACGGCAGCGAGGGTCTCGACGAGAGCGAGCTGGAGCATCGTCAGAGCGGGCAGGGTGATGGCAATGGGCCACGGGTCGCCGAGGGGGTCCTTGGTGTCGGTGACGGTCTCGGTGAAGAGACCGAGCTCGATGAGGGACGAGCCCGTCGCGGCCTTGTACACCTTGTCGAGATCGATGATGCTTGCGCGGAAGACAGCGGACGTCCTGAACAGATCGCGTCCCACTAAAGTAACGAACGTTAGCAAGGGCCACTACAAGATTAATTGCGAGTGCACTCACTTTGGAAGTGCTGGGTGCCCTGGCCAGAGAACACGAAGACAATCGGGGTCTTGTGCTTGGGGATGATGGCGGCCTCGTTGAACTTCGGCGTCTTGCCTGTCTTTGCCACAGCGAAGGAGCGCCATGTCATCGACCGTGCCCGACGACCGAACACCTTTGACAACCCAGCGATGTCCACACCCTCCAAAATGCCCAACAGAGACTCCCCGACGGCGGCAGTGGACCTCGGCGAGAGACCACCAGCGATGAGGAGGGAAGGCGCACCAGCACCCTCCACCCAGAACGAGGGGGTCGAGCTAGTCGAGACGGGGGGACCCTCAATGACAGCATGGCCGTTCGCACCGCCGATGCCCGAGCTTGTCATCGCGACCAGCGCGGGGCGGGTCGACGAACGGACCTTGAGGGGCTCAATTTCGGTTGGCACACGGAAGCGGTACTCGTCCCAGTGAATCGAGGGGTTCGGAGTCACGAAATTGACATTAGGCGGAATGAGCCCGGTCTCGAAGATGCCACAGACCTTGCAGAGCGACGCGAGGAAGGCCGTGATTTCCAGGTGGCTGCATTGTTTTTGCGTTAGCCACAGACTCCAACATTAACCTGCATGAGATCCTAAGGGTTCAACATTCATCGACGTACCCAACGTTGCCCTTGACGCTACCAAGTGCGAGCTCATCATCCCGCTTGAATTCTGCACCGACCCAGTTCGCCTCCGTGGGATCTCCGGAGGCAGTACCTGAAGCAAATAATTTAATCAGGCGCTTCGCAATGGCTGACAGAAGGTGAGACAGACCAGTGGCGTGCAGCTCGAGGAAGTCGACATCCTGGGGCTTTCTGTCAGTCTGAGCGAAGGCACGCCGCATGGCGTCTCTCTGGGCCGATGCAACGGGCGCGCTGATGGGTGCGAGAGATCCAGAAGAGTTGACACCAGTACCAAGGATCTGCGCAACATCGGTACAATGTTGTAAAGAAGTATATGAGGTGGACGTACAGTAGCATATATGTGATCGTGGTCGCGGATGGCATCTTCCAGAGGTTTCAGAACAATCGCAACAGCGCCCTCTCCACGGCCGAAGCTAGAAACACATGTCAATAGATGAAAAACAAACACCATGCGACTCCCTTACCCGTTGGCGGTGGCATCGAACGGCTTGCATTTCCCGTCAGGAGAGAGGATGCCACCTTGAGTGTATATCAACCAATCCGTGAAGCTAGTAAGGTGAACAAGTCCCATTAGACATCTTCGTCGATGTGTTGCGGAACCGTGAGGCGCGCACCGGTGGTTCAGCTGACACCCGCCCACAACGGCAGCGTCACATTCCCCGTTTCGCAGTGCCTGCACGGCGAGGTGGGTCGTGTACAGAGTGGAGCTGCAGGCGGTGTCGATAGGGACCGTGGGCCCACGCAAGTCAAGGTGGTATGACACACGGTTGGCGACCATCGCCGGCCCGTAAGAGAAGGAGCCCTTCGCCTCGGTATCGTCCTAAGCCGAGAGACATCCCATCAGTTCTGTTTATTATATACGCCATCGAAATAAACTTACATGGCCGGAGATGTTGTAGAAGTCGTGGGCGACGCCGGACATGTAGCAGCCGATGTTCTTGCCGCGGTAGTCGATGCCCGAGTCCCGGAGGCCAAGGAAGGTGACCTCGACGAGCTTGCGGGTGCTCAGCGGCATGTACTTCGCATCCTTGGCGGTAATACCGAACTCGAGGAAGTCGAACTGGTCGATGTCCTTGAGAAACACTCCGGTGTCGGCGAGGATCTTGCCCGTTGCATTGCCTCGGATGCTGACGGTAATGTATTAGCCGATGAGCTCAAACGTCTGAGTGCACTGAAGAGAGCTTACTACTCGATGTTGAAGCGCTCCTTGGGAATGGGCTCGTAAGCCTCGCCCTTCTGGAGGAGGAACTCGAAGAAGGAGTGATAGTCAAAATTGGTGGAGGAAGAGGTACCACTAGGCAGTTGAGCACCAATGCCAACCTAGCAGATATCCATGAGCATGTGTACGATACTTGATGATGACGATGCCCGTAGTAAGCGTACCACGGCGATTTTGGTCTGGTTGGCGTACATATCTTGGAACTAGGGTGGTGGATGTGGATCGAACAGGGAGTACAAGTCGTCTCTGTGGCATGGTACCTCGATCCCTCCTGCTTTTATACAGGGGGCTGAAAACGCCGACCACCTATATCATGCTACTGGTTTCCAATCGCCCCCCTGCCAGGCTTTCGAAGATTATTTTTTTGCGTTCTGTCAATTGGTTAGTAATCTGATTATCCGATGAGGAATAAGGATGCGAAGAGCACATACATTGGCTACACGACGACGACTCTCTTCCGAGAACAGTAGGGCAAGAGCAAGTTTTAGTGTCTACGCCTGGTCGCGGATGGATGGTGGCGCTTTATAGAAACCTATATACCATGAATGGATTGAAATTTATGCCCTCCAGGGCAATTTCAGGAGTGCACTTGGATTTGCCACACGGTGGTATTCACATGGAGACGTAGGCATAGCTGGATATTGGGGCCGTCCCACAGAAACAAGGCTCGAGCCTGAGCCTGAACTTGAGTCTAGGTGTCCTGCCAAACGCAATCCGACACCGATATGCCTGGAACGTGAGGAATGAGAACCTGCCTTTCCGCAATCTAGTCGTGAAGCCAGGTGGTGCCCATGTAGCCTTTGTGCCAACAGCGATGACCGCAACCTACTCCACACCACATTGCAAGAGCCGACCCGAAGTATCGTTATGCGGCACTCAGGTGGGAGGATTGGATGCCTGGTTCGAGGTCATGTGTTGTGTGGCCCTCGAGAACCATGCCAAAGTCAATGTTGAGTGGGGACGGGGACCTAAGTGTGGCATGATCAGGACACCATACTCCGTTGTTCAAACCTAGTCTCATACCAAAACCGTCAGCGCGTTGGCGTTCCGTTCACATGAGAAGGCCTACAGATGAACTAATTTCCTGCTTATGAGCGGAATTCGGACAGCAAAAACAGAATTGGGCGGGCGACCACCCGGAGCGCTGGCACCTTTGAAAATTTAGATCTCGAGCTAGCGCTCTCGACATTCAAGTACATACTGTTTCCAAACCTTCCGAACGACTTCCGAAATCTAAATCCAAATGTCAGTTGTTTTCATGAAGATAAGCCCCTTAAAGGCAAGTCGAAGTCTGCAAAACTGTATTCCTACCTAGACACAAAAGCGGCCTCCTAGTAGTTGGTCTCGAGACGAGTCGAGGGCAGACTCAGTAAATACGAGTCCCTGTGGATTTTAGACGCCTCGACGAGGCCTGGCAAGCATCTCACAGGGTATGGCCAGCACCGCCAGCTTCGGAGCATGCCCCTAATTAAGTATGTGCCATACCAGCACATACCAGCACACTGTCTTCGGAGGGCCACGTTCCATCGTTCATTGTCACTCTGAGCAGACCGGGCTGGAAAGGTCGGTGGACTGGACTCTGAGCCAATAATTGGTCGCCAATGCAGGAAGTTGACCTGGTTCCACAACCACCTTCTCGCAAGAACTTTGAGGTTTCCAAGGCATGTTCTGCTGCGCCACTCGTTGTTCGGGAGACCCTGAGCTTCCCTGATATCCTGAATAAGCACCGGCACAGGTAGCCCCAGCTTCTTGCTGGAAGTATACTCCTGTGGCGGCACTGGCGGCTTCCATACGTACTCAAGGTTGTTCAGAGGGACTCTGTGAAGAGGACTCACCTTTTCTAATGCTCCGCTGTTGTATCGGATCCCTGTAGAGACATAAGGCTTACCCGGACCCAACCCGTCGCAGCGTCATGGTCAAGCTCGCTACAACGCTATCTGTCAGTGGGCTGCAATATATAAGTAGTATCCTAGTGGACGGTAGCATCAGGAAAACCTCCTTTTGCTAAGGGCAAAGATATTTTGACGCGAAGAGACGCAGAGAGACGTCGGACGTGTCGTTGTTCGCGTCACTCTGCGTCAGCTCGCGGCAGGCTCTGCCACGCCTATGTCGCTCGCGTTGTTTCTGTGTGTCGTGCTAATGAACCACGGAGAGGCTCTGAAATCCAGACTAGGAGGGAAGGAGAGCGGTAAGAGAGATACAATCAGTCTAGGACCACGCGCCTGGCGAGGGCAGGCCGAGGGGCTGAAGGGAAGGAACGAACATAACGTGGTGTATAATACGGGGTAGTAGAAATTATTGGCAAACGAGTTAGAAGGATGGGGCTCAGGAAGTCATGGGAGGAGGTATGTACTACAGCTGGTGCCAAAAAGAATGCCCGACGTGCCTCCGAGCGCCAATTGACACAAACTGCACCAAACAATTCCACAAATTCGAAACAATTCAGAAAAATCCTCCTTATCCAGAAACGCGTCCTTCTCGTCATTTTGCATGTCTTGGAATCTCCCTCGACGTTCGACACCCCTGCCGGTCGCAAGTTTCTCGAAAAAATCGAACTCGATGCGCTTCTCGCTGCTTTCCCTGTCTTGAGCAACGTCTAGCTCGGAACACTCGTTTGCTCATGCTCCAATGCTAGCAAGCTTTTGAGCCACACTACGCAGTGCGCACTATACCCTCTGGTATGCTCTTCCTGCATCACAAATATCCCAGAACTCCAAATCGCCCTTGTCGAGCGCGACTATGCCCATTGCCAAATATGGAAGTAACACCTAGCCTCACGACGGTACCCCGAGCTACCTCGAACCCTTGGAGATGGAATGGGAAGTTGGATGCGCGGGTGGATATGTGGGACCAGGACCAAATGTTCATGGTGAGTGCGTTATTGTAGTCATATTTGCTCTTTTCAGTTCTCGCCCGACGATGACCCGTTGACGGCCGCAATGAGCGGCAAGAGGCGACTAGTGTCATCTTCCCAATCTCGTTTTGAATGCTTATCGTGCTGCATGCCGATTTCACTGTCGGCGTATCCCCCTTTTTGTTGTTCTATCCCGAGTCTACCTCGTCCTCGTCTTGGCGGGTCAACAAGTTGCAGTATTTTGTATACCCTCTCACTCTCAAGATCGAGGGAGGCCCATTCTCTTGGGATACGACAGAGGAACCCCACTGTGTCCAGCTTTACACCTCTGGATCGAACTGATAGCCTACGAGTCCCATCGTCAACGACTCGGACCTCCATCCGAGTCATGAGTCTTTCTCTTTACCCCTCCCTAGCACACAACTTAGACTAAATCAATATCTGGTTTCATGGCTTGTCGCTTAAAGCTCATGCTGGACTTGAGGGGAACCCTCAACCTGTACGCACTCAGACCCCATTGCTGTCCCCTGCACTGCGGAGAGTATACTTTCTGACGACACATGTCTTCTCCGGATACTGTTCAGCTGCCACACAGAATCGGGCGCCTTGCGAACATCGAGTCAGAACTTAGCTTGACTGTTTACTGGAATCCACGTCGCGCCACCTCTTCGTGTCCTTCGCGTCGAGCAAGCGCCCTGTAGGCGCGTAGCGAGCGACAAGAATATTTGAGCAGCCCTTCTACAGTAGCTGCGTCTCTCACTTCCGTCCTTGCGTCTCTCACTTCCCTCTGAGTCTCTGCTTCTTTGGCGTCCCTTTCTGCTTCTCTCGTATCCCTCCCTGCGTCTCTCGCGTCTCCCATCGCGTCACTCGCCTCACTTCAGGCGTCTCTCGCCGCGCAGGCTGCGTCTCTCGCGCCTATCTACGCGCCTCCCTCGTTGCACTTCTCACTTCTCACCGCGTGTTCCCCGCTAGACATCGACGTGTCCTTAATCCTCCGACTGTTCTTCCAATCCTGCCCGGCTTTCTCTGCTTCGCTGGTCTTTTTGGTTGTTTTCCTTCTCATTCAACGCGGCCTCAACGCACTCATCTCGACAGCTGGATGTTGATCGCACCCTCGGTCAATCCTCCCTCCGGGTCCCTCGCCGCGCCCCTTGTCGCTCACACACCAGCACCCTACGTCAACGTCTCGAGCTGGCGATTCCAGCTAATTCCCGCGGGAGGCCTGCTCCCGCGTTGTGTTGCCCAGTCTGCCGCCACGTTGATTCCAGCTGACCCCGGCCAGCTGGAGCGACAGCGTTCCACACCTATGGTGAGTTTCTGAACTTTCATTTCTTGATCTCGCGCACCCTTCGTCGAAGTCATGCCGGACGTTCGCTGGCCGTGGTGCGTTCCCGGCTGCTAGACGTCTCGACGAGGCGTCTCTTCGGCCGAGAGAGCCCCGGGACCGCTGGCGTCGAGACGGAAGTCTGAGGCCGTCCGTGCGGTGGGATCTCGAGGATTCCGCACTGGGGCCCAAGCCGGCCCCATGGCCGAGTCGTCGATCCCCGCGCCTCCTCCTGTCCACCGCCCTTGGTTGCTGACGCGTCGCCCCATCCAGCTCCTCCCGACCCCCCTTCTGATGCTCTCTGTCCTCTGACCGTGGCTCCCGGACGCCTCGTCCTCGCAACACGTCAATATCTCGACCCAGCTTTCCTGCTCCTACCCCATTTCGACCCTCCCGTTCCTCCTCCCTCCTCCGTCCAACCTCAATACGCCCGCCGCATCCAAGCTCAGCAATCCCTATCGGCACCCTCGGTCCTCTCTCTCTACTGCTTCGCCCCACTGGTACGTCGCGCTCCACCTTACTCTCTGACCTCCGGCCTCCTCTCCGCCTCGCCTGCTCACCTCTCTCTCCTGTAGCTGTGGATCTCGGCGGTTTCTGGGTGCCTCGACTTGGGCGGGACTGCGCCCGGTCAGCACGTTGACCTAAACACTAGGTAAGCTTGTCATCGAGTTCCAACGCGCCTTCCCAGTGCCTCTGCCTCCTCCAACCTCAACGCGCCTGCTGACCACCGCCCTCGATTGATCCTCCTCTCTCTCTCCCGACCGCGCTCGCTCACAGGTTGCGTCGCGCTCCACTTCCTCCGCCTCACCTCTCGCTCCCCGCTCCCGGGCCCCTCGACTTGGCTGGCATGCGTCCGGTCAGCACGCTGACCTCGCCGTCCTCGGGCCTGTTTTTAGCGCAACTTCTATCTTGACGTGAGTATATCCGTCCTCCGCCTTGCTTCCTGTCTATATACACCGTCCAGATTCTTTCTCACGCTGCCCTCCAGCTTCCTCATCATGCTCCCTAACAACTTCGTTCCGTAGATTTCCGGTCCCGTTGGGCGCCAATTTCCGGTCTCCTGCCGAAAAAGGAAGGTAACGGCTCACGGCCCCCCACCGTGACGGCCCCGGACCCCGGCCGCCCCGTCCGCGGGCTGTGTGACTGGCGGGTGACGTCGCGCGAGCCCCGTCGCGCGCGCTCGCTCGCGCGCGCACCTCTTGCTCGCTTCCCTCCTTGCCGAGGGACCAGAAATCCGATCACATCAGGACCAGAAACCGGAGGTGGGCGAAGGGCTGCGGACGCCGTTCTCGCTGGGTTCCCTGCGAGAACTGACCCCCTCCGCAGACGGCTGCGTTGCCTCCGATTTCTGGTCTCTTGATCGGATTTCTGGTCCCCTCGGCTATCTTGCGCGCGTCCTCCCGTCCCCTCTCGCGCCCTGCTCGCGCGTCCTCCCGTGCTCCCTCCCGTGCGCGTGCTGGTGCGCTGGTGTTGCGCGTCCACGCGCCCTCATCGCGAGGGCCGGCGCGGCTTTCCGGACCTTTTCCACGTTCTTCCCCTTCAGGCCTTTGCACCTTGCCTAGGAGCCTCAACTGCAGCTGGAAATTTTCAACTTTGCGACATGGTCTTCTCAACATCATTTTCAGTAGATTTTCACCTTGTTTTGGCAGATTTTTGGCATCCTAGTGGCCTCTGCAGGGGCCATGTTCAACTTGCGCCCTCTGTGCGTACGGGCGCTTAACAACGGTATGTTGGGCTTCTCAATCGTGGTTGCTTATTACTGTTTTTCTATCGCGTTTACAGGACAAATTCTCTGTAATATATTTCGTTTATTCTTCAAAATTTTCGGGCTCCGTGGCGGGCTCCTTCTGGCTAGAATCCCTCGCGCCCTCGCCGCGCGCGGGCGCTTGCGTCGCGGGCTCTCCGGGGGCGCGCGGTCACGGCGATCGGGGCGTCTGAGGGACCCGAAGCCTCGATTACATAAGCCCTCCGGGGACTGGAAATTCGGGTCTCCTCAGCCTTGCTTCGTCGTTGGTAGCAAGCCTGGTCTTCCGCAGTTACAGCCTCAACTGATGTCACTCAGGTGCACAGTTCCTCGGCAGGTGAGCCCCATGTTCTGCTACATCATTGTCTGTTGTGTCTCACTGTTCATGCCCCGCCTACATTGTGCTACTGTGTTGCAGTGGTGACTCCCTATTGTCTCTTGTTGACTCTCCTCAATGTATTAACTTTGGTCTTTGGTGTGGTTCTGGGGGTACAAGACCTTTTGGTATTCATTGTAGTTATACTGTTAGTAGTGTGTCATGTATCGCAATCTCAAGGTTTATATGATTGTGTTGGTTGCAATTTGCAATCTCCTATAATTCGGACGCCTTCAGCAAAAACGCGTCCATCACACACCTTCGCCTGACTTTCGCATCCGAGCACGACGGCCCTCCAGAGATCGACCTCCGCGCGTTCCCGCACCTCGTGAACTTCGAGATGGAGTGCCCATGGCTTCCAGCCCTCACGCACATCCTGGGGCCAACAAGCATGTCCAAGCCTCCTGTCAAGCCTAAGGGGCGCTCAGTCAAGCGCTCCGCCCGTCACTCGCCGAGCTCGTCACCATTTGCGGGCTGTCTGTAACGCTTGCCGATAAGTACCGCTCCGAAACCCAAGCCCAAGCCGAAGGGGCGGGCGGGATCCACCCGCTCGGCATCCAAAATGAAACCCAGTGAAAACCTGCATTATATAGAGAAATATAGAGAAATATACAGAGATTTACAGCGATCTACATCTATCTAGGGGAGTGATCGGCTCGATCCTGTTCGAGCGGTGGCTCAAACCTGTGAGTTACATCCTCAAAAGTTGAGTGGACAGAGTCTTTTCTTGTAAGAACTCACTCACTTGTCCGCCCGTCCCCTCACCAACTCCCAAGCGCCCGTCAAGAAGAAATTCGAGTAAGTAAATTTGTCAGCCGGTGTACGCTGCGTCATAGACTGCCGCCATCGCACTCAGTTCAGCCCCTGTGCAACTTGCCTCCTGCCACGTCCCTCCCCCCCTCAACCTGTTCCTCTCCTCGCCCTCGGTGCGCTGCAGCTGTCTTTATTTCATACAAAGTACGTTCATTTCCTTACTCGATGCGAAACTGATATATCAGGACGGCGCACATCCTCGTCATCTCGCCGGCGCCGTGGAGGGCGGCGGCCGGCAGCCGCAGATGCGTTGATGGCATACAGGACAGGGGCCGGCGCATCAGCCGGACGTCGACTCTGATGCCCGTCGAGGCGACGAGGGTCATGGCGCGACCCCGCTGAGGTCTTTTCGGTGTTAGGTAGGGTGGCGGGGAGCCCGAGGACGTCGAGCGGGGCCCTGCGTCGGGTCCTTTGTCTGGTAAGTCATTTTCCTTTAACATATGACTATGTTTTCTGTAAATCACACGTTTTAGCAGTTCGCTCGAGCCCTCGGTTGCGTGTGCGGTGTGAATACACGTCGCGCTGCTGCAGACTGGCACAACGCCAACCAACCCGTGGTGGGAGGATGTGGCGGCGAGGGCAGGCGAAGGCGGTATGACGAGGTGTATGATGCAATACCTGTCTGTACTGTGTAGTAGTACCAAATGCAGCAATAACGATACTATTTTCGAACGCATAGGAGGATTTGGTGGAACCAGGGGCCGAAGGAGCATTAGATATCTGTAGATAGATGTTAGATAGATTTGACTGAGTTATATCGTTGTAGAACCAGGTAGATAGATATTTACTAGATATATAGGACAATCCTTGATCTACAATGGAACTAGAACGATATGCCTCTATCTACCGACTGTCATGTATTTAGATCGACGTAAATCACTGTAAATCTCCGCATATCTCACTGGGAATGAAAGTCGAACCTAGGACCGACGCCGACAAGCTTAAGGTCTTCTAAGAGAAAGTGCACCAGACTAATGCCCCTCCGCCTTGAGTTCCCCCACGGTCTTCAACAACGCCTCCCTGCGCATCGGGATCCACATCGCCTCCGCGCCCGTATTGACAGTGACGACCAACCCGTGGTCCCTGAACTCGCCCAGGAGCGCACGTAGCGCCGTGTCGTTCGTCGCGACGAAGTTGTCCCGCGCCGCCGCGAACAGCCGGTCGTAGTCGTACGCGCTCTCCTTCTCCCTCTCCTTCTCCCCTTCCGCCTGTGCCTCTGCGTCTACGCCCTTCTTGCCCTTGTCCGCTGAGGGCGCGTCCATGACCTCAAGCTGCTTCGTCCCCAACAGCACGAACAGTTTCTTCGCCTTCACGGTCACACTCGCCAGTACGTGCCGCGCCGCCGTCTCCGTCACGATCGCAGCCTGTCCTCCTGCCCCCGCCCCAGCAGCGGCGAGGGCGTCCCGCGCAGAGCGGCGACGCCGGCGAGGGCTGTCGGGTCTGCGTACGCGAGCTCGAAGTCGTACGGAGCGAGTGTCGTCAGGTCGTGCCAGAGCCACGCGAAGCCGCGCCGGAGGGCGAGCGCGCCGCGGTTCTTCGGCGCGCGGAACGTGTTGCCGTCGATGTTGTGCGCGACGAGGTAGAGGTGTGCGGAGTCGCGCGGGGAGAAGAACGCGTGTATCCGCTGGGTCTGAGCTTCCTGCCCCCCTCCTCCCGCTCCCGTCCCGGTTTCCCCATTCGTGGAGGGGTGGTCGAGTACCCCAGGAATCTGTTCAATCGGCCCAAGGAGGTCCTTGAACGCAAACGAGGGGTTGAACCCGTTCGCGACGACGACGTGGTTTCCTCTTCGTGACAGGTCCTCCGCGAACGCATTCAAGAACTCACGTTTCGATCCGCACCCGTACAGCAGCACGTTAAAGCCCTCCCCGAGCTCCATCCTGATCCGCCTGAACCACGTCCGCCGCGCGCCCGCGTCCCTCCACAGCACTCTCTTCTGTTCCCTCTCGTGCACCTTCGCGAGCGCCGCAGCGTGCTCCTCTGGGGTAAGTGGCGAGACGAGTTGTGAAAAGACATTGGAAGAGGTCCGCGAGGGCTTGGAGGCGTGTAGGAAGTACGCGTCGAACGCGGTCTGGGTCGCGAATCCTTGCGAGGGCTCGCCGGCGTCAGGCTCCGGGAGGGCATAGTCGTCGTCGTAGTCTGGTTCGTAGTCGGAAGACGCGACGGAGATCCCGCCGCGTCGCGAGGGGGTGGTCGGTGCGCTGCTGGTGGCGGGCCAGTCCTCCAGCTGTTCGTCTTCGGAAGGGGAGGCCATTTGTGCGTCTTCTGAATCCATAGCGAGATGGGGAGGGGATGGGGAGGCTGGTGGGGAATTAGGAACGAGGTTGAGGAGATTGAACGGAGGCCGGTAGGCACAAGAACAATTACCCGGTGAAGGAGGAAAGCAAGACGCGTCTTTAGCGCCGGAGCACGATATCGCGACTCGGACTTGATCGTGACTGAGCGAACCAGGCAATCTAGAGTTGGACTTTACGTCGGCCGCGAGTGCGTGGTCAGGCCTCAGGTATGGATTGTCGTTGGCTGGTGCTGGTCATAGGATGCGCTAACGTTTTACCGTCCCCCACCAGGTTCCATCTCAAGCACCTCCTGAGGCGTGATATCGCATCTGACTGGGGACATTCGAGCCTTCTGTCCATCACCAATCTCAAGACCGCGGAACAAGAAATGGAAATGCTGTTGCGTACGCCGCACAGAATGGTAGGTCCCTGAAATGGCTATCATGATGGGTCGATGCCCTTCGATGGCTCGCAAGCTCATCAGCTGATACATCGTATACAAAACGTCGACGTAGATTCTAGTATTATTATGACGCACAGTGCTCGACCGCCTTCCCTAGGAACGGGGCAGGGCAAGGCACAGAATCTCCGTTTCGATCCCAGGCCAGAAGCCGTTCCTTGGTCGTCAACTCGCCGTAACGTAACGAGAGCTTAGAGCTTGAACCAACCTTGAAGGCAGCAGGATCGGGGGCCCGCCCTAGGCTCTAGCCACGTCGAAGCTGTCCTCCGAGTCGAAAGGCGGAGATTGGAGTGCTCGAACTAGGTGAGCCTCGGGAGCACTTGCTGTTGCTTACGTAGGAGACAAGAACCGGGAGAATGCTGAATGCTGCGCAGGCTCATCCAGAGTCCAGACGAGGATTGCCAACTGTAAGTAAGCCGCTTGGCTAGCCCTGTCCGCAGCGAGGCAGCCATGGCTACGATGATTCTTTACAGTTTTGTCACTATCTCGTACATATGCAGACGTGCTGCGTCAGTGGGCGTCCGTGATGCTCGAACGGACTGGGATGGCGCGAGCGGAGCGATCGCTGTTGAGCCATTGGAGAGGAACTTGTACCCGTTGCCATGAGATGGGGTTCCAAACAGGCTCCACATCTCTAACTAACCATCCCAAAGGAGCCCCTCGACTT
This sequence comes from Ganoderma sinense ZZ0214-1, assembly GCA_002760635.1. Taxonomy (NCBI): domain Eukaryota; kingdom Fungi; phylum Basidiomycota; class Agaricomycetes; order Polyporales; family Polyporaceae; genus Ganoderma; species Ganoderma sinense. The sequence goes on along the minus strand of AYKW01000014.1, from coordinate 685,875 downwards.
GCCCTCTACTGGCCATGGGGAGCACGTCAGCCTTGGGCCGTGCAACCTGTTGGCAATGCCTCGTCAACCAGCAGGTGCGAAACTCAGGAACAGTGGGGGTGTTGCTGTGGATGATGGCAATGCGAACCCGAACAGTCGTCTGGAGCTGCGAGCTGAGAAAGCTCGCGCGATGGTCGCGGTCGAGAGTGGAGGCTCGGCAAAAGGATATTAATTCAATAGGGCACGGATACTGTCTGGCCGCCGCGGAAAGACATATTCAAAGGAGATCGTACGTACACCTCAAAGAATTCGGAGGGTTTTCTTGTTCATCTACTGAACAAGCGTTGCGGCCAAATGGTCGATGCAAAAGCTTGGAAAAAGTGCCACTGCCGCCCAGCAGAGGTCGTCGGCAAACTCCGACACAGACGCAACACCGTCGGCGCCGGAAAGACGTGTTTGTAACCTCATCCTCCTCCGTCCGCAGCGATCATGACAATCCCAGCGACAATTACAGGCAACACAGGAAACATGCATTCAGGCACTTCTGCTGCGCAGACCATGGAGGCTACCAGACTTCCAGAAAATACGCAGTCGTCCGCGGCCCCACTCACATCAAAGAATTGAGTAACCCGGGTGGTGGACAATTCGCGGCTACAGCTACTGAACGCGCCCAAGTTCTCTGTAGAATTCGACAATACTGTGCCTCGCAAGAGTCGTCTGGACGATAGAGGCCCACGTAGAGCCGCGAGCGGCGGTGACGCCATGGACAGCACGACCAATGTGGGTGGGGCTCGAAACCAACGGGAAGGCACCATTACTGACGCACATATGGAATTTAGAGTATACGGGCCTGTCCTGACGATCATCGCGTCGGCCAGTCGGCTGCGCAGATGCAGATGGGAGAGTGGTACGCTGTTCGCCCCGGCTGCGACTCACGGCGGCCCTCGAGAAAGCGCTATGCGTACAGTACATATAAAACTCCCCCTGGTCGGTCGTCACTGTTTCTCAACAGTCCCTTCCTTCGTTCTCTTCTCAATAGTCCTTCCTTCGTGCAGTGCACACGTCCTCGTACGGCATTCGCTTGCAGTTATCCCTCCCAACACATCCCAAAGATGATGCACCTGCTCAACTTCGTCGTCGCTGCCCTTGTTGGCCGAGGTGAGTAGGACTCCTGTGCACAGATTCTCTTAGGGCAGCTCACTAAACATGACACGCATACAGTTGCTGCTGCCCCCGTACCAGACGTGTCTTCCGTCGCCACTAGCGTTGTCGCCGCCCCCACAGCGTTCCCCTCAGATGCGCCCAGTGGAGTCCCCTCTGGCCTCCCCAGCGGCTTCCCCTCTGGCTTCCCCACCGGGTTCCTTCCAGGTTCTGCCGCCCCAAGTGGGTTCCCCTCCGGTGCGCCCGCCGGTTTCCCCTCCGGCACCGTCCCCTCGGGCTTCCCGTCCGGCTCTGCGCCCTCTGGGTTCCCCACCGCGTTCCCCTCTGGGGCACCCAGCGCGGCCGCCTTTGCGTTTGGCCGTCCGGGCGGGTTCGCTGGGGGGCGGGCGGGTTTGGGGGCCCCGGCGGTCACCACCGTGGCGGCCCTTCGGGCTCTGGGCGCCCTAGGGGCTCGTCCGCTGCTGCCACTGCGACCGCTACGGATTCTGCGACGGCCACGGATACCGCTACGGCCACGGCCACGGCTACGGACTCCGCTAGTGCGACTGACTCTGCGACCGCTACCGATAGCACGACGGACACTGCGACCGCTACGGACAGCGTGACCGACAGCGCGACCGCGACTGCGACCGACAGTGCGACTGCCACTGACACGGATACCGCGACGGCCACGGCCACCGACAGCGCGACTGCTACCGACACCGATACCGCGACTGCCACGGATTCCGCGTCAGCGACGGACGCCGCGACCTCCACGGACGCGTCCGCTACTGCTACGGCCACGGATAGCACCACGGACACCGCGACTGCTACTGCCACGGATAGCGCGACGGACAGTGCCACGGCTACCGCTACAGATAGCGCAACCGACAGTGCTTCTGCCACCGCGACCGATAGCTCGACCGACACCGACACCGCGACGGCTACCGACTCGGCCACCGCGACGGACAGTGCTACCGCGACCGCCACGGATGCCACCACCACCGACGACAGCACGACTGCGACTGCCACGAGCGACGTGTCGACCGCGACGTCGACCGACTCTACCACGACCACGGCGAGCGACGACTCCACTGCGACCGAGTCCGCTTAAGGCGTATTCCCTGCGCCGTACTGCCAGTAAAATCGCTCCCCGCGCACGCATGTATTCGATTCCGCAGAGCGGAAGGACTGGATGATCGTCGGAGGATACGTACAAGCTCACCGCAGACAGCGGGGCCGTACGGATGCTTGGCTTGTACGCTGTTCTTACTCGTACTTCCTGCCGGACATGCATACGCATACATACCAAGTGTATACCGGTCTCCAGTGGGCGCAGGCGTCCCGTGCGAGTGCTCTCTGCTTGTCATGCTCCTGATGCATGTAGTTACCCTTGTGGTGGTTGTACCACCTGCTTATCCCCCTCCCCTATAGTATTAGTATATACATCCACGACATTCGTTCTCCACCCGCTATATATGTGTTTGCTATATCATATCAGCATCGCTCGTCACAACGGACTATATGGAATTGAACTACATCCTGACATATATTATTACTGTCATCCAATGCAATCGATATCATTCTAGACATTCAACCAGACAGAGGAAGGCGTCCTCAGCCATATATCGACTCCAATTATACGGCAGAAGCGGCGGTCACAAGTATGCAAGTGGTGGACGATGGCTTGCTGTGGTGGTTAGCCTTATCCCGCAGGTACTTTGCCCTTGCTATAGCTATCGAATTGCAGTCAACACGTACGACCTGAAGCTCTATGAGCCACTAATCTTCGCGAGGAGAATAATACAGCTGTTTTCATAACGATAGACCCCTCCACGACGTTTTACACACACAGGCGGACGTTGAACTTAGTGATCCGAGTGATCTGCCCACGTCGCTGATTCAATATTAAAATCCCAGCTAGCTTCTGCATTGATGGGACGCCTTCGGTGTCTGAACTCGAAGGTCCGCCTGTGTGTGTAAAAAGTACCCGAGGGGCCTATCGTTATGAAAACAGCTGTAAGGCTAGAAGTCTCGCAACGATACAGCAAGTCTCCTCCCGAGCCTGAGACCCGAGGCGCAGCAACTTGCGACAATCGGAGAAGCACTGGCAGTACCTCTGGCTGTACTCGCTGAAACCCGCTTTCGATTGGCGACCTCCTGAATAGTAGTACTAGTAGTACGATGCGTAATGAGCCGCACAGCTCCATATGCCGGAATTCAGTCGTGAATCGACGTTGGAAGTCTTTGCCCAGAGGGCAGTGCGCAGTCAGATGAGCGGGCGCGCGGAAGAGACTGTAAGGGAAGGGAACAGCCACCCTGCGCACGGCGGGCACGCGAAGGTCGGATTTGGGGCACGGTTCGACTTGCGACTCGCGAGGCGCGTAACAGACTCCGCTCAGGCTCTGCATCGCGCTCTATGTCCGCAGCCAACCCCCTCCCCCTCAAATACTAGCAAATACTCTTGCTCTTGACGACCTCCTGCCTTGTTTGCTGTACAGGATCGCGCTCTGAATCTTCCCCTCTGCTACGCCCTTCGACGAGCTACGAAACGATGCCTCCATACGTTGACGGATTCCCGGTGCAAGACCACAACTTCGCGGTCTTCGCGCGCGATGCGAAGGAGTCGCTCACGCCAAACTCGACGCAGCGGACTACGCTTATTGTCGCCGGGGTTTATATCATTGCGATCTTCATCCTATGGTGCGTCTTTCGTCTCTTCCTCTGCTTTGCGTGGGCTCGGACGGCTCGGCTGACCACTTGTGGGGCGATGTGTGCAGGCATATGCCGTATCTGTCTGTTATAAGTGAGTGTACTCCACTTTTCTTGGCTGTTGACTGTGTTTTGACGGTCTCGTGGGGTGTAGTCTATCCCTTTAAGTGAGTACTAGAGTCGTACCGCCACCGAGCCTACAGAGTGTGGTTACGGGGCAAGATTGTTCCTTTGTGGTGTGGCGCGTGAGAAACTGACGGGGTTTACGAAGGCTGTTGACTGTAGGATTCCATGAGGTACGTGATGGTGGTTTTCTTCGAAGGACCAGAAGAAGAGAGCTGACCGCGACGCCGATAGATGAGCCATGCCTTCGCCGGTGGTGAGCCTACTCGGTTGTACATGCGTGACGGCGGTGGCGGTATTGACGGAGGAGCTTTGCAGTGCTCACATGTGCGCACATACACTCCATCGAACTAGATCGTACGTCCCCCTGTTTCGTCCAACTCTCCTCTCCCGGCGTTGATCGTGTGCGGTGTATGCAGCGGATGAAGGAGGGGCCACACGAATGTCCGGAGGGATTCCATGGATCACCCTCCCTGCAGGATACCTCGGCTCAGGGCTCATTGGTGCGGCCCTGATTGCCTGTGGCTTTGACACGAACGCGAGCAAGATCGCATCTCTGGTTCTGGCCGCGTTCTTCCTCTTCACGCTCTGGTGGGCGCGGAGGAATTGGCTGTATGTATTATATCTCCCCACGGTCCAGTCTTGTGAGGTAAGGTATGGCGCTATTACTAACCTAATGCGTTTCAGGACATGGGTGCTGATCCTCGGCATGTCTGGCTTGATCGTGCTCTTTTGGTTCGTGGCCGGAGGAGTCGCGTTGAGATACTTCGTACGTGATTTTACCGCAAAGCTATGGTGCCTGTTCTAATCATCCCTCAGGTGCTCTTTATCGGCGTCATGTCTGACATGTACGTCCTGTGGGATGTCGTCGGTGCGCGCTCTCCTTTCTTCTTCAGGATCGTGCTTTAGTCTCATCAACATCCGCAGACGACACAATCGCCCGGAAAGTCAACGGCTCAGACGCCTCTGCCTTCGCAGAGATCTGTGGGTGCTGCCCATCCCAAGGTACGTGCTCTAACGCCCTCCTCATCTCAATCACGGACAAGTACACGCCTCGCTGACGCCGAACATGCTTCCGTACCCAACTAGTTTGGGGCGTCCTCTGGCTTATCATCGCCTTCGCCTTCTTCGCTGCAGGCGTCGTCGTCGGCCTCGCCGCATTCAAGGTGCGTGCCTCCCCAAACGCTCCCACCATCCCATTCCAAGTTTGCATCGTCATCGTCATTATCTCTGACTCCCATTTCCGCCTTCCCTTCTTCTCTCTTCCAGGAATCTTCGGCGCAGCAGGCCGAAGACGCCAAGCACTTCCTGCCCGTGCCGGGCTCGAGCGGCGCCATGCAGCTCCTGCCCGCGAACCTGCCGTCAATGGCGCTCTGTGCCGCCGCCACGATCGCCGTCTTGCTCCCCCGGTGGCGGCTTGTATAGGTACCGCGCGCGCACTGAGCATGAAGCATTGAAGGCTTTTGGCGCACGGACGCTGCCCTCTAGAGTATTGTAACGATGCGTTATGTTCGACTCACCCACCCACCCACTTCTTGATGTGTATCTGTGTACTTTTGTCATCGACGGCGTGTTGTATATACCTGGTCAATGCATACCTGGTCTGTCCGTCATCTCGGTGATACCGATACCTTGCCTGTGACTGGGATTGAAATATGCTGTGGCTCTCCTGAGTCCTGACTAGAGCCTCGAGTCCCAACCAAGTTAATCGCATCATTCTAACTTCTGGTTGCGTGGACACGGATTTGCTGAGGCGTGGAATAGGGATTTTCCTGCATGTAGTGTATGACTAAGGTCATCATATTTGGGCCGAGGGTTTGCCGTCGGGCTAATGTTTTGCACATATTAGTATGGAGACCCAGGGAGTACAAACCATTGACAAACTGTCCTGTCAAGTCGACAGGAACAAAAAGTCTTGGACAGCCTTACGACGAGGCGCTACCAGGGCTCGAACCTGGGTTTTGGGAACACATGACAAGATCAGAATCCCAAGTGATGACCACTACACTATAGCGCCATCGGGATAAGGTTTAGCCTGCCCATTCACAGTCACACGCACGCAGAAACGGGTCCAGGAACATAACAACATAGTTGGATACAGAGTCTATGAATTGTCCCCGACGAAACGAAAACACACAAGCAATATTTGAAGTACTAAATACATGCAGAAGCAGCAAGACGAGGAACATACGCAAGCAGTCAATGGCACGTTCGAGCAATCCCGTGGTCTGCGTCAAGTACATAACCGTGAACGTGAAAAAAAACCAAAACATCTCGGCGACAAAGCTGGTACGGGAGTCGCAACGGGGACAGTGTTATACAGCAGGCTAGGGACAAGCATAGCGAGGGAGCCACGACACCTCTTGTGCGCAAACAAAAACTTAGGTGAGCGAAGACTGAAGAGAGAGGGGTCAGGGGAGATATGCATACCTAATGGGGGGTAGCGCACGATGGAGTCGCGCCCCGCTGTACACCTCCACCTCAGTGGCCGTGCCGCTTGGAGGGAGTCGGCTCGGCGCGGCGGTGCACCCTGTACAGTAAGCCACACGTCAGTCACTACACTCTACATTTCCTCGCTGACGTAAGAGGCGCGAAGGGGAGGGGGGGGGAGATGCGGAGAGATGGGGAAGGGGGGGAAGGGGGGAGAGGGTACGCACTTGGAAGGGTGGGGTCCTTCGTCTACGGCGCGACGCTTCTTCGCGTCGGCGATGGCGCGCTTGATGTCGTACTGCTTGAGCGGCTTGCGCGCGACGACGCCCTCCGGGTTCGGGACGGGGTTGGCCGCGACGAAGAGCGCGAGCGCCATCAGGGTGGCGACGAGGACGAGGAGGCGGGAGTACATGGTTGCTGAGGATTGGAGAGCAACGAAGACGAGGTCGGGCCTGGCGGATGCGGCGTCGACGGGGGCTAGATATAGGTGCGACGGCAGGGGGCGGCTGCGTGCGGCGACCGAGCGTGGCTGGCTGCCGGAGGGACAGAGGGTCAGCCCTTAAGTACTATGGAGGCGCACCGCGACCGCGACAGGGTTTATCGCATCTCGATCCCTCCGTGACCGGCACCAAGGCTGCAACCCTGAGACGCGCACAATGACGTGGGGAATGGCGGCCAGGATAACACTGTAATCAGGGTACGCAGGCGCAGGGGATATTGCGTGGCCGTATGCGTAACACTGGCGTCGAGTCTGCACAATCGGGGGCGGGCGGGGCCAGGCGCCGCATCGGGGCACCGGATTGTGCGCCGCTCGGCGGCGAGCCGCCGTCCGTTAGCCACTTGCCGCGTTGAGGTTGAGACTGGGGTTGAGGGCTTTAGGGGAGGGTGAGCGAGGCAGGAATGCTGGGACAATGTGCGTGCGATCAATGCGAGGAGCTTCCCGCCCGGTTCGCCCGCAGAAAAGTGGCCAATGTTGCCTGGATGATGCAGCCGACGCCCGTGCATGAAACGAAACGGGGTTGCGGATTGGATAATGGATTCCGAGGTGTGGTGTGCGCGCGCTGCGATGCGGCCGCTCCCATTCCGCCCCTGTGAATGCTGGGCTGTAATAGGAATTCATTCACGACTGTTTCCGTTCATGGTGCGTGCGAGGCCGTGCCTCTGCCTCTGCCCCAGAAGGCGGGTATAGATTGTCTATCTCCAAGACTCCAAGAACTCACTGGATCCGAATAGGTCCCCATTTTGATAAAGACCGGGGATGCGACATCATGTATCAGCCGCGATTGGCCTTTGTCGCAGAGCTATATGGGCCGTGGCCGGGGTGGACGTACGGCGGAGGGCGCACTACATTCATTCGCCTTCTAGGGTGCCTTCTGGCCATGCAGTACTGTCTCCTATCTACCCGGAAGCTAGGGGACGCGCTGTGCACCGGTAGGGGAGAAGATCTGTGCCAGCTTATCGCCCTTGAGACACGATTATGATGAGCGACCAAGAGTGCATCGAACTGGCGCACATACAGCACTTCCGCCCGCTCCTTTGTGTCGTAAAGGTTTATTTGTCGCGCCTCATGTGGTTGTAATTATCCTCTGGTTCGCTCTGGTCTCTGCGTGCCTCCTCGCTGATCATCGAAGGCCTTAACGCTGTCATTGCAGGCGGATGGTAGTCATTCATGGCCGAACACAAGCAGGGGTCGCATAACGACATATTGACAGAAGATTACGAAGAACAGCGCGAAAATGAGAGGAAATAGTGCGCAACGAGTGAAGACGAGCGGTGGCAACAAAACAGGCGCTTCCAGCGCAGTTTGCGATGCGGATGTCACTCCGGTGACATCCCGTAACAGCCAGTCACAACTCACAAGCCGCCCAGGCCGTCGCCCGCATGTTCCCCTTCGTCGCAACCTTCCTCCTTGACGTCCTTACCCACCCACCACTATGTCCCGGCCACAAGATGACAGGAACCAGGAGGCTACGGTATATTTGGTGCGTTGAATGCCAGCAGCCGGAATCCGTGTATGCTAAGCCTTTGAAATCCAGGGAAACCTAGACGAACGGTGTTCAGACGCACTCATATGGGAGTTGATGTTGCAAGCAGGGCCAGTCGGTGAGTACAGCCTATTTCTGCTTGCGAGACCCTTTCTGAACGTTCTGGTTACCTTGGCCAGTGAATGTTCACCTACCCAAGGACCGTATATCAATGGCACACCAGGGCTATGGTTTCTGTGAGTTCTTGACCGAGGAGGATGCAGAATATGCCTGCAAGATTATGAATCAGATCAAACTATGGGGCAAACCCATTAGGGTCAACAAGGTTCGTAGGCTTCCTACTTCCGCGCACGTCCGGCTGCTAAGATGGCTGTCTGTTCATTGCGTTCTGTCCCCGCTCCTACTCCCTCTACGCCGCACCGTATCTTTCATATGACCGCCTTCATTTGGCAACTCCAGGCGTCTTCTGACAAAAAGCAACTCGACGTGGGCGCAAACCTCTTCATTGGGAACCTCGATGAAAATGTGGACGAACGTCTGCTTTACGACACCTTCAGCGCGTTCGGAACGATGGCAACTACGGCCAAGGTACGTCGTATGTCCGCTGACCGCATGCCATCGCTCACGGTTTCCCTTCATCCACACCACCTTCTATTTGATGTTTTCACGGCATGTCGCTGTTATCTCTCATGACGTGCTGCGCTCTGTCATTGCAAATATTCCGACCGCGACTGCGATTATGACACACCACGCCAGATCGCGCGCGACCCGCAAAGCGGGAAGTCAAAAGGCTACGGCTTCGTCTCCTACACCGACTTCGAGTCCTCCGACGCGGCTGTCGAGTCCATGAACGGCCAGTTCCTCATGAACAAGGCGATTACTGCCCAGTACGCGTTCAAGAAGGACGGCAAGGGCGAGCGCCACGGCACGCCCGCAGAGCGACTCCTTGCTGCCCAGGCTCGCAAGAACAATGCGCTCCCCGTCGCGGCACGCCCGCCCCCCGCTCCAATGGGCGCGTTCGGCGCGCGCCCACCCATGCCCGGGTATCCCCAGGGCCCGTATCAAGGACAGTTCGCGGGCGCGCTCGCCGCCGCACCGCCGCCGCCACCCGCCGGATTCACTCCACAGCAGACGATCGTCCCGCAGGGCATGCCACAGGGCATGCCCATGCCCCCGCCCCCCATGCAGGGTATGCCTCCGCAGGGTATGATGGGCGTCCCGCCTCCACCCCCGCCTGGAGTCCCCGTGTACAACCCCCAAGCTGGCTTCGCTCCCCCGCCGCCTCCACCTGGATACGTCCCGCAGGGTATGCCAGGGATGATGCCGCCGCCGATGATGGGGCCACCGGGCGGCATGCCTCCACCGCAGTACATGCCGCCTCCCCAGCAAATGTGAGGAGGCCGCTTCCAGCAAGTGCGGGGGCGTCGCGCTGGGCTTGGCTATTACTCCTCCAACCTGTGCTGTGGGTCTGTGGTTCTGTGGCTTAGTTCTCGCACCACATCTGGCTCTGGAGCTCGGATTGCGCTGGGCGGGCTCGGGCTGGCGTCTCCATTCTTACTCTATCTCTGCACGCGGTGTTCTGTGGCCGTAGTACGTCCCCCGATGACGCTGTAGTGTTGTCAGCTATCGCACTGCGTGCACCCCGTAACGCGTAATGACTAGGATTCTCGCTTTCCAGCCCTCCTCTTTCGCCTCATTGCGATGAGCAGACGCTGCGGACATGTTCGCGCTCCCTTATGACGTACCGTCCCTGCCTTCTCCCGCGCGCCAACCCGCGACCAGAAGGATGGAGGCGTTCGATAATGCGTGCCCGACAAGCTCAGACTCGGCTGATAGCGTTCCACTCCCAGGCGTGCATTAGTAGGTGGCTGCCGTCTATTTACTGGAGCTCCACCTCCACCCCCATCCAGGCCTTCTTGGCACATCCGTTCCGGCGATGGTCGGGTATCTCTCCCTCGAGTTGGGTTAGGTTGGATGCGGGGCTGCGGAGAATTTTGGAGAAAGTGCTGTGTACAGTACCCGAGTACAGTCAGGGCCTGTCTTCTCCCGCTCGTCCCTGACTCGCGGGGCTTCTCGGAGCGTCCGGGTGAGGGGGCTGACGATACTGACGTGAGCCCGGTTGACGATATCGTGCCCGGTGTGCGTTCATTGAGAGGCCGAATACTCTAGGCTGACCAGTGTGAGTATGCATTGACTGCCGATAGTGACAAAGTTTGAGGAACGAGGAACGAGCGATCCTTTACGTCGCGTCCCTGCCGTAACCGCAGGCCCTGCGCGGAAGGCGTCTGGACCTTCGACCCCGCGGATGTATACATGCAAATCCCCGCGCCCACGCGCAAGTGATCACGGTATTGCCGGTGCTGACTGGAGAGTGTGCCCACTCGTCCGTGGAGATTTTGGAGAAGCTGCTGAGCCTGACAGCACCATGTCCGCTTTCCGCTGAGGGTGCCTTGCGACCGGGGCCGCCGCGGGCCTTAACCCTCCCCATCGGCCAGCTGCTGCAGCAGACGCAATGTGGTCGCCGACGTCCCTGGCTGCTGTGCGCTGCGGGTGGAGGCGAACGTGCTGGGCTTGTACGTTATAAGTTACCTGCTGGCGTCCCTCGGGACAGGTGGTGAGTATAGGGTACCATTTAGAACCACCGGAGTGGTTGATCCTGATGCTTGGCGATATTGTCGCTAACAGATTTGTTTTTGCAGTTTTCTAGAGCGTCCTAACCCTCGATCGGAGTCCTCACAGTCTCCATCTTCCGCTGCGTCTCTCCGAGTCCCTTTCCCCCTTCACCTCTTATCTACGCCCCCCGACTTCATTCTTCCCCCCCTTACACTCCTCCTCTCTTCTGGCCAGTCCTGGTCGGGACAACCAAATCTTCCGTCCCTCCTACTACTCAGTCGCCGGCTCCTCGACGTCCGGCACGGCGCCCCTCCACTTCACCCCAGCCCTGCCCGCGACCTCGAGCGCGGCGCGGCGCACGGCGCGGGCCTCCTCGAGCGACGCCCCGTTGCGGAGCGCGTTGCCGAGGTGCCAGCCGATCTGGCGGGGGGCGTCGACGGCGACGAGCGTCGCGACCATGTTGTAGATCTGCTCGATCGTCGACAGCGTGTCCGTCCCGCCGTACAACATGCCGTACCCGACCGTGATGCAGAACCAGGCTGTGTGCCGCGGACGGGGGCGCGGGCCCCGATCCCGATATACATATACATAGGTATGTTCGGTAGGTGAGCAGCGGCGGGGAAATGCGCCGTGTGCGCGTGTACGCGAAACATGCATATGCCAAGAGGTGGGAGGAGGACGCGAGTTTATAAGGCTATGGCAAGATCAGACCAGGGTAGACGGGACAGACCTAGGTCGGGGTATGCAGTGTCGACGAGGTTGAAAATCGAGGGCGCGGTCTCGCGGTAGATGGTCTCGAAGACCTCCTTGCCGCCCCTGTCCCACTCTGCGGGCGGCTTGTGCGTGTCTCTGACAAAGCGAAAGCGGATGAGTGGACTTAGTGTGACTCTGTCCTCGGGGCTGGGGGCTCACCGCAGCGGCTTGGTATCGCGCAAGTGCTCCGGCATAACTTTGTGGAGCTCGATTAGGCTGTCGATTGCCTGGGTGAGATAGAACCTGGGTCAGTACATTGATGCTAGTTGTGGCGCTTCGCTAGGTTGCGACGTGTACTCGGAACTGTAACCGAATCAACTACAGGATGTTATGCTCACCGTCCTAATCGCAACGTAACCGCGTGCTATAAGCCTGATATAGCGTATACGGTGGCTTGGGGAGATGGTTCTCCGAGCCCTTCACATGCCATCTACCGAGACGGTTATCATGTGCGTGCCACAAAAAGATGCACAGTGCTCAATCCTGAGCGTCATGTCGTAGAAAACGGTAAGTCCCTTCCCGACTCCTCGGTCGAAAGTAACACAGCCGTTCCATGACAGGTCAAGGTGATTCAGCGAACTCAATGCTATTCTGGCCTCGAAGCCATATAAGCTCAGCTCACTATCCGCCAGCATCCGCATCGGAAAACGCAAGGCTCATCATTCAGCAAGACAGCGAGCGCCTCGGGTATGGAGGAAGAATGGACGCGCAAAGGACGAGGCCACATCAAGTACGTCGATCCGCCGCATGCATATGGCCATCCAATCGCGCAACGAAATACCTCCGAGTCGTGGGTGCGATAAAACAGAATGCTCACCCGTGGAACGCCGCAGAGGAGACCCGCCCGGAGGACGGACTCGCGGAACTTGCGTGCGAGGACGAGCTGCTCTGCGTGCGCGACATCCTGGGACGTGCCCGCCTGCATCTGAGCCTGGACGAGGTCGTCCAGGGCGTACTTGAAGACGACGGGCACTGCTTCCGTGACGTTGGACGCACTGAACGACACGACAGCGATGAGGGCCCAAAGGTGGGACGGGGAGTCAGGGGAGCCTGGGGGGAAGGCGGCTTTGAGGGTGGAGAGGAACTCAGGGGTAGCGAGGTCGGCCATTGCAGTGTGCGGAGAGGAGATATCCAGGCCAGGTGAGCGAGGATGTTCTGTTCTCTGTAAACTGCCAGGTATTTATGCGTGGTCTGGCAGGCGGACGTCGAATCACTGGTCAGAGGACCGGTAAGTTTAAAAGGGTATTATCCGATAACTATCTTCATCAAGTCGCGCCAGGCGGGTGGCGGTGGGATGGGAAGCAAGACGTACACGAAGCAGATGGTGAGGATATACCGCTCCCCAATTTAAGCTTGGAAATCGTGGCGGGAACGCGCAGAGGTGACTTGGCGAGGGCATCGGGTAAGGACCGACTCGGACGTATCACCGGAAGCGCCCGCCCAAAAGAAGTCTGGGCGTCTGGGTGCGCGTGGCGAGTGGTTCGACGGGTGGAGTTGCCATAGATGTGCGTTCGCACGGAGTGCACGGACGCGGTCGCTGGGGGGAGGCGGGCGGTCGTCATGGGGTCCTCGTTCTTTCTCCACAGCCCGTTTTGGGCCACAACCAGATTCAGAAACCCATCTCAGGCTGGTCGGGGCGCGCGCACGCGACGGGCTGGCTGCTGAATAAATACGCTTTACCTGGCGCATTCCTTCGCACGTCCCCCCTCTCTGTTCGACTCCCACCATCATCTCCCGCCCCGCGTCCCCCGTAGTGCCTGCTCTCGGATCCCCTGCCAAACAACTTTAACGAAATTGCAATGCGTGAGTGGCCGGACTTACCCCTAGGACGCCAGGTCTGAAGAACAGCGAACTGGAATGGCTGACTGTGTCTTCATTCGGCGTACCAGCGCCGAAAAAGCGCGCCGCTGAAGAGGAGGGCGCTGGCCCCACCACTCGAAGCGCGAAGGCTCCAAAGACCGAGAAGGTTGAACCCTCTTCAAAAGTCGGGAAAGGCCGTGGCGGCAAGAAGGGCCTCAAGGTGCGTGTCTTGCTGTCCGCAGTCGCTAGCGAACCGACGGATGGCCTGGCTCCGTACGGAGTACTGATGGTTGGCCGAAAACGCAGGCGAATTTGGCCGCTTCAGCGTTCAAGGCGCGGGCGCTGCCCATGCACATCAACATCACCCACACGGCGCCCGACGAGGCGACGACGAGCGGTGCGTCCGCAGACCCGGGCTTCATCGGCACCTCGACGCTCGTCCCGAGCACGTTCGCGACGGGCTCGTATGGGTGGAAGGGCAGCAAGCGCTTCACCGTTGAGCTGCCGAACCCCGAAAGTACCGAGGGTGAGGACAAAGAGAAGGTCCATGTTATGTTGACGTGCGTGTCATTCGCCACGTCTTTCTGAGTGCTCCGTCCGACTGATTGATGCCACCCATCTTTGACTCTGTTAATTTCCGCGGGTTGGCGTACAGTATCAACGCGACTGTCATCGGAAGCAAGGGTGCGAAGGAGGATGGGGAGGGAGCCGAGGGTGAGGCCGGTGAGGAGCACGCGGAAGAGGGTGCGGAGCATGCCGAGGCGAAGGAGGCAGCTGAGGCTGAAGAGAGTCTCAAGGAATCCAAGGAACCCAAGGAGACGAACGGCGATCCGAAGGATGATGATGCTATGGAGGAGACCAAGGACGGGGAGTAGTGGACATCTTCTTCTTGCTATCAATTTGCTCCCATCATTTAGTCTCTATTGTGTACTGCATATACTCGGTGTATGCGCCTGTAATGTGCACGCATATATGATGGTTAAACGGTGTGCTCGAGCATAGATCGATTAGTGACGCACCTGGCTTTACGACGTGTGCCGTCGGCCCTCCGTGTCGTGCTTCTCCAATCAACTTCTCGACAGAAGTTCTCCCGCACCGTTGAAAAGTCCACTCTACAGGCCTGCGAAAGGGAGTGCATGAAGGAGCAAAAGCAACCCACGAAATGCCATGCTCCTGGTCACGGTCACGATCAAGTCGCGATATCGTGCTCCGGCGCTAAAGACGCGTCTTGCTTTCCTTCACCGGGTAATTGTTCTGTGCCTCTCAACTAACTACCGGTCCCCGTTCAATCTCCTCAACCTCCCTCCCCATCCCCTCCCCATCTCGCTATGGATTCAGAAGACGCACAAATGGCCTCCCCTTCCGAAGACGAACAGCTGGAGGACTGGCCCGCCACCAGTAACGCACCGACCACCCCCTCGCGACGCGGCGGGATCTCCGTCGCGTCCTCCGACTACGAGCCAGACTACCACGACGACTATGCCCTCCCGGAGCCTGATGCCGGCGAGCCCTCGCAAGGATTCTCGACCCAGACCGCGTTCGACGCGTACTTCCTACACGCCTCCAAGCCCTCGCGGACCTCTTCCAATGTCTTTTCACAACTCGTCCCGCCACTTACCCCAGAGGAGCACGCTGCGGCGCTCGCGAAGGTGCACGAGAGGGAACAGAAGAGAGTGCTGTGGAGGGACGCAGGAGCGCGGCGGACGTGGTTCAGGCGGATCAGGATGGAGCTCGGGGAGGGCTTTAACGTGCTGCTGTACGGGTGCGGATCGAAACGTGAGTTCTTGAATGCGTTCGCGGAGGATCTGTCACGCAGAGGAAACCACGTCGTCGTCGCGAACGGGTTCAACCCCTCGTTTGCGTTCAAGGACCTCCTTGGGCCGATTGAACAGATTCCTGGGGTACTCGACCACCCCTCCACGAGCGGGGAAGTCGGAGCGGGAGCGGGAGGAGGGGGACAGGAAGCACAGACCCAGCGGATACACGCGTTCTTCTCCGTGCGCGACTCCCCTCACCTCTACCTCGTCGCGCACAACATCGATGGCAACACCTTCCGCGCGCCGAAGAACCGCGCGGCGCTCGCCCTCCTCGCACTCGCGCCCCACATCCACGTCGTCGCCTCGGTCGACCACGTCGCCGCGCCCACGCGCTGGTCCCTCGCGGAGATCTTCGCGCGCAAGCCCGATCCCGATCCCCCATCAGCAAACTCCGCTCCACCAGGTTCAGGTGCAGAAGACGGCGACGGTGAGAGCGGTGTGGTGCCCCGGCGCGGCTTCGCGTGGCTCTGGCACGACCTGACGACACTCGCTCCGTACGACTTCGAGCTCGCGTACGCGGACCCGACTATCCTCGCTGGCGTCGCCGCTCTGCGCGGGACACGCGCGCCAACCGCGTCTGCTGCTGCACTCGCCGCTGCTGGGGCGGGGGCAGGAGGACAGGCTGCGATCGTGACGGAGACGGCGGCGCGGCACGTGCTGGCGAGTGTGACCGTGAAGGCGAAGAAGCTCTTCGTGCTCTTGGGGACGAAGCAACTCGAGGTCATGGACGCGCCCCCGGTGGACAAAGGCAAGAAGGGCGCAGATTCAGAGACACAGGCGGAAGGGGAGAAAGAGAAGGAGAAGGAGGGCGCGTACGACTACGACCGGCTGTTCGCGGCCGCGCGAGACAACTTCGTCGCGACGAACGACACGGCGCTGCGTGCGCTCCTGGGCGAGTTTAGGGACCACGGGCTGGTCGTCACTGTCACTACGGGCGCGGAGGCGTTGTGGATCCCGATGCGCCGGGAGGCGTTGTTGAAGATCGTGGGGGAACTGAAGGCGGAGGGGCATTAGTTTCGGGTTTGTATGTGGTGGAGGAGCGGATGTTCGAGGGGTTGGTGGTGCTTCGACTGTATCTATATGCATTTAAGAACATCTGTATCATTACATACATATTATTCTGGTAGTCTGTACGACATTTCAAGACGTGCTCAGCAACGATGGTATCTACAGGATCATGGGATAGCAAGTACCCTAGGCCTAGGGGGGTATCATAACAAGAAGCATTCTCAGATCAGAGTCGGCAATACTATGACATCTCAAGCTTCATCTTCCTCGTCAACGTTTACTTCGTGCCCTGCTTCGTCGAGGAGCTTGATGACGACGTCGCCGTCCACGAGCTCATCCAAGCTCTCAATTACAGACTGTCGAGCGGCAGGACTCGGCCATACGGGGTCTCCGGATGTCACAGACCTCCGCATTAACAGTCCGAACGGGTCATTGCGCCGTGCCTTTTCAAACACCTTCGCCGGATAGAGGCGGAGCTCGAGGGAGGCAAGCCGAGTTCCGGGGCTCGAGGAGGCCCGACAAGCGAGGACCTGCTGGAGGACGGAGCAGCACTCTTGGAAGACCTTGTCGGCGTCGGTCCTAGGTTCGACTTTCATTTTGGATGCCGAGCGGGTGGATCCCGCCCGCCCCTTGGGCTTGGGCTTGGGCTTGGGCTTCGGAGCGGTAGCGGTAGCGGTATCGGCAATCATTACAGCCAGCCCGCAAGTGATGACGAGCTCGGCGAGTGACGGGCAGAGCGCTGGCGTCCGCTTGGCCGTGCGCCCCTTAGGCTTGGCGGGAGGCTTGGACATGCTTGTTGGCCCCAGGATGTGTGCCAGGGCTTCCAGCCCTGGGCACTCCATCTCGAGGTTCACGAGGTGCGGGAACGCGCGGAGGTCAATCTCTGGAGGATCCTCGCGCTCGGATGCGAAAGACAGGCGAAGGTGCGTGATGGACGCGTTTTTGCTGAAGGCGTCGACGAGACCTGCGGGGGTGAGAAGGAAGTGCTCCATCCGGAGCCGTTCCTCGTCGCCTGCGAAGCATTGTATGCTGTCGCTCTCGTGCCACCTCTCTGGCGGACAGCGGATAACCACACGGTCGACAGTGGCGACCACAGAGGGGAGGGGAGTGTTGCTATTCTTCGATGAGAAGAATTCTTGGAATAACGGACTAGGGGGGTGAACTCGTCAAGGTCGGAGTCAATGTCGTCGAAACGCTCATCCCTGTAGGTGATGTTGACATGAGTGGTGGGGGGAAAGGCTAGCCAAGAGAGAACACCGCAAATAAATATTTGGTTGTGCGATGTGATGCGTACTTCACGCATGGAGGGAAATCGAACAGCCTCTACGCCACCTGGTCGTGGAGCATACCACATAACCTCTCCCACAAGTTCCAGCGTCTCCAGAGTGTTGTGATAAGGCCTCAAGTGTAGTTTGGGCGTGTCTCTATCACTGAAAAATGTGATTATGGACACTCCCCGCAGCTATCTTCAAACGCTTGAGCGGAACGTGGGCAAACAGCCGGACAAGGCCGATAGGGCATGCGAGACGAGAGAGCTGGGGGAGATTCTGACCAGACAGGATCTTGAGTGAACCAAATGACCCATCTAGAAGGTTCCATACGTATCCGAAATTGTCGTTGTCGTCGTCCTCGTAGTCAGCATCTCTGGAATCCGCCACCCTCTTTATGAACTCGATGTGCAAGGCATCCAACTTCGGCATTCCAGAGCGAAGGATAGGCCAGAGTCCGTCGTAGAGGTCGGATTGGCAATCGAGGGTAACCCTCAGCGACACCACGTTGCCGACGTGCGGAGTCAAAGCCGTGACGATGCTCGGAGGGAAGCTGTGGAAGAACGGCTTGATACCACCAGAATGGCGCGCGGAACGGGAGAGGACGGCGTTAACGAAGGGTACCTCATTGTACACGGTGGGCTTCTTGTCGAAGAGGGGGCCCCAGTTCGTCGCGGCATCCGCCCAAAGTGCAGCCTTATTGAGGATGATCGAGCGCCATAGGCCGCAGGTGTGGGAGAGGCGCAGGGACTTCCGATCGTGCCAGCAGTCGGCGAACACGCGCTCGAGGACGTCAGTGGGGAGACGGTGGATAGGCGCTGCGAGATTGTGGATGGCGAGGAGGGCAAGGGAAAATTGGAGGTATTCCTCAGCCTTGGCTGCAGTCCATGCTTGGATGTCTGAGACGGAAGTAAGCGTTGAGAAACTCCCGCGATCTGTGGGTGAAAGGCGTTTGAGATGCTTTGAGAGCTCTGGAAGGCGGGGGATGTTGCGCAAGGGATCCATGTCACTGATCTGTATCGATATGAGAATGAACCGAGTTGACCTGAGTTAGACGGTGGTGGTTTTAGTTGTTGGTCGGCCTCGATTGACGTTGTTACTCACCGGCCGGACGATAGCGGAAAACCTCAAGTTCAGCGAGGAGCAAGGGTCGACGACGTTACTAGTGAGACCACTGAGAGCTGGCGAGCTGGCAGCAGTGCGTACTTGGCGCCTCCGAGTCGCTAAAGTTCTGGTTCGGATGCCACGAGCGTCGGAGCTGCCAGGAGATCTAGAGCCTTAGCCGAAGTTGCAATAGAGTTCGAACATTGGCCGGGGTCGTTCTCGAGACAGTAGCCATGGTCAACCGTGCCCAGGATTACTTGCCTACTGTCCTCCAGGTAATGGACGCACCTCATATTGGCTCGCCCTCGCGATTATGTGAAATTTAAACACATTGAAGATCTTGACATGGATGTGGAGAGGGAGCTTGTTCGTAGAACCCTCCAAGGTCTATGGCATGCCTGACACTGTGGCACACCCACATGTTGGAGCGCCCTAACCGAGGTTCGCACGAGTGGGACTTGTTGGCGGCCGGTCCGGGTCCGGAATTGGTACGTCTGTTGGAACCTGTTGGAACGCCGATGTCGGCGTCGCCTGCGTTGAGGAGAGGTCAACTGACAGCGACGATGTCCTCCGCTCGAACGATCCCTCCAGGATTAGGGCCTTCTTCGTGCGCTTCTTGTTTTCCTCTCCGAACACATCCGTGCGGCTGGGCTTGCAGGCTGCCGTCCTAGGCCGCAATGTGACCGACGTCGCCTCGACCGAGCTCCCTATATAAGCCTTCAACTTCGTCCCGGAGGTCAACGTTCAACGTCCTGTGGACCCCCTATCCCCGGTGTCTGTCCTCGCCATGTATTGCAGTCCTCGCTTGCTTGCAGTGGCCGCATTAGCGCTCCGCCTCACTCGGTCATCCGCCTTGAATGTCTCCGTGCCCATTTCCTCTCCCTCGGGCTCGCAGACCCTCGCTCGCACCCTTCTCTCCTTCTCCATCGAGCAGGACCGTTGGCCCGACTGGTCTGGCATCGACTCCCGCAACGAGTTCACATACAGCGCACTCACCACACTTGCAACGCTCACTGGGGAACCCCCAAAAATTCGCGTCGGCGCGGACTCGGAGGACCATACCTTCTGGTCCCCGACGGTCACCGTCAACGAGGACGAGTTCCCTCCCGCGAACACCATCACGCCCTACCCCGAGGCGACGCACATCACAGTCGGGAACGCGTACTACGAGCTCTCGCGCTTCCTTCCCCGCGGCACCCACATGACATGGGGCATCAACCTCGGTGCAGACAACGTGACGAATGCCGTGAACATGGCCAAGGCCATCGTCCGCGCATTCCGCACAAGCACCGTCAAGGCCTCCGGTGTCGTCCTCGATCTTCTCGAGGTTGGCAACGAGGCAGACCTCTACCGAAACAACGGCTTGCGGCCTAGCAATTGGACTGTCCAGGACTACGTCCCGGACTGGATCTCCATCGCCGGCCCGGCTGTCGCTGCGGCGGGCATCAGCGGACCCGACGGGCCCGTTTCCGTCCAGGGCGCGGCGTTCGCAGGTCAGGGCTTCACCCCGACCGGGATCTTCAACCTTGGTATTTTGGACAGCGCACCTGGGAAGGCTATAACTCAGTATGCGAAAACCTATTTTGATGTTTATGCATGCCGGAGGACTTACCGTCAGAAAGGATATCACAGCATCGCTACTCTGCCGCATTTTGCAACGGGGGCGACTTCCCCTTGACCTCTTTCATGAGCAAGCAATTCGTGCGAGGAAACCTGACTGTCTTCAATGCAGACATCGCAGAAACGCATAGCCGCGGTCTAACTTATGTCCTCGGGTATGTTGCTTTTTAATAGTTTATGAACAGAGGTCATGCGTCTCGGCGTCGGATGCTGACGACACCCCACAGCGAGACGAACAGCATCGCTTGCCACGGCGCTCCTGGAGTTAGCAACACGGCGGGAGCGGCGCTCTGGACCATCGACTACACCCTGCAGGCGGCGACCCTGGGCATCAAGGAGCTCTTCTTCCACGAAGGCGTCGGCTACAAGTACGACTTCGTGAGTATCGTACACTTTCAATGCTTACCGCTCACTCACGCTTTGCCTATCACATCATACAGTTCCAACCCGTCACCCTGAACCGCTCGACGATCGACGGCTCTCCCCTCGACCCGCCCTCGGCCCCGCACATCCAGCCGAGCTTCTACGGCGCGCTCGTCGTCAACTCCTTCGTCGGCACCACCGGCGCGTCGACGATCGTCGAGCTCGACGTCGGCGACGCGGACGTCTCGGGCTACGCCGTCTTCGAGGGCACCGCCGTCAAGCGCGCCGTGTTCGTCAACCTCCACGCGTGGCTCGCCAGCAGCACGGGCACACGGCCGTCCGTCCACATCGACCTCGACTTCGCGAGCGGGCCGGGCGCGTCGCAGAGCCAGGTCGACGCGTTCTGGGGCCGGCGGGCGAGCCTGAGGAGGCTCGCGATCGGGCATGCGGACGACACGGCGGGCCTGACGTGGGCGGGGCAGAGCTATGAGAACAGCGCGAACGTGGCGCCGACGGGCGGGCTTGTGACGGAGACGGTGCAGGCGAGCGAGGGCTTTAGCATCAGCTCGACGGAGGCTGTCCTGGTCGAGTTTTTGTAAGGCGGACGGCTTTGGCGTCCACGTGTATTGTGTAATGCGCTAACGATTGTACCGGATGGAAGTTATGGAGCATGAATCATGAACATCGACTGCTGCTAACTGTCCTACATACCTGGGCGTGGTGCACTGAGGCACTAGCCACCTCCAGGCGCTGCTTTTCCCTTGTATGTACTTCCGATCGTCGCTCGTGTGGTTAAGTGCGATAGCTGTGCTAGTGCCAAGGTTTCGGCGCCGGTGCAGCTATGTAGGTCTGGTGGCGTGGAGGGAAGCGCGCACTGGACGCGCAAGTCAGACTCTTACCATCATCTCTCGAGAGTTAGCCCATTTGCAGCACATTATCCGTAATCGTCATGACACCACTCTGCCAGTCACCAGCATTGGTCGTATTCTCTAGTCGCAAATCTCGCAGTGTAAGGACACGGGCCGAAGGCACGCCAAATTCTGGGATCCTGTCCTCGCGAAGGTCGCGGTGGCCGCCATGCTGGTACGCTCTTGTTGCGTTCCCGACTCATCGTTGTATCCTACTGACTATGGCAACCGTTACTGCAGTCCCCCAGGCATGGGTCGCTTCTCGTTGAAGCTGTCCAAACGCATTCTCTTGCCGGTGTACCTGATGCCCAGATCTGAATCGTCTCACGGGGCCGCTGTGTATACAAGCCCTTGCAGTGTTTTTCGCTTCTCCAGGTTCTACAGTTGACCTGCCAATCCAGGTATTCAGTCCCCTCCAGTTCTCCTCATCATGCATCTCAGACCTCGTTTACTTGCAGTGGCGACTATTGCGCTCCACCTGGGTGCCGATCGCGGTGCCGATCGCGCCTCCTAGTGCAAGAATCTAGGCCCCTAGGGAGTCGATGCCCGTGCTGGCCATGGGGGATGCGTCGGGACTCGGAGACCCAGCTGAAGACAACTAGGGACTCAGGACGGGAGAGGCGGGCATCAGACAGTGATATCTTGTGTGCGTTTCGAGCCGACTGGTGCGGTACTGAATACATATACATTCAACAGGAACTTCACAAGGTGTCTGTATCGATATTCTCTTGCTAGCGAGCACCCGCGATGCTCCACGGCGTCCGAGTCTTTCCACAAGAACAGTACATGCGTACACGATGGCGCGTCAAGCAAAAGGAGGGCTCAGACGACACAGGACTTCAAACCGCAGCTTCCCAGTCCACGTCAACCGCCGCCCGGTCGAGGAACTCGAGGACAACAGGTCCATCCACCAGTCGCTGGAGACCCTCCAGAACGGACTGTCTGGCGGCGGGACTCGGCCATCTCGGGTGGGATTCCGCAGACCCCGTGTCTCCGGACGCGCTGTTTCGTCCCAGTATCTCCCGAGTCACTGGATGAAGACGGAGCGTAAGGGAGGAGAGGCGGGTTCCGGAGGACGCGAGGTGAGCAAGGACCTGTTGGAGGATAGAGCACTTCCGCTCGAAGACTTCATCGACGTCGATGGCCCGTGGCTGAGTAGGGCCGGGGCCGGGATTACGGTCGCTCTTCGACGTCGAGCGCGAAGTTTTCGTCGGGCCCTTGGGTTTGGACTTGGGAGGAGGGGGAGCTGCCGCGGCCCGCACGACGGTCAATCCACATGTGATGACCAGATTTGCGAGTGAGAGGCAGAGCGGGGGCTTGGGCTCCGCAGGGCGCCTCCGAAGCTTGTCCGTAGAACCCAGTATGCGGACCAAGATGTCCATGTCTGGGGCGGTCATGTCGAGGTGCACCAGATGCGGAAACGCGCGGAGGTCGACCTCCCCTTCTAGAGGCATTCTCTCGGCCAGGAACAACGAAAGGCGGGTTATAGACGGGTTTGTGCTGAAGACTTCGACAAGTCCTTCTGGGGAGATAACGAAGTTCTCAAGACGGAAACGTTCCGCATTGCTCGCAAAGCCAATCAAGGTGTGGTTCCCGAATCGCCGGGATAAACACCGGATACATACATGATCAACAGCGGTGACCACGCGGCGCAGTGCAACGCAGTTCGTCCGTGAAAGGAGTCGTTGGAAGGGTGGGCCCCGGAAGGCCTCAGAGTTGGTAATGTGGACGTAAGCGCTTTGGGGAAATGCTAGCCAAGAGAGAATAGGACAAATCAAAGAGTCGCGCGACTTGATACGCAGGTCGCGAAGCGAGGTGAATTGAAAAGCTTGCATCTCAGCAGGTCGTTCACCGTCCCAAAAGATCTCCCCTATAGCTTCCAGCCTCTCCAGACATAGGCGATAAGGCTCCAAATGTCGCAAGGACGTATCATCCTCGCTGAGCTCCGGAGGATCGTCACGCCCCGTAGCTACCGTCATGGATTTGAGGGGAACACCGCCGAAAAGCCTAACCATGGCGGGTTGGCAAACGAGGCGAGAAAGTTGTGGGAGGTTCTCGTGGGATAGGATGGCAAGTGGGTTCGAGGAGTCTTCGTCAAGGTCCCACTCAGGAATGTCCTCATTGAGATCTGTTATCCTGACGAGCTCGATATGCAAAGCATTCAGCTTCGGCACTCCAGAGCGAAGGACGGGCCACAGTCCCTCGTGAAGGTCCGATGGCCTGTCGAGGGTGACCCGCAGCGACACCACGTTGCCGATATACGGTGTCAAAGACTTGACGATGTTCGGAGAGAAGCCATGGAAGAAGGGCGCGATGCCATGGGAGTAGCATGCAGAGCGAGAGAGGACGGCGTTGACGAACGGCAAATCGTCGTGCATCACCGGCCTCTTGTCGAAGAGGGGCCCACACTTGGTCGCTGCCTCCGCCCAGAAGGCAGCCCTGCCGAGGATTATTGAGCGCCATAGGCTGCAAACGTGAAGGAGGCGGAGGCTTGCTCGATCATGCCAGCAGTAGGAAAACACTCGTTCGAGGACCTCGGTGGGGAGGCGGTGGATGGGCGCAGCAAGGTTATGGATGGCGAGGAGGGCAAGGGAAAATTGGCGGTATTCGTCCGCCTTGGCTGCGGTCCACTTCTGGATGTCTGAGACGGAGGTGAGCGCGGAGAGACTTGCGCGATCCGTAGTCGAAAGGCGGAGAAGATGCTCCGAGAGCTCTGAGAGGCGGGGAATGTTGTGCAAGGGATCCATCGTTGTCAGAAAGTTCCGGGCTTAGTGAGGCCTGTACATGGTCATTGGATCATGATCAATAGAGTCCGAGCAACACTGATAAGTGCGGTTGAAGTTGTTGCTCACCTATTCACCCGGGCTTCAGAGAGTATACCGCAAGAGCAAGAGATGATAAGTATCACTTGGCTATAGCTATGTGGCAAAGAGGTTCACATGCAAGGTGCCATCGATAACCAGGAGCGATCACGAAGACTCGCGGGGTGCGCCGAACTTTTCACGCGCCCCATGAACCTTCTTTGGTCTGGGACACTGACTTTCCTTTAGAGTAAAAAATACAGCAGGATGAGCTACAGGCTATGAATCGAGAGCGCACTAGTATACAATGTTCAAGTCCTCCTTGGAAGTGTACAGGACGACTCGGAGGCTGCAAATAATGACGTCTAAGACGCCTCCCGCCGCTGCGCCTCGGCCAGCTTCCGCTTGAACAGCCTGACGCGGTCCTTCGAGGTCTTCGCCCTCGTCCACTCAGGGTCCGAGTACCAGTTCGTCCACATCGCCCTCCACTCCCACTTCTTCCCGTCCCCGATCTTCTGCATGTACCCAGGGATCGGGGCCGCGGTCGCGCTCGGCTGGCGGAGCACGATACCGAGCTCGATGAACATGGCGTACGTGTCGAGCTGCGCGGCGATCACCTCGCGCGACGGCGGGCGCTCGAGGCCGTCGCCCTCGAACCCGCTGTACTGCGGAAAGTACCCGAACTGCGCGGGGCCGTGGTGCGGCGCGAAGAGCACGGGCAGGATGTCGACGAAGTCCAGGTCGTTCCCGAACGTCGCTGCGACGTGCGCGCGCGACTCGGCGGACTTCTCCCAAGCCTCAAGGAAGCGCGGGCGGTGCTCCGCCGCGTCGGCCAGCACGCGCGCGCGGGGGAGCATGACGCAGTTCGAGTACGAGAACGTGAGCGCGGGGTTCACGCCGTCGGGCCCTGGGGGGCGGTACTTCAGGGGTATGAGGCAGACCTGCGGGTTCTCTTTGGTGAGCACCTTCTTGGTGCCGCCCATGCTCAGCATTTTGGCGTGGAGGAGGCCCTGGAAGGACGGGCGGTGTGCCTCGGTGAAGTCGCGCAAGTACAACTGCATCTCGAGGATGTTGGGCATCCCCGGCTCGGTGGGAGCGATGACTTCGGGGTGGCTCTGGAAGAACGCTGTGTTCTCCTGCTGGTACTGGCACAGAGGCCTGCCGGAGGCATGAGCGACGGGTAGAAACGATATGGAAGTGGGTCTACGTACTTGTGGTGCTCCCAGTGGGCACGCTGACATTCCTCGCTGCAGTAGATAGCGACATTGCACCCTTTGCAGAACCGGAATTTCTCACCCGGTGTCTGTGCCTTGTCGCACTTCCTGCATCTCCCTTGTTTGTTCCGGAGAAGGGACGGGTCTCCCGGACGGAAGGTCGTCTGCAGAGGATGGGTTTCGATGGGCATGGCAGTGTGAGATGGTGGTTGAAGACGACCAGGACTCCGTGCCATCGGACCTCGGTACTTAGTCCAGTAGTATGCATTGCTTACGTAATCAGGATCCGCTGCTACCACCGTGGTGGCCGACTCCAGGGCGCAACTCGGACAAGACGACTCTCGGGCCCTTCGAGTCGACCTCTTGTCCTGCTGATAAAGCTCCATGCCAAAGCATGAATGAAAGTCACCCACAGAAAACGGCGGATCCCACAGCGCAGGAGCTCATCCAAATTCCAGCCTTGAGCTCAAATCGATCTGGTATAGCTTTAAGTGTATTCTACCTGACTCAGTTCGTGTCGGTATATTCTATTGTGCTGGGGTAAGATGATCAACGACAGCAAGTGTAAGCAAGAGAAGGTGAAGGTATGTCAATATAGATCGTACGGGTCATTGTGCATTCGTCTGGGATCATTAAGCACCAAGCCACCCGTCCGTTCACTGCGTCTTCGTCTTCGGCGCAGCAGCAGCAGGACCAAAGTTCTTCACCGCGCGCGTGGTAAAGAGCCCGGCCAGGACTAGCGTGCACACGGCTCGCGCCGTCTCGGGGTCAAGCGCAGGAACTTTCTCAGCACCCGCCGTCCCAAGCCAGGCGAATGCAACGTGATGCGCGTCCGCCCAGAAAGGTTGCGAGTGGGTGAGGAAGGAGTAGAGTCCGGTGATGAAGGGCGCACACCAGAGGTCAGTCGTCGTCCATCCGTATGGAAGGAACTCGGAGGGGGTCGTAAGGGTCAAGGCGTACGGCTGGAAGAACGAGAAGAGGTTGGTGAAAAAGAAACCTCCGTTTGCGGTGAGCTGGAGAACAAATCGTGAGCATATATACGCAAGCTGATCTTCGGAGAACCCTACCACGGATGTAAGGAGAAGAGTCCATGGGTTCTCCTTGATGGCGGGAGAGGTATGCTGGAGAACCATGGGTGGGATAAGGTTGCAGAGTAGGTATGTGCGGCTGAATGCATCGAGAAGAGCCAGAGGGCCCTCAAGCTGGAATGACGGGATCGGGACCGATGGCAGCTTGTCTACCGTCGCCTGGACGGCCATGTAGAATGCCGGGACAACCCCGGAGTACATAAAGGAAGGCGGGATCGCCAACGCCGATGCTACATGCGCAACCGCCACTCAATCTCCCATAACCTCCGGAACCCACGAATGAATAGAACTCACCCATGACTGCCTCGCCCCCATAAACCACCACGAGTGCGGCGGCGGCGTCTCGGACAAACGACCGCGGCTCGATCTCCGAGACCGGGGCGAGTATGCCCTTCTCGTCAGCTCTGACCGTCTTCTGCTTCAGTACGTGATCGCGCCAGAACTTCTCTCGGATCTGGCGAAGGGCGACACAAAGGCGGAAGGTGGCGACGACATCTAGCGTGCTGAGCTGCAGGCCGAACCAGGTGAAGGGGGCCACCGGCTGGAGGATGAGTCGGTAGACCTCCACGATGGGGGCGAGCAGGAGAGACATGGTCAAGCTAAAGGTCGTTGAGGGCAGCGTCAATGCACCCTTCTCTTAGTCTAGCAAGGAAAGGGCGGGGGTCGATAGACGCGAGGACGAACAAACGTGTCGCGAACGTGGACCATCTCGGGGGTCGCTGAGCCTGGCAAGCGGAAGGAAGAGCGCGCTATCAACACGCTATCGGGTCCCCTTCGGCTGGCGCATTAGAATAAGGAATATAGTTTTAATCCAGTGACACATTGGAAGGGTACAATGGTGTAGTGGCTGTAATGGCCCTAAACCGGGAATGTGAGGTGGTCTAAAGCCCCAACGGATTCAGTCGTCCGTGCGCTGGTTCAAGACCGTCCCCTCCAGAAAACTTGGTTACCTCGAGTCGCTCGCTCCGTAAGGAATGGGTTGACCTGGTATAATATGTCCTTGACTGGCCAGGGAAGCAATTCCGCAACCTGCAGGACGTGCCGAGTTAGTCTTAGGAGACCAGGACGCGTCGTCTGTTCGCGCGGATGGCCCGTGCCCTTCACAAACCCTTACTTTTCCTCTTTTTTTGCTTCATATTTTTAACTCTTTCTAACTGAGACGGAAGACGTCTTACAACAACCTTGGACTTCAATAAAATATTTCGTACATTCATCACATTATATAGTACATATAATACAAGAGGTTGCTCGACCGTGGAGCATAGCTCGTCCTCATGGCACAGTTTTTGAGGAGACAGAATGGACGCGCCAGGCATCCATTCTCACAGCTGCTCACGCCGCCCGGTCATACGGATGGCCTGCATATGCGCGTGCTCGTCAACCAAATCCTGTCCATGTTTGGCAAAGAGCCTTACGAGGGCAAGACGGTTCAGCGGGGTCCCGGGAGGCTTCGCCGGCCGAACACAGTTGGCGGCGGCCTCGTTCAGCTTGCCCCACACGGTCCAGTCGGGGAGCCCGCAGAACTGGAGGATGACGAGCTCGACGCGCAGTCCGCCGGGCGTGTCGACGTTGATGGCCATCGCGGCGTCCTTGGTCTACAAGAGCCACAGTCCAGTCAGCCATGACCTTGTACGCGTCTTAACGGCCGGCTCTCGGCGGAGGTGGGGCGCATACGTACCTCTTGGGGGAGCTTCCTCCAGCCGTCGAGGAGCATCTGGCGGCCCGTGCGGTGGGCGTAGTACCGCCCACAGTAGTGCCAGTTGCGGATCTTCCAGTTGTCGAGCGGGCCCGGGTTGTTGAACAGGTGGAACGGCCCGAGCTTGTCGAGCTCAGAGCACTCGGGCGTGACCATCCACGCGAAGCCGTGCTGGCCCGTCAGCATCGCGTCGACGCCGAACGCGTTCGCGTTGTTCATGCACACGACCGGAAGCTCGAGGTCCGTGCGCGGAGGGGGCAGAGGTCGGCCTTGCGCACGACGGCGACGCTCCCAGCTGTCCGGCTGTAAGGACACATACAGTTAAAACGAGGACGTGTGAGTGCGAGCAAGGAGGAGGGAGGGACGGAAGGGGCGGACGCACCAGTTCGAATCTCAGGACGTCACGCTCGTCGTCCGTGAGGTGCTGGTTCAGCCCCGTCGCCTTACAGTACTTACGCACCGCGTCGTCCCCAAACACGACCCGCCCGGGGACGCGGTCGAGCCCGGGCCCGAGCGCGGACACGATCGCCTGCCCGAACAGCATGTCGTCGAGGCCGCCCGCGTTCTGCTCGCGGGCCTTCCGCTCTGCGGCCCGGATCGCGCTTTCGGTGGGCGGCGCGCGAGCATCGAAGGGAGCGTGTTGTGGCGGGCTCTTGACGTTCTTGAGGTGCCGGGGGACGCCGTACTCGCGCGCGCGGGGGACGAGGGGCGACTCGTCGGAGATCTTGAGGTGCTTCTTCTGCGAGCGCGTGAGGGCCTCCTTGGCTTTGTCCTGGCCCTTCTTCTTGTAGGGGGAGGCGGGGGACTGCCGGCGCGAGGGGGGCTGTCGGCGATGCGGGGCTGTCGGGGTGACCGTGAGGGTGTTTTGGGTGTTGGCGAAGGGCGTGCGTGTGGGCGCCATCGTGAGCGAAACTGTAGTTGCGGGGATGAGGATAGATAAAAAAGATGGTGAGAGAGGAGAGATCGGGATAAAGGTGATAGACACAGATGAAGGATGCGTTCATTTGAGCGGTTTCTTATAGTATTTGCAGAGGAGGCTGACAATTGCGGTTGACAACTTCGATCAGGCTGGCATGCAATGCAGAACGATGATAGTGGAAGTGTGAAGCCGGTTTCTGTTGCAGTTCTCTCGAAGCATCCCAGGCAGAAAGCGAGTGAGATTGTGGTACAGTGTAGAGCAGCGGAAACCCAGAAAGACAGCTTGCTGGTAGTGTTCCGACTCGGATGAGGCTAAACTCAGGCTAACAGCGAATCTATCTCCAGCTTGTCAGTTCAAATCATTTGTTATCAAATCGAAAAGCGAATGATGTCGAGTACTCACTTTGTTGGAACCGTGACACAATTGCCCCCAGTGGCATGCGGCAGATCTCTCTAGCGTGAATGCTCAACATCTTTGGGATTCGGAACAAGTTGCATGGGCGACTGGACCCAAGAGCACCGAGCGCAAGCAACACATATGCAGAACTGCTGAGTTGGATTAGAATTGGACTGAACTTTTCAAGGACGTTAGATGTACCGAACGGCCAATTAAACTGCCAGTGCAGCTCATCCAATCTGGCTACGGTCGCCGACAACGAGAGAGTTTTCTCGTACCCACCCGTAGCAGGATCGCACCCCACCACCGGGGTGCGATCCTGCTACGGGTGGGTATAAGGAGAGAGTGGCTGCAAGCGTGCAAGTTGAAGTCCTATGCCGCGCGGCCGGACCTGGCCGGACCGCCGTCTGCCGCAGTCCTCATAAGCGGGCGCCAAAGAGCGGTAACACACCCACCGGCAACCTGCCAGTGCTATAGACAACCGCTGCACATACTTCCCCTGAAGTGACCTCTGTCTCTTGTCTCTCTATTACTGTCGCTGCAGAGTTACGACATTCTGACGCCCCTGTACCTTGGAACTACGACCACAACCTATGAGCCTTGGGCACTGATTGAACTTGTTCGGGTTACTCACCGACTGCTTGGACGACATTCGACCTATCGGGACGAGAAATACCAGGAAATCAGCGATGCGAGCCTCCCTTCTTGCCACACTGCTATATACCCTACCCAGTTTCGCAATATGGCCTTTCCCTCCGAAGCGATTTAGCGGGAATGCGCTTCTCAGCGCCGGGTCCATGGGGCTAGGAGCTGACCTGACCGTGGTTGCGTTTGGGGACTTCAACGGGGATCAATTGTGAGTTTCAGTTGGAAAGCTTGGGAGCATGTTCCTTAAGCCTTGGTACAGCTTGGATCTCTTGACCCTCGGGTCGGACCACCAGACACTTACTGTCTACGTCTGGGATCACGGTGAGTTGACAACTTCATGTCGGGTCGTGGCATACCCTCATTCGCGTAGAACAATACACCTTCACCAAGTCGACTGCTTTCAAACATCCACAGCGGGTGTACAATGTCATACCCGGAGACTTCACCCAAGACGGGAGGCTAGACCTGCTAGTATACGGCCAGTCCTCAAGGTCAGGAGAATTGTCGATACAGCTCTACACCGCACAACCGCAAGGGGGTTTCAGTGAGTTCAGTACATTATTCGTCTTCTTCTATATCTCAACGGAAGGTAGATAGCGATCCTATATCGGCACCCGCATCGCTGCCTGCCCAACCAATACCCGTGGATATCAACGGTGACCTCAAGATTGACCTTTTCGGTATTCCCTCACAACCTTCGTCTTCACCATTCAAGGCCTGGCAGAACGTATGGAACCAGTCAGATCCTCATTCCGACATGTTTAATATGTACGCGAGCTCGAACGGCTGTATATGCGGTGGAACTGACGCTACTCACTACCGTAGCATCACCCCGAAGTTCTCGGGATCCCAGTGCACACTCGCCAATCCACATAGCAATGCGGCCATTGACCTGAACGGGGACTGTCTAGCAGGTTCGTACCATGCAACTCTATCAAGTGTTTCATAAGGCGGTAGGAGATGACTATCCTCCTCGAATCGTGGAGTGAACTGGGCAGTTGTGGACCCATCACAACCGATGGTATCGTGTCGGCGAGGTCGTAGTTTCGTGTTGGACGCCACGATCACCACCATTGGTGGCTGCGACGCGACACCTAAGCTTGCATTTGTATTCATCATCACTGGGAATGTGGTTCCCTGTGCACGTCTCCAATGCCCAGTAAATGGTTTGTTATGCGTTTACTGAATTTGTGACAGATCTCTTCCTCGTCTGCCAGGACCGCTCCGGCTCGAAATTTTTCCAAATCTGGGTCAACGAGAAGGACAGTGGGTTCATCATGACCCAGCAGGGCAGCCTTCCGGCTGGCACCCAGGCGATCTCATTCGCTGATGTTGGTAGGCAGGCACTCTTCCACGTAGCCTCGACGATACGTTGATTATCCTCCGACAGATCGGGATGGAACGCTCGACATGCTCTTTGCGACTTGTTCCTCCGTCTCGTCGTCCACCGGCATCGGGTCGTCGTGCTCGATCAACATTGCGTACAACAAGCAGTTGCCACTCTGCATGTCTGCCTCTGGATCGGATTATACGAACGGGAAGCGCATATGCCGCCCGCCTGGCGACCTGTGCACAGCCGATCCCGATTTCCGCTTCGACCTTCGTGAAAGCGCGGATAACGACGTACGTGTCTGTTTGCTATCTTGTACATCGCCTACTGACCCTGACCGTGCGATAGGCTTTCGTTCGCGTACCCCTATCCGACATCTTCCCACCGACAAAGGATTCTTCGGCCAAGCCAGGTCTCCTTGTCATGGACACAACACAGGATCCTCCAGTTCCAGTGCCTATCAAGTTCGGGGATATCAATCAGGACGGGTTCCCCGACTTGCTCGCAATTGTCACAACCGGGAGTGGCTCCCACCAACAGCGCACGCCGAACTTGGTGATGTCGGTTCCGTGCGGCAAGGGCGTGGCGGGCTGTGCCGCGAACGGGAGTGGAAGGAGAGGGTGGCAGGCCGTCAAGAAGGACGCAGACCCGCTGCTCAAAGTCCAAGACGCGAGGAGTGCGGCGTTCCTGGACATGGACGAGGACGTGAGTCTATGGGCAATTCGCAATGCGAGTTTCGCTGACACCGTGTGCGAATATAGGGCACTTTGGACATCATGGTACAGCGTACAGGGGACCAAGGAGAGGGCAATATCGTTTTCGTGCAGAACAACTTCTACTATGATGCGTTCTTCCTGAAGGCCATCGTCCTCAATGGAGCGTGCGGTAGCGGTACTTGTCCCGCTAGCAAGGGCGCTAACAAGTATCATGTGGGTTCTTACCTGTCCTGCGCCGACGATGTTGCCGTCCTGACTTCGTTTACAGCCTTATGGTGTCAGCTACTCTGGAGCCACGTACAAGTACACTGTCCTGGACACGTCTGGTCAGCGATCCGCGGCTCAAGGTCTGTATCTGCGTCTCGTACACACCTTCACGGCTCACTCTGTCACTTTACAGTTGGACAGATGCCCCAGGCTGCATACCAGGCTCTGCTGACGCCATACGCATACTTCGGGCTTGGCCGCACAAACAACTACATCGAGAACCTCTTCGTTGGGTCAACCAAGCATACCGATGAGCACTACATCAACATGGAAGGTGTAATCCCCAACTCTAAGGTCGTCATCATCCCACCGATAGAAGGCGAGTCTTGGAGACGAGAGCTTTACCTCCGGCCGGGAGAGTGGATTCCTTGGGTTACCGTGACGGTCGTTGTGTCGCTTTTCCTCCTGGCGATCATCGTGCTCGTCCTTCATTTGAACGAGAAGGTGTGTTACGTTTTCCATGCCACGCTCAACAACGGCTGACCCCTTTCATCAGAGGGAAGACGAACTCGAGCGGCGGCGGGCATCCCACCACATCAACTTCGACGCGCTATAGCATACATATTGGTTTCTGTGCTTTATTTCTATTCTCTACATCTCCTGGAACACTGTACACATCGATCTATCTTATGAGCATCACCTTGTCCGTAATATCGACGAGGCAGACAGGCACTGACTAGTGATCCTTGAGCTCCCACACCGATCCATTCTGCTCGACCACCCCGTCCGCAACAAGCTTCTTCAGATGCAGCTCGACGCTGTGCGCAGCCGGGCCCCATAGCTCCTTAGGGTACTTCGCATAGATGATCGCAACGATCTTCTCGGTCGTCCACCCGGCGTCGAAGCCGTCGAGGTCCTGCTCGAGCACACGGAGCACCTGTTCCTCGCGCTCGACGCGGTGCTTCAGGTACGTCGTGACCTTCGCGAGACCCTCGGCGACGACGGGGCCGTGCCCCGGGTAGACGGTCTGGTAGAGCGGCGGTTCTCCGCTCGCCCCGTCAGAACCCGCGGCGGGGGTGGCGAAGGCGATCATCTTGCGCAGGCTCGCCATGTACGTGCCGAGGTCCTCAAAGACGGACGTGCCGTGCCCCAGGACGGTGTCCGCGGTGAAGAGCGCGCGGTCGGGCGGGTAGTAGAGGCACAGCGAGTCGTCGGTGTGCCCTGGGGTGTGGAGGACACGGACGGCCGCGTGGTCCGTGTCCGGGGAGCGCGAGATGAGTGTGATGGGGAGCGTGGAGGCGTCGGAGAGGTCGTGGACTGCGGTGCCGGACGCGGTGGGGGTGTACGAGCCTGGCTCGAGGCGATCTATTAGAGCGGTGAAGCGCGGGTCGGGGGAGGGTAAGGGGATCTTGTGGATGCGGGGCGGGCGGTAGGGCGTGGTCGGCGCGGGCTGTTGGGTGTCCCAGAGCTTGCGGAGGAGAGCGAGGACGGAGGGGAGGCCTTCGGTGTGGTCGTGGTGTCTGTGGGTGAGGATGACGTCGGAGATGTGGGGTTCGGCTGGGTCGTGCTCGTGCGTGGTGTCTGTGAGGGCCTCTTGGAGGTAGGGGATGTATTCTTCTCGGCCTTCGCCGGTGTCTACGAGGATGTAGGGGTTGCGTTCCCCCAAGAGATAGGTATTCGTTCCTGAAAAACATGTTAGTACCGCAGAGGTGCATGCATCGGTGTGATATACCTTGCAAGGTGAAATTTCCTGGGTTCTATGGAGGAGTTGGTGCCCTATCAGTAAGTCGACTCCCACGAATCGCAGGGGCTGGTCGACTTACTTGTCCAAGAACCCTGGTAACGGTCTTGCTTAGCTGTATTGCATGTCAGTACATTGAAAGGCATGTCTACTACGTTAAACCATACCCTCGCAACTGATGGGAGAGTCTCGAAGACCTCCATGGTGGTTGTGGTCAGGTCCGGTCTGGAATCACGCAACGCCGGAGTCCAATCTACTCAGATTGCCAAATGAGGATGTGGGCGCTCACCCTCACAGGTTCGTTACGTAAGCCGGCCGACATGTTTGCGCTGAGCGTGCTGGTGAGCGGCTCAGTGTTCTCTCTCCCTTCGACGACGACCAGGATGGCGACTGCTACGACTATGGTTCCTGTTTCTCCTCCGGACGGGATGCAGAAGAGGAAAAGGTACGTTTGTATGTTCGTTAGACACTCTCGAACGATACTTAACGGGTTGAAGGTCGCGCTCTCCCGAGCGCACGGAGCAGCCACCTTCCAGTCGACGCAGGTCTCTCTCGCCTCGTCCTCCTCGTCTGCTGGATGTCAAAGTGTCCGACGTGGACCCCGCACGGCGGGCGGAGCGTGAGCGGCAGTTGGCCGCGCGTATGGCGGAGAAGGAGCTGGAGAGGATCGAGAAGGAGAAGGGTGGCAAAAAGGAGCCGGAGTTCGACGCGGCGGCCGAGTTTGCGAAGCTGACGAGCACGCGCTCGGGCGGGGTGTACATCCCCCCGGCCAGGCTGCGGGCGATGCAGGCGGAGGCGGCGAAGGACAAGGCGAGCGCTGAGTACCAGAGGATCACCTGGGACGCGTTGAGGAAGTCGATCACGGGTATCGTCAACCGAGTCAACGTGGGCAACATCAAGCACGTCGTCCCGGAGCTCTTCCAGGAGAACCTCATTCGTGGCCGGGGCCTGTTCGCGAGGAGTGTTATGAAGGCGCAGGCTGCGAGTTTGCCCTTCACGCCCGTGTTCGCTGCTCTCGTGGCCATTATCAACACGAAGTTGCCTCAGGTCGGAGAGCTGGTGCTGACGAGGTTGATTAGTCAGTTCCGTCGTGCGTTCAAGCGTAACGACAAGGTGCGTAGCGTTTTGGATGGCGTATATGCGCGTCGCTGACACTTGGGGTGTAGATTGTTTGCCATTCTACGACCACCTTCATCGCCCACCTCGTCAACCAAGCTGTCGCGCACGAAATCATTCCCCTCCAGATCCTCTTCCTTCTCCTAGAGCGACCTACTGACGACTCGATCGAGATTGCTGTCGGCTTCATGCGAGAAGTGGGCGCATTCCTCGCGGAGAACTCGCCCAAGGCGAATGCCACCGTGTACGAGCGCTTCCGTGCTGTCCTGAACGAAGGGACAATCACCCAGCGAGTCCAGTACATGATCGAGGTACTCATGCAGGTTCGCAAGGACAAGTACAAAGACAACCCGATCATCCCGGAGGGTTTGGATCTCGTAGAGGAGGACGAACAAATCACACATCAGATTCAGCTGGAGGACGAGTTGCAGGTTCAGGAAGGTCTAAGTGAGTACATCCTTGCAGTCATTTATGCTCCGAGCGCGCCTGACTGTTGGGCGTAGATATCTTCAAGTTCGATGCCAACTACCTCGACAACGAGGAGAAATACAAGGAGATCAAGGCGGAGATTCTTGGCGAGGGTTCTTCCGACGAGGAGGAGTCTGGGTCCGAGGAGTCGGAATCAGAGGATGAAGAAGGTACGTGACTTTAACGTTTCGCTGTTGAGTTGGTGCTGACCGTGCCACAGCTGTGGAGGAAAAGGAGGGTATCGAGGACCGGACACAAACCAACCTCATCAACCTCCGCCGGGTCATTTATTTGACCCTCATGAACGCGCTGAACTACGAGGAAGCGGTTCACAAGCTCCTGAAGGTTCAGATCAAAGAAGGCCAGGAGGTGAGTTTCTACACCAAGAGTTTGTGTGTAGTGGCGTTGACTCACGGTCTTCAACTAGATTGAGCTCTGCAAGATGATTATCGAGTGTTGTTCACAGGAACGGTCATATTCGACATTCTACGGGCTCATCGGAGAGCGTTTTTGCAGGCTGAATCGCGTTTGGTTCGATTGCTTCGAGGAGGCGTTCCGAGAGTACTACGAGACCATCCACCGATACGAAACGAATCGTCTCCGGAATATCGCGCGGTTCTTCGGACACCTCATCGCGTCCGATGCCGTCTCGTGGAATGTCCTCGACTGCATCAAGCTCACCGAAGAGGACACAACCTCGAGTTCCCGTATCTTCATCAAGATCCTGTTCAGCGAGGTCTCGGAGAGCATGGGTCTCAAGACCGTGGCAGAGCGCTTCAAGGACCCCGAGGTCAGGATGTCCTGCCGTGGCATGTTCCCCTTGGATAACCCGAAGGATACTCGTTTCTCTATCAACTACTTCACGTCGATCGGCCTCGGTGCGATCACGGAGGATATGAGAGAGCATCTCAAGGTACATCCTTCCTCTCCGTTGATTCGTGTAGTAAGATACTGATCTTGCTTTCCAGAACGCTCCTCGTCTTATCATGGAACAGCGTCGTGCCATGCTCGAGGCCGAATCTTCGTCTTCAGACAGCGACTCAGACTCGGATTCCGACTCGTCCGACACTGACACTGATTCCGACTCGGACTCTGACGACTCAAAAGACTCTCGCCCCCACAACCGCAGGCGTCGGTCGCCGTCTCCCCCGCGTAGAGACAGGCGCAGAGATGACTCCCGCACTCCACCTCGCCGCGACCACATGGACTCCGCCTCTCCGCCGCCGAACCGTAGAGACGACCGGGACCGGGACCGCCGACGGGACTCCCCACCCCGCCGCCGCGACTCCCCGCCTCGCCGCGACTACTCGCCTGGTCGCCGTGACCGCGGGCGCGACTCCCCTCCTCGCCGTCGGGACTACACACCAGACCGCCGCGACCGTCGCCCTCGCTCGCCCCCCGTCTCTGAGTCTCCTCCCCCTCGTGCACGCGAGGACCGTGATCGTCGTGATAGGTCGCGGTCGTACTCGCCGCCTCGACGCGGGGGCAAGGACTTTGATCGGAGACGGGACGACTCGCGCGAGAGGGACTACGATAGGGACCGCAGACGGAGGTCGGTGTCGAGGGATCGGTATGGGGGAAGGCGGTGATTGATTGATGGGTTTCGGTCGGCCGAATGGAAGGTCGTTTTGCTTATCCACAGCAATGTCAGTGCTTATGGTTGTACTGTATGTTCGCTCATGGCTTGCAGGTCGGATGTATGCATGAGTTATTTGTATTGCCAGTGTTTGTGGGCGTGCAAGCGTGTAAGGCCCCGTTCGGTACGTCGGATAAGAGTAGGGTATGGTTGGGTAGCCCCAATCTGAGCGAAAAAGAGTGCCGCGCGAAGATGTACATGTACATCAGGCTCCTCATTCAATGCGCGACCTGAGATATCTGAATCAGGACACCCCTAAACGCCTTTAAAAACCCATAGGACACTTCACACTTACAACCAGATTCAAATTTAGGTCTCGCAGCCAACTAAAATGCGCGTCCGACAGAAGGGAGACCACCTCTTGGTCGTGCCCCTGGGAGGTCACACGCGTAACTCCCTGTTCCAAATCCCATCAAACCAAGCTCCAAGTTTCCAACGGTCGCTCCGGTTTAGGGCCTTGCCCTCTGTCTGAGGTCTCTCGGCGACGGACTAATTTTCGCAGGTAACCCTAGTCCTATCCGACGTGCCGAACGGGGCCTAATGCTGCTCAATCATCAAGGTCAGGTAGAACTGAGTTCTTTTTGAGTAGCGGAGGACGTTCTTCGTCAAATAGAAACACTCGTACAATATCCTACATACATACAAGTACATGTCTTCTTCATAGATGTAATCGGGGAGCCCCTTTCATTCCCTGTCTTCCCTCCGCAATCTGGTCCCAATATATATAGACTATAACTGCGCGAATGAGGCAACGCCAAAAGTCTCCAGAGTGAAGGACTCCCCGATAGGCACACACGCAAGCTTACCACTGTCTCCACAACTTCCAGAGCTCCCGCAAAGACAACTTGGAGCGCCTGGGCCGATCGTCTGCGTCTTGGGTCATCGCCATGAGACCGAGAGGGTTCTTCATCGGCTTCCACACCCACTTCTTTCTCTCCTGCAACATGTAACCGACCTGGGGGAAAGAGCCGTCGGTGGGGTTCCGCAAGACCAATCCAACCGCAATCGCGCGCACGCAGAGACGCTGAAGATCATAGAACGCTGCCTCCACACGCTCGGGCAGGGGCGCACCGTCGTCGTGGTCCTCGGGGCGGTAGAGA
Organism: Ganoderma sinense ZZ0214-1; assembly: GCA_002760635.1. Classification (NCBI taxonomy): domain Eukaryota; kingdom Fungi; phylum Basidiomycota; class Agaricomycetes; order Polyporales; family Polyporaceae; genus Ganoderma; species Ganoderma sinense. The sequence continues at coordinate 647,176 of AYKW01000014.1, read as the reverse complement.
GCGTAGTGGGAGTGCAGCACGACCTCCGTGTCGGCGACCATGAACGTGGCGGGAAGCAGGCCAGCAAACCGTGGGTTTGGGTCGGTGCGCACGATCTGAGCGGCGTCTTGCGCGCGCGAGGCCCTGAGGGGTTCCTCCCAGAGGTCGCGGAAGGGCTCGTCGGCGTGTTCGTCGCCGAGGTCTGCGTCTCGGCTGACGAGCATGAGCGAGGTGACCTCGAATGCGGTCGCGGGGTTGTCGGCGTAGTGCGCGAGGGGGCGGAGGTAGAAGACGATGCAGCGCTCGTTGCTGAGGACCCAGTCGACGCCGCCTCGGGAGCGGACGATGGTGTGGACGACGGTCGAGAATGCGTCCTCGTGGGTGTTCGCCCATAGCTTGACGGCGTTCGCGAGAGACAGGGGCGCGGTGTAGCCTGCCTGCTCAGCACCGGTCACGGTTTCCGAGCTATTAGAGCGGCATGTAGACCTGAAGTGGTGGAATCCCAGGGGTGAATCAACACCATTCAAATGAGCGCGAAAGTCTGCAAACTACTCACTTGTGGTAAGGCCACGCTGTCCTCTGGCAAGCTTTGCTGCAGTACCTGACTGCTCCGCACCCACCACACTGCTTCAGTTGTTGTTTGCTGAGGTCGGATCTCTGGCACCAGCCACAGCCGAGGACGTCGGGGAGGCCTACCCATTCGATGGTTGTTGTCATGAGGAAAGTTGCTGCTTGGAGGACGTAGGCGAAGGTGTCCTGAGCGAAGATACCGTGGTTAAGAACGTTAAGAGACAAGGCAGACGACAACAAGACGACAAGACAAGGCAGACGACAAGACGGACGCGGAGCAAAGGGTCGGCCCGAGCCTGAGCGCAAGCGCAGGTATTCCGGACCGAGTCCCGGGGAAATCAAGCGCCTTGGCGAGCTCTGACCGTCACACTGCCAGGTTGCTGCCAGGCCTCAACTCAACCGTAACTATCACCTTGAAGTTGCTACCACCAGCAAACCACCAGATGGCAGGCAGCTCCCTCTTTGGCATTTATTTCTGACGTTCTGCAATTCCTCGGTCGCATCTCTGGTGAGTCGCATTTCTGAATAGCCAATTTTTCTGCATTGATCACTACTTCAGTGCCAGTGACTTTCTAACGACAACTACTTGAACTCTTTACTAGGACGTGGATACCGTTGACTCCGAGCTTTGGCGCAACATTCCCCGACATTCAGAGCTCTCGGAACACCTCCCACGACTTCTAACCACAGATTGCAGAGCGTTCTCCACCCTCGCCTCTGTCTCGGACATCCAAGCATGGGCCACAGCAAAGGCGAACGAATACCGCCAGATTACCCTCGCGGTCCTTGCCATCCAGAATCTCGCTGCTCCTATCCATAGACTCCCTATCGACGTGCTGGAGCTGATCCTGGAAAAGTGCTGGGAAGATTGGACAAGCTTGCGACTCCCTCATGTCTGCTGCCTGTGGCGTTCAATCCTCCGCAACGCCGCGTTTTGGGCAGACCCAGTGGCCAATTACGAGCTCCGCGAGACGCGAAAGTCTGGGCGCAATGGCCTCCCGCTCGTCCGTACCCTCTCTCGTTCCACGCAGAACTCTCACCCCATCGGGCTGTCCTTCTATACCTTCTCCCCTTCCTTGGCCAAGTCGTTGACCCCGTATATCGGCAACGTGATATCGCTAGAGCTGGATCTCGATAAAAACGACTTACACGAGCGGCCGTGGCCACTCCTTCTTTCTGGGATGCCCGTACTGGAGACTTTGTCGGTCCAACCGATGATAACGAAGGACGATACCAGTCAATATGATGAAGACGACCACCATCGCCTCGAAAACTATTATTCCTCCGCATGGACTGGGCTCCCCATGCTGTCCCGCAAGGCTCTCCCCAAGCTCTCTACCGTTACCTGTCCTCACGTCATGGTCGAGCGTTTTGGCGACGTTACCCTGAAGCACTTGAAAGTAGAATGGTGGGATCGCGAGAAGGACAACTTTTGGATGCCGGTCATCGTCCTCGGAGAACGCGGGGGACTATATCTGGAGCCGTATAGTGGCACTCTCGAGACTCTGGAATACGCTCTAGCTTCGTACTATTCCAGACCTGAACAGTCTCTCGAGCTCCCTTACTTGAAGTATCTATTCATATCGTCGGGCATCAGTGACGTTTCGCACATCCTCTCGTGGCTCTCTATACCGCAGACCACCACCATTCACATCGCAGCCTTCGATTATTCCTTCAACCGCGACAGCTCAGCTCGGGTCCGCTCGCTTGTCAGCGCCATCGGGCGGGTGCACCTTCGGCTGCTGCCCTGCCAGGACCAGGGGTTGGAAACCTACTTCGTGGAGTGCCGCGCCGGTGACGGACCGTGCGTACGCCTGCGCATTGACGACTTCAGCGTCACCGCCGGAGACGGCCTCCTCCAACTTCGGCGAACATGCCCCCGTCAAGCGTCTCAGTTTCTCTGTGGCAGAATCAGCCTCCCCCGACGCCGAATCTCGCGATCGCGCTGTCGACCTTCGCGCCTTCCTGCATCTGGTGCACCTCGACGGATGCCAGTTACACATGGAGACCTTGGCGCGGATGCTGCAGCCCAACGCTCAGAGCGGCTGCGTGGAAGGAGAGACAGGCCAGGCTGCCGCCTTGGCTTGCCCCTCCCTCGCGAACCTTGTTGTCGACATCCGCTGTGCATTCGTGCATCGTTCCGCGGCCGCATCAGGCTCTGGTGGACGGGCGACGCATGTGCATGAATCCTCAAGTTCGCTCTGTCGACCCGACACTGTCGCTGGCATTGATGGCCTGTTCCGACAACAATGCGCTGTCCTTCAACGTCTCCTCGCTGCTCGCGCGTCCTCCAGAAGTCGCCTCAAATCTCTCGATCTCCGTCTTCGCCCATCGAAGGTATCCGACTTCGGGTTCCGCGAGACGGTGGACGGCGTGCCAGTGGATTCCCGAACCAGCGTGGTTTGGCCGACTCGTGCTGCGATGAAGTCTGTCATGAAGAGTTTGCAGGAGGTGGTAGACGGTCCCATGGTGTTCAAGCTCGGTAGGCCGAATGGGTGGCGAGATGTGTATCCTTGAGCCGTAAGCTTGAGCTCGTCGTGTGGTGGAACGAGAGCAGGTGATACTTGCCGTTATCGCTTTACAGAATTGATGCTACCTTATATTACGACTTCCTTCAGCAATTTACGGAAATGCTGTTGATGTTTCTCGCATGCACGAGGTGGCGCTTAGGAACTTGCCGCGGGACAGGCTTCCCAGCACTGGTGAGGACCAAAGGTATAGGTATTTGAAGTTTCCTTCGCCTGACGACCTCCCAAGCACTTACATACCCCACGTTTGTTCCAGGTAGCTAACTCGCGGGTCTAGAAGCGACTTATCCATACCAAGTAGGTCGATTCTCCAATAGTTTAAGAGGGAATAGACTAATTTTCTCTCAGTATCTTAGGACTTTATTCACCATGGACCCTTCCACGCCTGGCACCTCCGCAGAGCAAGCAGAGGACGAGAATTCCAATATCGCCGAACCCCTTTTCGACAGCGATGTTTGTGCGTGTTGCAATCTTGGCCCTCCTCGTGTCGAAACGCTCAAGCGATTCCAGGGCTGGAAGATCGTGATTTATTGTGGCAGGGAGTGCCAAGCGGCGGCATGGCCAACACACAAGTGAGTTATTCCTCCCCAAGTGCGACTAGTTACAGGCTGACGGCAGTGTGCGTTTTGGCTGACGTGCTCTGGTAACTGCAGGGCGGTATGTCGCAGCCGGGAAGCTGCCCAAGCCACACAGGAGACAGAGTTCTCAGGATACGCCACTCAAATCGCTCTGGCACAAGCGGTAAAGGAATGGTGCGGGCTCCACCAGTTCACTCTGATGGTTCTCGTACATTCCTTGTTGCGCACCGCCGGTGGCGTTGAGGCCAGCTTGCGCCTAGGCCGAGCGGTCGTCTTCGTCCTGTCCCCAGGGCGTGGAGAGTCGACCTTGGGCAACGAAGATCCCGGGAGAGCGTTCACCCTCCGTGGAGCCAAGGTCATAGAAAGGGAGCATGCCCAGGGATTCAAGACCGGGCGTATACCGGAGGAGCCCGCGGACGCAGGGTTCTGGGCGCAGTCGGCCGGAACGGGGAGAGCGGGATACTTGCCCGTCGTGTGCTTCATGGAGGACTCGACGTCCGTGGTCACGTCGCGGTACCCGGTCTTCCGCGCCTTCCACCATCCCGACGACACCCCTCCTGGCGGACAAATGGCCGCGGTCTTCAGGGACTTGAACCGCATCTTCACGAACTTCGTCAACAACGGAGCCGTGCTCCGACCCCCTGTGATTGGTTGTACGACTATTCCTTACGCCGGGCGGATGGTTCGAAAGCGGAAGGGGTGGATGTGGCAGCAGGACTTCGGGGCTTGGCCGTACATGGACGTGGTGATACCCATCTTGAGCCACGTTACTTCTCGCGAGACTACCCTTTCTGCGACGGAGCTCTGGACACGCTTCTGGCAGTGGTGAGCGGCCTCGCACCACAGTGCCAGCCAGCGGTAATGGAGGTACGTTTTCGCATATTTTTATGTTGAATTCAAGTTGTTGTTAGCTAACCGGGATCTCAGGCCTCCTCCGAGTTATACTCGGTCATAGTCCATCGATCATCGATCATCTCCGGACTATCATGATTCAGGAGTTGAATGGTCCTCGCAGCAATGCTTCGACATCTCAGGGTTGTATTGTACTATCTCTCCGATAGCTTGGTACCATGTACATTGCGCACAGACTCTGGCACTGAAAAGTGGTCTTGCCGCAGTACTACGATCTTGGTCGCTCGGAAACTCGGACATAGGACACGCGAGCCGAAGAATGCAGCAACCATGCCTTCTTCGTAAGCGTCTGCAGTAATGACGACCTGAATCTACACGGATTAAGCTGAATCAGGGACAACCGAAGCGAAATTCCCGACGGCTATCGTCTCCCCCTTGTTCCTTGACATCTCAAGCGAGTCTCCGCTCTCAAGATCACCAGCTGGTAATTCTCCGCCGCCACCCTCCATCTCTGAAGAAGCGGAACTGCGGAACGTGGAGTGGTGGAACACGACAGTACCTCCCTGAGCCGTCCTCCGACCGTGACCGCCGTAAGCATAGCTGACTTGTGATAACCCTGCGGCATCAATGGGTGACCGTTTGAGAGCCGCTAGGACGATAATTATTGTCGGATAGATGGCCTAGCAATGTCATATAAAACCTGTATCGACAATATGCAGATGACCTACCACAACAGGGACGAAGCACCCATACGCAAAGTCAGAGGCAACCGTCTTGAACAACGGGCTAGCTCGGGAAGCCGGCGAACCGTCCTGATAATATATGACGCCAAATACCTAGATGTTGCTATGAGCAAGCTAGTAGGACCAGTGCAAAATACAATAATTACCAAGACTGCACAGTAAACGCATCCCGATTCTATGAGCAACGCGAGGGCCTTAAGGACCCGAGAAGTAGTCCCATCGGCAGCGAAGTGACGCTTCATCAGCTGCCTATGTTGCCTGTGCGGTTCCAGGCCCGCTAAAAATCGGTGTTCGAGGGAGAGGCGCAGTTAGAGACGTACCATGCTTTATATGCGATCAGAGACGTCGCGAGGATGTTCGTGCAGAGTGAAAGAAATGCAGATACCTGGCCATATGGTGCTCCGAGAAAGAATACGGGTGTGGTTGCCTGCGGACTCGGATCTTGCACCCGTACCATCCCAATTATCCCAAAGACGTTAGGGGAGTTAGATAGGCAGGTGAAGAACCCACAACTATCAATTACTGAGACATACTTACTCAGAGTCAAAGTTAACAGTAGCAGGCCGATGCAATTGAAGACTTTGCGTTGCCAGATGACAGATGCGCGCCACCAGACAATCGCGTCCCCAATCACGAGCTGCAGGGACCAATTCAGGCAGTAATCTCTCCTGTTACGGTATAACTGTACTCACATTGACCGCAAGTGCAGCTGTCATCATCCAGGATTGTTGACGACGGGCATGTTGAAAGGCCGCAAAGTCTTCCTGCCCATCATAAACCGGAGAAAAAAGGCTGCCGCTTGCTTTTGAAAATAGATTGTCTCTGCTTTTCCACAGCCATATGAATGCCACCAAAAACACCGTGGTAGAGGTGTGCAGAAGTATAATGCCGACGAGGAGTGCGTTGCGGTTGGTGTGTGATATTGATCCTCGAGTGCTGTCAAGGTACGGCATGAGCGTAGTCATCATCAACGAAAATTCCCATCCGAGTCCTTACATGAGGAAGTATATGGAAGCGATAACAAGAGTAGTTAGGACTCCTATATTCTTGCACAATTGTCAGTGTAGTGAACCAGGCAGTACGTGGGACTTCAGCTGACCAAATAGTAGGATCAACAGCGAGATTTGGACCATCGTGTTTGTAGCACTGGAGGCGTTGAAGTCCTGCATAACATTCCAGCTGGTTGCAGAACGATAGGCCCCTCGGGCGCCCATTACGCGTACGGCGGACCAACGGCGGACGTCGAAATTTGGGCTCCAGGCGATGATGTCCGCGGGTCGGTGTGTGGGGAGCGTCGGGGGCGGGAGGGAGCGCCGCGACTCGCGAGGATGCATGGTACGACTTCCGGAAAGCGAGCTCCCCCGACATCATCGTCTAGAGCCCGAATTTTGATGTCTGCCGTCCGCATAATGGGCGTTCGAGGGGCCTATCGTTTTGCAACCAGCTGTCAATGCAAGCAATGTTGAGCTTGACTTCACGGAAGTCTGGGAGAGTAGAGTCATTCAACGACATTGCGAACAAAAACTAGGGGCGTAGGGGGTGGATCGTTGTGACAGGTGGGGAAGGAACTCACCTGAAGGCCTCGCTGACTTTAGGCTATGGCTATTGGAGACAACAAGAGGCGTCGGAGATGATCTGATCGTCTCAATCTGTCAATGTTTAACGTTCAACTTACATTCGTCTACACCGCCGCTCGATGATCGCGGACTGCCTGGGCATCCGATGAGCCGGAACCTAGAATGTCTTCAAAGGTAACGTCCACAGTCAGCCTCAGATCAGTAATTCCTCGTAAATCTGACGGAGTCTGAAAAGTCTGATTCAGATGTTTCAGACCCCGTCAGACGCCTTTCAGACCTTTTCAGACGCGTCAGAGCGTCAGATTTCAGACCTACAAAACCTCCCGTCAGACATTTGGTGAAAAGACACTTACTGTGACACGACGGGCCCAAGGACACTTTCGGTTGCACCAACACACCTTCCACACGACCTACGATCGCCCCCCATTGATGAAATAAGCGCACAGCCGTCGCCGCTGTTGGTAATGGCCGTAGACGGTGTTTGCGACAGTGCCGGCCTTCAGGTGAGCCCTCACGTTCGACCTGTTTGCGCGTTGTTCCCGCGAGCTCCTAGGATGTTGTGGTGCACAATGCGATGCACCTCGTGTCGAAACCGTGGTGCCGCGCCCTATGCACGGCTTGCAGTGGATCGAGAGTGTGTCGGCGTCGAGTATTGAGCTGATAAGCGCCCGGGCGCCAGATAAATCAGACTTTCAGATTCACGAGGAGCGGCCTCCGTTAGGATTCAAGTTCGCGCCCGGCGGCGAGACGCGAGCTGTACTGGTGCTTCAAGGTGGAACCCTCTTGAGAAATTCGAGACCTTTGCAGAGCAAACACATGGACACTGAGTACTGAGCCGCAAAGGTGACCAGTGAGACCTAGTGAGGCCTGAGGCTGAGGTTCGAAGGCAAGGGGGCTTCGACGTCTGGCAGGCGCCGCAGTCACAGACTGCACAGCACAGCACCTTCTTCGCTGAGCGCCAAGATTCGGCGACACCCGAAGCACCCCGAGAACCCCGACCGGAACCAGTGCTCAACGTACGCTCAACGTAATGGTGCGATTCAGTAAACCGACTCTTGCAAACCTCGATGACATGCTGTTTGAGCAGGAGCTCTCATTCTTGCTTAGTCTTAGACTTGATCTCGCGCCTTCCGCCATCACGACACCCTGCCCTGCTTTACTTTCCGGTTACTAACACCCACCAATACGTTAAGCCTACGATAAAAAGAATGAATTGCATGAAGTCTGCGGTAGCACTCGGAACTACTGGACAGTTAGACACGGCTCAACATGAATCGCGGATAGACTATTGCACGGCATCCTCGGGCGCAGCTTTTATCTTTTCCTGGCTCGTCAACGTCTCGAGCGAGTGCATGCAAGGGGCCGGTGGTCCTGCCACGGAACCCTGCGTCTCCACTGCAGCGGCGGAGCTGCGGACTCCCATGCTGTGATGAAACACGACGGTGCTGGTGGTGCCTCCTTCGGCTGTCGCGAGCGCAGAGCCGTGACGGCGAGCCTGACGAGGCCGCGACAACCCTCCCGCATCAATGGGCGACTGCTTCAGGGCGACTATAGCAATGATCGTGGTGGGGTAGATGGCCTGGTAGGGAGGTCTATTATGAGGACCGAAAGACCGTGTTCGAGAACGTAGATGCTGACTTACTATGAGAGGCACTAGGCATCCGTATTCGAAGTCGTTGCCGACGGTCTCGAAGACGAAATTGGCATTATCGCTGTTGGAGGATGGATCCGCCTCATAGACGAGGTAAAGTATCTGGACGTTGTGGTCAGGAACGAGGTAGTAACACCCGGTGTGAGGAGCGAAGATTAATACCAGGATAGCACAATAAATGCAGCCTGACTCCGTGAGTAAGGCCAGTGCCTTGAGGACCCGGGACGTGGCCCTGCCTTCAGCAAAGTGTTGCTTCAGCAGCTGCCGGTGCTGCCTGTCTCCAATGGGCGGAGAATGAGCACTACGAGGGGCGAGGATAAAGTGAAGAGCACGCACCATGCCTTATAGCCGATCAAAGTCGTGGCGAGGACGTTTGTCGAGAAGGATAAGATCAGAGCCACGATACCATATGCATTCCCCGCGATCATAATGTAAAGGGTGTGGTTGTTGGGGACGTGCTCCAGCGTGGCCATTCCGATAATTGTACAGACATTGGGGGAGTCAGACGATTGATGCATAACTATAAATAACGACTAGGACATACCTATGGAAATGAAGATCAGAATGGGGCCCGTGAAAGTGACGACCTTGCGCTGCCAGATGACACAGGCACGCCACCAGACGATTGCGTCTCCGATAATGAACTGTGGCATTAAAATGAGGACGGATACGTTAGATTCCTCCTCGTCATGGCATAGTAGCACACACATTCAACCCAAATCCGACCGTCAGCATCCAAGATTGTTGACGAATTGCGCGCAATGCAGCGTTAGCATCTGCCCCATCGTAGAGCGGAGAGGAAAGGGCGGCGAACGCCTGTGCAACGTAATAGTTCCTGTTTGCCCACGACCATATAAGGGCGACCATATACGTTGTAGTTGACAGGTACAGGACCACGGTGCCGGAGAGGAGTACCTTGCCATTCATCTGCGCAGCCGACCCCCGGGAGCTTTTCCAAAACAAGAGGGATTAGTGTATGCAGGCGTGTCGAAGAGAAATGTGGCTTCTGACATGAGGAAATATATGGAAGTGATGACAAGGATAGTCAATATTCCTGTAGCGTCGTAAGCATGGTGAATCTGAAAGCAGGAAAGGGTGCTCACCGAATGACAGGCTGGCCAGCGCGATCTCGACCATTATCTCCCCAGTGGTGGAGGCTGCCAGCGTCGCTTCCAGGAAATTCAAAGCAAGCGTATTGAGTTCAATGGGACGAAAGACTGGCAAAGTGGAGTTAACCAGGGACATTGCGACCGAAACTCAACGTAGTCAGAGAGGGGGGATGCGCCGTTATGGTTCGCGCACGCAATAGTCTGAGGGGAACAAAAGGGAAAGGGCCTCATCTGAACCCCGACATCGAGCGCTATATGTATGCCATATGGCCCGTATTCCCGTGCTCAGAGGAGGAAGAGTCGAATATGGTATTGCGATCGATCTGTCAGTGTAAAACCTCCATCTACCTACCTTGCCTCCCACTATCCCGATGACCCCGACGACGCACGTCTCGACGAAGAGGAATACACGGGCTTCGATGATATCAGCAATGTGTTCATTGAGTTCATTCGCCCGGAACCATGGCACTCCGCCCTCGAACCCTCGGACGCCGAACCCTTCAGTTAAGAAATGGGGTGAGCTATCTCAGGAAGAGGAAGGAGTGTTCCTGCTTGGCACGCGTGTTCCAATACAATCCCTTTTGGCACGGACAGATTCCGAACCGGAGTGAGCGCGAAGGCAGGCACCCACCGGTCATCCCATCTTGCCAACAAACTTTCCATTGTCTAGGGCCGAGACCGGTTCTGAGTTGTTCGCTGGAGTATTCATGTTACTTCACACTCTCCTGAACGCCAGGACTGTCGTGGTACGTACCCTGCATCTGGCATCTGGGTGGCATGGAGCCTGAGGTATTCGGAGGAACTGCACTTGGACGACCGAACGCGACAGCACGAATCGTGCTGGAGGAGCCAAACGGGATTGTCGGCCCTGACTTCGATCTCTTCCTTGATCGTCGACATCTCGAGTGAATCCATGCACCCACGATTGTCCGGAGCCGGTGTTCCTTCGGTGGGTCCCTGGGTATCCTCCAGTGCAACGGTGGAGACATGGAGTGTGGAGCAACGAAACGACGCTGCTGGAGGCCCCAGTTTCGCTTGTCCCATCGCCGTGAAAGTGAACTTGATTGGCCTGCGACAATCTTCCGACACTTATCAGCGATTTTTGAGTGCTACTGTTACAACCATAACGGTGGTGAGATAGATGATCTGGAAGCCAATGCCTTCAACCTTGCGGTGCGTTATCTATGAAGGCGCTCGTACCTCCTTCAGCGATCATCCTCACAGCAGTCAAGAACCTTAGCCCCTCTACCTTTGAGGAACCATTGGAAATTTTGACGTAGCGTATGGACGTTGAGGTTTGGAAGACAAGGCGGGAGGATCGCGATGAACGACGATATCATTTCGCTGGCAGCCTGGTACCCTACATCACTGAGACTCCGGAGTCGGGCCGTGTCCTCGGGCGCTCTGTCGAACCTTCTGCTCTCTCTCCATGGACTCGACTGCCTGTTTGCATCTGAGGCCCGTTCCTACAACGTGAGATCAGTTCTATCTCGCTAGGTAGTGTGCTCGATACTCGTCATCCGATGCTGCGGCTAATGACTACCCCCCAAGTATTGGCAAACTCATTATCATGCCAGTCGTTTCCGCCCCGCCTCCCGGGCCACCAAAGGGTTGAGGGTTCACGCCAAACATTCCGAGGACACGGGTTATCTAAAACTCAAAGTGAGTCGTCACTTGCCCGTCTACTCCCCTCCAACCGACCCGCCATCGAAAGCCAACTCAATCGCTGCCAACAACAAATGTCAGCCTCCTCCACCAACGTCGCAAGAGGCCGCCTCCACTTACGCGCCTCGCACCACTAGTCCTCCGCCTCCCCCTACAAGAAGAAGGGCCAGGACAAAGCAAGGGACGCATACACCCGCTTGCAGAGGGATCACATGAAGACCTCCGACGAGTCGCCCATCATCCCACGCGCGCGAGTACGGTGCCCCACACGACCTCAAGAACATGAAGAGTTCGCCACAACACGCACCAGACATGCACGTTCGACGCCCGCACCTCAACTTGAAGACGTCCGAGGAGTCACCTACCTTTCTATGCGCCCGCGAGTACGAGTATACTACCAAGCTCGCAATGTTACTCATCAGCAGACAACGGGTCACCTCGACGACACGGTATTGGGGAAGGAGATCGCGTCCTTTCTCGGACCCGGGCTTGACCGCCTCCGCGAGCGGGTCTGCTCTTTCTCTCCCTCAGACGACGCGGTGCGCAAGTACTACTGCAAACTGAGGGGGCTGGCCCAGCACCTCGCAGACGGTGAGCGCGATGTGCGGAGGTTCGAGCTAGTACGTCCTCTCCTATGTTATCCCCCTCGCTCGTACTCACGCGTCCTCGCTTCCCTTGACGTCTGAGCGTAGGGGGACACCAAGCGCCACCCACTGGCACCCAGATCCGAGTCGGCATTTGCCGGTGGGCTTCCTTCTCACCAGTGTTGTCACTGACCACCGGTCAGACCGGTCAGACCACCTTGACCAGTCAAACCGGTCAGTGGCTGACCGGTTTGACTGACCAGTCTGACCGCTATGATTGGCGCCTTTGGGTCAGAAGCACTCCTTCAGCCTGAGGCCTCAGTGAGTAGTCAAGATGGGGAAGAGACGTTGAGTCGTCAGAGTCGTTTCACACATCGTAGGCGTCCTAGAATGTGATGTAAACCTGCGATGGTTGCCCATGACCCGCCAGCAAGGCGCGATTAACAGCGTAGGACTAGCTCAAGGATATTGCGCGCCACTATCGACGCTGGTGCTATGGCACTTCGAACCTCGCGAGCAAGACTGAACTCTCGAACAGTGGCAAAGGTGCTACCGCGTCCTCATTGCGTCCGTCATACTATCTAGGCATGCGATGATGCCGCGGTGGCCATCTACTTCCTCTCTTCCGAACGCGACACACCTTTGACATGCATAGCGATACGGTGTCTCGCGCGAGGAACGAGACCATAGCATCCTGCTTCCCGCGATACAAATGGCCAATCTGGGGAGCGCATGCTCGCAGTCCTTGCGTACGACATCTATATATTGGCGGGATAGCTTGTTTCGTTGTACGCCAGCCTGAGGGTGTGTCCAGGCGACCATGTCCTTTGTGCGGACTGAGGATGAGCAAGGCGCGGCGCGCTCGGCGCTCAGGCGCCTTTGCAGGCGTCAGAGTTCGGTCATGGGAGTTCTGACCGGTTTGATCAAGGTGGTCAGACCGGTCTGACCAGGTGGTCAGTGACTGACCGGTCAGTTCACCTCTGACCGGTCAGACCTTTCCTGCCAACACTGCTTCTCACCAGCCGTTTGACCTCTTACCTCCATCGACACCACTGCAAGTCGCACAGAGAGAGGGAGCCGGTCGCTGATTGTCACCGCACGTATACTGACCATGGCTGAAGGTTCGTCTACACCAGTTATGCCCTGTTACACAAGTACCACGTGGGTGCTGACGAGTCGTTGGTGGTGGACGATTGGCCGTTTGTCAGACCAGATGTCCTGTTCTGCCGCCGCGGTCGTCACAGTCAATTCCTGGAATCCTGAGGCTCTTGTCGACAGCAATGTCTGTGCATGGTGCAATTTAAGGCCCTCTCCTGACGGGCCACTTAAGAGATGTCGGGGCTGCAACACGGTCGTGTATTGTGGAAGGCAATGTCAGTCCGCGGCGTGGCCAAAATGCAGGCAAGTTATACCCCATTATAACGGTGTGGAGGAGCCCATATTCGCGGCCTACATTTCAGCTGATACATCTCACTCCAGGATTCTGTGCCGCAGCCGAAAACTGCCAGTTGGACTGACCACAGTGACGGCAGGATATCCGACAACCATCGCTCTCGGACACGCTATCAAGGCATGGTGTTTACTTCACTGTTATGCTATGAATGTCCTGGTACATTCTTCGGTACGCCTCGTCGGTGGAGCTGAGGCCAGCTGCATGCTGGCCGGGCGCTCATCTTCGTGCTATCATCACAACACGTCGAATCTTCTTCCCCATCCGATCAGGACCCTGCGCTCGCTTTCAGACTCAATAGGATCACCGTCAGAGAGGGAGAGCGCGGTCGAAAGGACTACGCATCTGCCGCGCGTGTGGAACTGGACGAGGAGCTCACACGGCCCGGCCCCAGTGGAGGGTCGACGAGCAAGGCGCGAGCTGGGTCGGTCCCAGTTCTTTTCGCTGTGGAGGGCACTCCGTGCATTACTACGGCACAGTACCCCATCAACCGCCCTCTTCATCATGCCGACGACACGCCTCTCGGCGAAGAGATGGCCGCGGTCTTCAAGGACTTGAACCTCCTCCTTATCAATCTCATCAACAACGGAGCTGTGCTCCGCTATCCTGTAGACGACGACGGGGCGAGTCCTCCCGGCTCTGGGTTCATGGTTCGGACGCAGAGAGGCTGGCAGTGGCAGTGTGTGCCGAGCTTTAATGGCAGCTCCTCGACATGGAGATGCCCTACCGGAGGAAAATGCCGCTCCAGACGAGCTTGGTCGCAGCGGATCTCCACGCGCTCTTCTGGCAGTGGTGAGCGTGGCGCCGCCGTCGCAACTTACGTAGTATGTCGCCACGTTTCATTTTTCGGGTACGCTAGCTAACAGGTCCTTCCAGGAGATGGCCACCGTCCCAATGTCGACGGATGTCTCTCTTCCGTGTTTCGATCATTCTCGCGATCAATGTACGGACTGACATCTGCCGTTGACTCCCGTCACGGTACCATGCGTTGAATGCGTGCTACAAGCTGAGATAAGTTGCTCGGAATATCCGTACGACGTCGAAGGCCTCTAGGTCTTGTCAACCAGTCTGGTGTCGAAGTGACAGGTGTCGGAGAAGACTCGTCCTGCCGAGCCAGGGGATGTCTACGCTGTTTAACCAACTAGAACCAAGTTGAGCTACCGTGTTAGCGTGATGAATCGGAGTGTCGATCGCAGACTCCTTAAATTCAGCGTATCCAGCCAGTTACTGTACGAGTAGCCTGAGTCCAGACTCGGACAGCCCACTAACGATTCTTCCGGGCAGGCCCCATCAATGCGTCGGTAGTTGCCGCCAAGCTCGTGCTTCCATGCATCGTCTAACTTCCAACTACCCCTCAACCTCCTCACCCCCACCAAGTCTTCTCGATCGCCATTCGAGCTGAGCACCCTCCGCAGAGATTTGCACCACGGTATGTTGATTTTAAGGTTCTTATCGAAATGGGCTACACTTATCATGCTATCGAACGGCGGATACTTTTGTACAGAGAAGTTGTCGCCCGCTTCACATCCATGGATAGCTCGGGGGAATCGAAGGCGAAGGCCCTCAAAGTCCAGCCCATTTATGATAGCACCGCATGTGCATGGTGCAATTTAGGCCCCCCTCTCCGCGAAAATCTGAAACGATGCAGGGGCTGCAATGTCGTGGTTTATTGTGGAAGGGAGTGCCAGGCGTTGGCGTGGCCGACTCACAGGTAAGCCTGCTCCAGCCATCCACGTCAAGAGGCCCGGGTGTGCACTCACTATGTTGATCAAATGCGCCTTGCTCCAGGTCAATTTGCCGCAGCCGTAAGGAGAAGACAGGAGAGTCCGAGGATCTCCCACTGGGCTATACGACTAAAATCGGATTAATGAACGCCGTAGGGAAATGGACCGAAATTCATAAGTATACCCTGACGGTTCTCGCGCATGCAACCATACGAGGCACCGGTGGCGTCGAGTCCAACCTGCGGCTGGGGCGGATGATCGTCTTTGTGTTAGAGCCCGGGCCAACGTCACGGGCTGACTCTGCCTCGGCCGACGTTAATCCTGCGTCGGCATTCATCCTCAGCAAGGTCAACAACCAGGACGGGGACCATGTCCCCCCCGTCCGCGAGCTCGTTTCAGAGACCTTCGGAAGACGGGGAATAGAAGGAGGGTTCCGAGGAGAGTCGAGCGATACAACTCCGGCCGGATTCGTCCCGGTCCTCTGCATTGTGGAGGGTACGTCGACCCCCACAATATTGCGGTACCCCGTCTACTATCCCTCTCGCCATCCCGACAATGCGGCCGATGAAAAGACAGTCGGGTTCTTCCAGGACATCAACCGTATATTCTTCGGTTTCATCAACAACGGGATCGTTATTCGAGCACCTGCGGATGGACAGATCGGCGCTCCTCCCTGCGGGGTCATGGTTCGGGCGAAGAAACGCTGGAGATGGCAGCAAAATCAGAGGCTATGGCAGGATATGGATATGGCGGTTCCGCACCAGAATCCCCCATTCCAGACAACTGGTTCCGCCACGGAACTTTGGATGCGCTTCCAACAATGGTGACTGTGTCGCGGCATCAGGGTTTATGGTATGTCGCCAAACATGTTCCTCGAATGTTACTAAGTACAAATTTGATAGAATCTTGCGGGAGATCGATATCGCCATTGTATCTGCTCACGTATATCTCAATCCGGCCCTTCTAGTGTTCGAAATGTTCAGTTAACGTTGATGAGCCCTCTACCCCTTGCTTGTCCTTGTATACATGCTCTGCACGCTGCAATCTAGAACGCCAAGCTTACTCATGACTCCTCACAAGGAGGGATGCGGAAACACCTCTATCACACCCCGGTTCCTCAAGAATATGAAGAGCGACCCCCACGTACCATCTGGAGAGGACGCGACCCGACTCGCCCAGCGGTGGCACTGGGTCCGTGAGTAGAACGCGAGTCGCCTCGACAATATAATGTTCGTGCAGGCGATCTCGTCCGCTCTCGGGCCCGGGCTTGACCGCGTCCCCGACGGGTGGGTCGTGTTCAGGGACGATGCGGTGCGCAAGTATCGCAAGGCGACGGGGCCGAACCTGCAGTACCTGATGGATGACGAGCGCGACATCTTAAGTCTGCTCCTACTAGGCCTTCTGTCTATCCTCCTCGCTCGTACTCACAAGTCTAAGTCACATGTCCTCGCCTTCGCAGCCGGACTCATAGGAGCGTCTCCACCGCGCGCAAGACCGGCCGCTCCCTCCCCCACGCACAGACCTCGAACTTACGGTTGTGTGCATGAACAACGCGAGGGCATTCGGCGTCGACAGTGTCGTGTGCTTCATGGAGTACTTGACCCATCTAGTACATTCTTCCCTTCGAGGCGAGCTTTTCTGCGACATGTTTCTGGAAGCTCTTCCAACGTTGGTGAGCGTTGCACGATTGTCGTAACCGACGTAGGTCTTCATATTTTTTTCTGAAGTTCTAGTTATGCTAACCACGGCCCTTCCAGGACCTCAGACCCTTAACTCGCATCGCCAATGTACCGTGGTCGAGGAGTTGCATCTTGAACTTGGTACAGTTGTACCGTATGTTCTTCAATGGCTCAAGACCCCATGTACGTTGCATATTACCCTAAATAACAATCAGACGGATATGGCTTAAGACGATAACGGTACAATTACTGAGTCGCACGAAGTCTGCGATAATATTCGGAACTACTGGACGTCGTTCAGACACAACGACAGAAATTGCGTAAACTACACGGGATTCCCAGCCCCGACTTTTGTCTCTTCATGGCTTGTCGACGTCTCACTGGCAGGCTCGTGCATGCATCGACAAGTCCTTAGGGCCGGTGTTCCTGCCACGCTGGAACCCTGTGTCTCCACGGCCGCAGCGGAGCTGCGAACTCCCGTGCTGTGATGAAACACGACGGTGCTGGCGACGCCCGCCTCAGCTGTGGCAAGCGCAGAGCCATGACGGCGAGCTTGACGAGGTTGCGACAACCCTCCGGCATCAATCGGCGACTGTTTGAGTGCCACTATAGCAATAATAGTGGCCGGGTAGATGGCCTGACAAAAAATTCTGGTATGAGGATCGGGAGGCTGCGTACAAAAAAGGCGAACTCGAAACACGACTCACCACGACGGGCACTAGGCACCCATACTCAAAGTCGTTGCTGATTGTCTCAAAGTTATAGTTGGGTCCAGCCAGGGAGGTCGGATCCGCCTGATAGACAAGGAAAACTGTCTGGACGACCGTGTCAAGAACGCGCTTTTAAGTTCCCATGCTAAAAATGAGGATTGTTACCAGGATGGTGCAGTAAATACAACCCGACTCGGTGAGTAATGCGAGCGCCTTGAGGACCCGGGACGTGGTCCTGCCTTCAGCGAAATGTTGCTTCAACAACCGTCTGTGCTCCCTGTTTCATTTTCCCCCAGTTGATACTGAACATCGAGATGCATGGGAGACAAGGTGAAGAACACGCACCATGTTTTATAGCCTATTAAACATGTTGCAAGGACGTTCGTGGCGAAGGATAAGACAAGAGCTACTTTGCTATTGGCTCCGATTAACATGTTGAGATCGTAACCATTAGGGATGGACTCCGGCGCTGAGACCATTCCAGTAATGGCGCAACCTTTATGCACAGGGGGTTCAGACGATGGACACAAATATTTTGTCAAATGGGACATACATATGGCAGCGAGGATCAACAGGGGACCCACACAATTGACAACCTTGTGTTGCCAGATGACACAGGCGCGCCACCAAACGATTGCGTCTCCGATTACGAACTGTAGCATTACAGTGAGTACCCATTAGATTGCTGCTCACTATGGGATAACAGGACTCACATTAACCCCAAGGGCGATCGTGAGCATCCAATCTTGTTGGTTTATAGCGTCCAACCAAGCGCTAACACTGATGTCAAAGATCGGAGAGAAAAGGCCATCGAATGCCTTTGTAACGAAGTAGCTTCTGTTTGACCACCACCATATGAGTCCCGCCATATACGTTATGGTTGACATATACAGGAGCAGGGTGCTGAGGAGGAGTACTTTGCCGTTGGTCTGTGAAATGGCACCCCTAGAGCTGTCAAGAAGGCTCATTAGTGTACGCAGACTTATCGAAGAGCAATGTCTCTTCTGACATGAGGAAATATATAGAAGTGACGACAAGAATAGTCAATATTCCTGTAGTATAGTATTTAAGTGTAGTGAATGAGAAGACAAAGAAGACTACTCACCAAACGACAAGCTCGCCAGCGAGATCTGGGCCATTGTCTCTCCAATTGTGGAGGCGTGTAGTGTGGCTTGTAGAAACCCCAGTGCCAGGGTGTTGACGTTTATCGGATGAAAGTGTGGCGAAGTAGAGTTATCCGAAGACATTATGGCCGGCAACCAAGGTGCCAGTGGGTGAGCGGGAGATGCGGCGTTGTGGTGCAGCGCAGGCAGTGGGGATGGGCTTTACTCGGCCCTCAGTGTCCTCTATATATGATATGCCGCCTCCAGTGACCACAGTAGGAAGAGTGTTGGAGATGGCCTTATGATCTATCTGTCAGGTTTTGACCTCCCTTTACGTGCATCGTAGCCCGAATCGCTGGAGAAACTCGGAAGCCTGTGTAGTTAAGCTTCTGCCAGCAACGCTGACGAGCTCCGATCGCGAGTTGAGACATTCGTAGCCCTTCAAAACAATAGAAGAACTTCGCCCTCCGCACATAGTATATCGAAAAATTTTGAGCCAGTTGAAAATTCACGAGTTTAGGGAGAGTATAAGGAGGCGGAGGTTGGAAGACATGGTGGCAGGAACACGGTTATTCTGCTGGGCTCGGTACGGTGGCGAGACGGTAGGACCCATGACACCCCCGGCCCAGCGGCTGCGCCACCGCGACTACTTATGTAGTACTCGAATGGCAACTGCGTGGCAACGTCTACGGTGAGTACCATGGGCTGTGTCTTCCATGAATCGGTTGGCTGTTCGCATCTAACGAGGCAAGTTGATCTAGTTCTTATGGTCCAAAGAAGTAATTCTCAGTACTATTTCAACTTCACCACTCACTGCCATCCGCGGCCGGTGCCCCATCCTCCCAGACCTGTGATCAGCCAACTTGGCCGGTAAGCTCGTCACCATAGATATCATTGCGGTTTCCACATACTTACACGAGCTCCACCAACCCAGGCAGGTTCCCAAGCTGGTGTATGTTTCTCGCTAGAGATCATGCCAAGGACGCCAGATTCCGATATTGAGAGTGGGTCGCCGCCCGTCTTTTTAGTACTTAATCACAAAAAAAACTTCTACTGACGAGTTGGGGACATCGGATACAGTGCTATGCTCGCCACATCCGAGTATTAGTCTGAGCACTGCCAAGGATGTTCTACTAGTAGGTTGCCGCTGCTCTCCTGTGCTACCACATTCTGACGGTCTACCGTGCACGCTTCGAGAGAACCGCGATTCAAAATCGGCCCATATAATTGCTGGACATCAAATATCAGCCTCAACGACAGATGTCAGCCTCCACCGCCGATGCCATAAGGAACCGCCTCGATAATCGCCCAGATCAACGCATCCTTTATCCGTATCTACCGCTCTCTTCTCAAGTTCTCTCCTCCCTTCGCCATTTCTTTCATCTCCGCTGCCACCGTTCCGCGGCCACCGTTTTGCTCGCTCACGATGGTACCCATACGCACGCCCTTCTCCAACAACACCCAAAACATCCTCACGGTCATCCCTACTATCTCACGTCGCCAGCCGCCTTCCTCGCAACACTAGTGCCGCCTCCCACTGCAAAAAGAAGGACTAGGGAAAAGCCAAGGACGGGTTCACCCACTCACAGAGGAAACAACTCAAGGTGTCCGACTCACGCGCCCGTAAGTACGGTGTCCCCCACCACCTTAAGAATGAAGAGCTCGCGGCAGCACGCGCCCTTTAACCCACGCCCTCCCCACTGAGGACTCCACCATCAGGGTCGCCGATTGTGACCACAAGGTCTGCGAGTAGCTCACGGGACGACTCGCCGACGTGCTGTTTGGGCAGGATATCGCGTCCGGCGTCCGCCCGAGCCTGGGTTAGATCGTGTGCCTGCCACCAGTGAGCGGGTCCTGCTCGGGAACGACGCGACTGCAAGGCGGCGGAGCTGAACCTGGAGCACCTTACGGACAACGAGCGAGATGTCCTAAGGTTCGAGGTGCGGCGCGTCCGACCTTTTGGCCCTTGTCGCTCGCACTCACGCGTCTCCGCTTGCATTTCTGCCTGTTCTCAGCTCGATGACGCACCTCTCGACGAACACGCATCTGTGGTTCTCGATGACGCCAGCAACGTGTTCGTTAAGTTCATCTGCGATAAATCATGGCGCTCTGACCTTGGTTCCTCCCTGCTTCCTTCGAACCAGAGAATGCGTTAACTATCACGCGTTAACTATCACGGGCTTGGCAAGTACGTTCCAATGCAATCCTTCTTGGCATGGATACAATTACGATCCGGTATCTCTGCAAGACAGGTACATGCCGACACGGTATCCTATCAACAAACTCTCCATTATCTGGGACCGGACCCTGACTTGTCTGCCAGCAGGAAATTCATAACGCGGGACACCTGGACTCAAGACATGCTGTTCCGGCAAGCGATCGCGTCTGCGCTCAGGCTCGGGCTCGACCGCGTCTCCGGGCGGGTCGTGTTCGGAGGCGACGCGGTGCGCAAGGATTGTAAGGCCACGGGGTTGAACTAGTACCTTACTGACGATGAACGCGGCGTCCTGAGATTCGAACTGGTATGTCTGCCTCTTCTATCTATCCTCCTCACTCGCACTCACACGTCCTCGCCTTCGCAGCCGGACTCATGAACGCGTCGCTGGCGTGGGCAAGGCCGACCGCTCTCTCCTCCGCGCACGGACCTCGAGCTGCTGGTCGTGTATATGAACAACGCGATGCTCACCGGCCAGCACGGCTTCGTGTAGATGGTCACGCCCGAGTGCTCCGAGCTCGACAAGCTCGGGCCATTCCACCTCTTCAACAACCCCGGCCCGCTCGACACTTGAACTGGAAGAAAATCCATAACTAGCGCTATACGCCCATGGCACGGGGTGTTAGATGCTTCTCAATAGCGGAGGAAGCTCCCTCAGGTGGTATGCACATACACCCGCGACTCCGCTTTGCTACCGCGAATTCGTTACTGACTAGCTCTCCCGCTCGACGGCATGGAAAGACCAAAGACGCCGTCACAATGGCCATCGATGTCGACACGCCCGGCGGGCTGTGCGTCGAGCTCGTCATCCCAGTTCTGTGGGCTCCCGGACTGAACCGTGGGGGGCAAGCTGAACTGCGTTCGGCCAGCAAGGCTGATACTGTGACCGCGCAGGCAAGTCTACTTCCGTCTGTCTGCTTCAAGGTCTGTAAATTCAAGGCTAACGTTCGTGGCGACTTGGACTTCAGGTCGTCATTCTCCAATTGGCCAGACAGACGTATGATCACGCAAAATATTTGTCAAAAATCCTTGGTTCGCTGCAGTCCACCAAGGCCTCGTTCGCATTTTTGAGCACACTCCGGTCAGTGAGAGGCAGGCCCTCTCCCAGTGGCCCTCTTGATCTTGTTCCAATCTCCGTTCTATACGTATAGTTAGCTCACCTCGCACTGGCAGAAAGAAGCTGACTATGGCATAATGAAGAATTCATCGTGCAAGAAGCGGTCGGAAAAGAAGACAAGAAGTGGAAGCATCCGCCTCCCGACGGTCATCGTGCCTCCGTCACGGTGAGTGCGGATTGTCAGCCAGAGTAACGTGAAGGTGCGACGGGACTGTCTTCGTTCCATCATGGGATTTGTTACACTTGACAGCGATAGACACAGCGCGATGAAGGCTCCACTGGCAGCCTGAGGGAATTTCGAGTTACCTTCGGCTCGGGATAAAGTAGTGTTTGAGGGCCGGCTCGACTCGATGGTCAATTTGGCAGTCGGTTTTCTGTATGCTACATCAGTAGGCATCCTCACATGCGAAAATAGGGTAAAATGAGTCGGGCAAACCGGTATGGCTGTAATTAGTACACGAGGTTGTTCGCTTGGATGAGCTTCCTACAGTTCAGTACGAGTTGGCACGCACGGCTCGTCCCTTCGGCATTTGCCGCCGACTCAATGCTTCTCCGTTGCCAACCGCGACTTCCGAGTATCCTTCTCCTCCCACCTCCGTGTCCAATCTCACATTACGGGCCACTGATCTGGACTAGACAATCGTGGGTGAATATCTTTACTGAGCTTGCTGCTTGAGGTGCGTTGAGTTTCCAGGATCTATCCAACGCCGTGAACATGCTAATCAATCGATCTCATGCTGTTGGGGCGACTCTATCGCAGCTTTCAGAAGAATAGGTTGTCGTCTTGCATGAGCTCCTCATCCATGGATAACTCGGGAGGAACCAATTCCGTTCCATCCGTACCCATTGTTTGTGACGACAATGCTTGCGTATGGTGCAATCAAGGGCCCTCTCAGGGCAAAAAACTCAAACGATGTCGTGGCTGCAATATCGCTGTTTATTGTGGCAAGGAGTGTCAAGTGGCGGCATGGCCAACTCACAAGCAAGTTCCCTTCCATATTTCAAGTAGTTTACGCGCGTGGGATACAATTCTCTACTAACCTTCAGACTTCCTTACTTCAGGCGGTTATGTCGCAGCCGTAATGCCCAGGGTGGAGAGGTCAGAGGCTGCGCGGGGTACCCGACGCTCCTCGCACTCTCGCGAGCCGTCCAGGCCTGGTCCCAGATACACAAGTTCCCCATGGCGGTGTTAGCTCACGCGGCGATACGCAGCACTGGCGGTGTTGAGGCCAGCTTGCGACTCGGCCGGATGGTTGCCTTCGTCCTGTCTTCGCGACGGGCTGAAAATCCCTCGGCCGATCTCAATCCCGCTGAAGAATTCAGCATCGTCGGCGTGACAAATCAGGAAGGAGAAGATGTGCGGCCCTTCCGCGAGAATTCAGAGAAAATTACACGGGGTATCGAAGGAGGATTCTGCGGAGAGTGGAGCAGCAGGACGCCTGCTGGATGTGTCCCTGTCCTCTACATCGTGAAGGGCACAGAAACCCCTGTGGTGTCGCGGTACTCCGTCTATCTCCCTTGCCACCATCCTGACGACACCGCAAACGAAGAGGAAGTCGCGCTCTTCCACGACATCGGCCGCGTCTTCATGAATTTCGTCAATAATGGAAGTGTGATCAAGCCTCCCGCGGACAGTCGTGGCGACATTCCTCCGTCTGGTATCCTGGTGCAGACAAAGAAAGGAGAGTGGATGTGGCATCCAGATGTGGGTGAGACAGCGTGGCAGGAGATGGATAGGTTGATGCCACAGCAAGCTATCCCCTTCGAGACAAACAAGCCCGCGACGGAGCTCTGGAGCCGCTTCGTGCAATGGTGACGTCTCAGCTTATGGTATGTGTCCAAAGATGATCAATGATCCTTGAGTTATCCTAAATACAAACTTGACAGGAGAAGTACAATCTTTGCAGGCGATCACTCCGGGCCGTCAAACCGTCTACGCCTTAGCCGGGACCATGCTCCAAGTATTTAATCGATGTCGATGAGTCCTCTATTGCACCTATTGCTTGCACCTGTATAATACACGTTCCGTACGCTCCGATCTAGAATCCCAAGCTTGCTTATGCCTCGAGCTCACGAGGAGGGATGTGTCGAAACACCTCTATCACACGTTCCATCTTGGCTGGGTTTTCCACGAACTCCGGCCCCAGCTTCTCCATCACCTTGTCGAACTCGACGTGTTTCCCCGGCCGGTAGTCCGCCCAAGACTCGAACAGCGGCCTCCACCGCCACACCCCACGAATCCACACGAACCGACCAGGGGGCCGGGTGGCTGCCGTCGGACCAAAGCTAGGACTGAGCGCGCCCATCGGGAACCCCGCACGGGTCGTCTCCACACAGAGCGTCGTGACAGACCGGAGTGCATGCAGTGTCGCGTCGCTCATTGGGAGGTGCGGCTCGGGTCTGCGGCAAACGGGGACGAAGGCCCAGCGCGTGCAGCCGGTGTCCTCGACCAGGTAGTAGATGGAGACCAGGCCGACGAAGTCGGGGTGGTTGCAGTGCCTTGTTACGACCATCACGCGGCGAGGCTCCGATTCCGCCCAGCACTTATGGAGCTCTGCTGACCACCTGCCGGCTGTGGCGGCCGTTGGAGGGAAGTTGACGAGCGCATGCGACTCCAGCAGGAGCGAGCGGGCGGGGCCAACACGCTCTGGATGGGGGCCCGCGAGAGCAGGGTTGAGCTTGAGGACGACGAGGACGGCCTTGTCTGGCTGCGCGAGGACGTCCCAGTGCGTATGCCCCAGCTTGGTGTTCTTGTACAGCAGAGCTTTCACGAGCGCTGCGAGAGCCCAATTATGCACGTCCATGTACTCCTCCACGAGCCGCACCTGGTGACGGTCCGACGAGAGCCCGAATCGCCCGAAGGCCTCCCTGAACGCCACCCCCTCCTCAGAATGGTCGGGCGCGACGGCATGAGTGGTATAAGCCGCAACCCAGATACACCGACTCCTAGCAGCCAGCAATTGTCAGGATATCGGGCGAGGGCGACCGACACCGAGGGAGAATGTTTAAGGCGACTCACTTGTGGTGCGCCCAATGCGCCTTCTGGCACTCTTTGCTGCAGTACGTCACTTCAGCGCATCCAGTGCACCTTTTGAGTCGCAGTTTGGATCCCGGCGTGTCTGACCTACTGCTGCAGTGGGCGCAGAATGCCAGCAGCTTGGCGTTGAACACCGTGAGGGGCGGTCGATGGGATGCGACGACTTTCGAGTCCATTGTGGAGTTCGGTGGCATGATGGGGAGAACACTGGAGTCTTGGAGTCGAGCCTTAAGAGCGCTTTTAAGACTGGGTAAGATTTGAAATTAGTAGCCAGTCGCCCCTAAGTACTTATCTCCAAGACGAGGCTTGTACTAGTCTTGTCACGCTGATCGCGGAGGAAAATCTGCTGTATCCTCATTTTCTTTGGCTTATCATTTTTCTCCGTCTTGTATGCAGGTGGTGTTAGCGGTTTTACCACAGGACTCAGAAACGCAGGCGTGACTGTGACAGGGAGGACACAGAGTCCAGACACCTATTCCGCCTTAAAATAATCGGAACTATTGGATGATATATACAAAGCAACATAAATTGCGGACAAACTAGGCCAAGAAGCCAGTGAAGTCCTTTGTCTCTCCTTCGCTCGTAGATGTCTCCAGAGCCAGGGAGTGCATGCTCTGACAATCCGTAGCTGGTACTCCGTTCGTAGGAACCTCCATCTCCTCACTAGCACTGCCGCAGAACGTGGAGCGACGAAACACGATTGTACTGGACGCACCAACGTCAGCCGTCTCGGGACTGCGACCGTGAACCGCCTGGCGGGCACGAGACAACTCTCCGTTATCAATAGGCGATCGTTTGAGTGCCACCAGAACGATGATGATAGCAGGGTAAATCGCCTAGCGGCGAGGTGTAAAATGAGAATCGGAAGTTCGAGTTCGAGGACATGGTCGAAGACTTACCACAATAGGAACAAGGCACCCATATGTGAAGTCGGCAGCGACCGTCGTAAACACCGGTAGAGGACCAGCATCTTGCGTAGTCAAGGTTTCCACCTGATAGACAATGACGAATATCTGAGTATTGGTTGCTGTCAGTGACCTGATTATTAGGCATGACGGAAGAGCATGAATACCAAGAGGACGCAGTATATGCAACCTGACTCTACAAGTAACGCCAATGCTTTAAAGACCCTTGACGTAGTCTCTTCTCCGGCGAAATGTCGCTTCAACAGTTGTCGGTGTTCCCTGTTGTTTCGGGCCAGGCGTAAACCAGAGTTAGAGTGGGTGTGAAGTACGGCGAAGACTCACCATGCTTTATAGGCCATCAGCAAAGTTGCAAGGGCATTCGTGGCGAGGGATAAGACTGCAGACACTTGGGCATATGCGTTGCCTCGGATCAAGAGAATGAGTCCAGCGGCTTCGGTGCTTCGGGACTTCAACATTCCAACGATACCGCAAACATTGGGGAAGTCAGGCAGTGCGATAAACATCATATGGATATAAATGTCAGGACTCACTCATGGTCAAACTCACTAGCAGCAGGCCGACGCAATTGACGCTTTTGTGCTGCCAGATGACGCATACACGCCACCAGACAGTCGCGTCCCCGATCACGAACTGCAGCGGCGAAGTCAGATCGGTGTTCTACCATCATTTGGCATAGTAGGATTACACTCACATTTACCCCCAGTGCGACTGTCATCATCCACGACTGTTGGCGAAGTGCGTGGTTAAAAGCAGCGAGGTCACCCCGCCCGTCGTAGGTTGGAGAGAAAAGCCCCTGGTTTGCCCTTGAGACCAGACGATGTGCGTTCGACCAAGCCCATATAAACGCGGCCATATATATCGCGGTGGATACGTACAGGACCACCGTACCGAGAATAAGTATCTTGGCGTTGGTTGGTGCAGCAGACCCCCGACAGCTGTTGCATGGGTTATTAGCGCGGGATTCAACTGAAAAAACCGTCGACTCTGACATGAGGAAGTATACAGAAGTAAAGGAAAGAATCGTCAAAGCTCCTATAACCGTATCAGTGTGGTGAATCGGAGCCCAGGCAAACGCTCTTACCAAATGACAAGCTCGACAGTGAAATCTCGACCATCGTGCCTCCCACATCAAGCGCTAAGTTCTGTAGGACGTCTAGTGCAAGCGTATTGACCTCGATCGTGCGGAAGTCCGATGAAGACGAGAGAGACATGGCGACCAAAATACGACTCGGTGTTCGCGAGTGGGAATGGGTAGAGCAACTGGCGAGGGGCTTACCTGACCGTCGACGCCCTCCGAAAAGCCCCCCAAGCCCGCGGCCTCTTCTGCTACATCCAGTGGGAACGGAACAAAGAAGCTCTGATGAGTGCGATCTATCTGTCTTCCTGTACTGCCCATCGACGCTTGAATTACCAACTTCCACCAAGCGAACGAGGACAGCTCTTCACGCATGTCGCCAAGAGGTTGAGCTTTGAAGTCCACCGATGAGCATCCCGGAAAGTCCAGAACGTAGCAGAGCAGTCATGGGGCATGAAACTGAGTAGAGGAATAAGCAAGTACATGCTCGTCTGAGGACGGCTCGGCCACCGAACATTCGCTCCCACGCGGGGAGCGTTCTGAGAAGGACCCCTGGCACTTGCTCTTTTAGCAAGCGCCGAGTAAAACTGACCGTACCAGCACTCTGGCAGCATACTTAGACCCACACGCCGACATACACATACAGGTGTCACTTTGTTTCCAGGTGTTGACATGTTGACAGCCGTAATCTTTGGAACGCAAGCGGACGAGCTCACTTACGCGCCAAGCCAACGTTGCAGTCTTCCTAGTACCAGTGCCGGCCAAGTCCGGGCCACCAACACCACTGACGCTGATCAAATTTAATCTCTCCTCACTGCAGTGCCTTCACCACGGACAACCCATCTGTACATAGGTCACACTGGCAGAACCTCCAGCTGGCCATTATCACCAGACATCATAACCACGACGGTTTCTCAAGATTGAGTTCGGAAACAGTGTCCGATCTTCTGGGTATGGTTATACTAGTTTTGTCTATTTCTACCGCTGAAACCAAGGCTAACGAGTCAAACATAGATATGTTGGGGCCCTTTAGCATCCGCACAGGAGAGATATCGGGAAACGCAGAAGCTCTCTTCAACCGCGATATCTGCGCATGGTGTCGATCAAGTTCTCTCCACGGAGAGTCGCTCACGCGGTGCCGGGGCTGCGAGGTGACGAGGTATTGTGGCAAGAATGGTCAGGAAGCAGCGTGGTCAAGACACAGGCAAGTGTAGGTTCCCGTGTTCAAATGGTATAAGCTCCAGTGTCTAGCGCGATCATGAACTTGAAGGGGATGGAGTTACACTATACATTTTTGCTGACCCGCTTTTACGATAGGCTGTTATGCCGCGGTGCAAGTGGTACCCTCCGACACGGACAGAATGCAGGGTTTGCAGGGTTTTCGACACCAATCGGTCTAGGAGAGGCCTTAAGCAACTGGATCAAAATGCACAAATATGCCTTGTCGGTCATTGTACACTCCGTCTTGCGCCGTGCGGGCGGCGCTGAAGTCAACTTCCAGTTGGGCCGATTGGTGGTCTTCGATCTCATATCGCGTCAAGAGACCAATTCCAGGCCTGCCCACGAAGATCCAGCCGTATCGTTTCGTCTCAGTTGCTATACGCTCATAACGGCGGGGCACGCTCCAAGCCTGGCGAGCGGCCCAGAAGACCTCGAATGCCTGCGACCGGCCGGACCGTCAGGCGACTCTGGAGAATTCCGTGGATCGCACCCGGCCAATATGACCCCGGCTAGTTACATGCCCGTCGTGTTCGTGGTGTCCGGGACCGAAATTTCCGTCGCCGCTCACTGTGCTGTCTTCCCCGCCTCTCGCCATCCCGACGACGCCCCTGTTGACGATGAGACCGCGGCAGTCTTCGAGGACATCGGCACCGTCTTTGCCCAGTTCATCCAACATGGCATCGTGCTCCAACCTCCCGTGGGGGAACTTGCGTCCTGCCCCGTGAGCGGCGAGATGATGCCGGTGAGAGGGCGGAAACGATGGAGGTGGCGGCGGAGAGAGCATTCTTGGGAAATGGTGGATTCAGTAATAGCCATCCAGAGTATCCCGCTCAAGACATCCCTGCCTGCGCGGAGCGTTTGGATGCGCTTCCTGGAATGGTAAGCACGGCATCTCGGGCAGTCCCCAGGTACGTTCTCAAAACTGCACCGTGAGCAGATTGCGTAGACTGAGGCTAACTCAAGTTCGACACAGGTTCGAAACAGTGGTTGTCGAGGTCTGAAGAGAGACTCGTCTTCGGCTCTCAGAACGAGCCGTTGTCATGGGTGGTTACATAATAAACTCTTCTATCGTTCTGGGCCCAACTGGAACCGTTACGTTTGATCTTCCGCCTTTCCCTCGCTCATGTACAGCGCATACATTGACACTTGACGTCCGCATCCCACCAGTTTTGCCACGTCTAGGTATGACAACTAGCTGCCCCACCTCTGCTGCCCTGGAATTGTGCTGCTGACTGTGACTAGTTAGACGTCGATATGTTATTCCCCTTGACCTTCATGAGCCTCCCGGCAGATCGGCAGTCCTGGAGGGCCGAGTATCTTTTCAACCACAATATTTGCTCATGGTGTCGACTGAGTCCTCCGCATGGAGAACCGCTTAAACGGTGCCGAGGCTGCGACACTTCGATATACTGCAGCAGGGAGTGCCAGGCGGCTGCGTGGCCAAAACACAGGTACGTACACCTTCTACGGGTGACGGCAGGGATGATAGTGGTTATGACGGGTCTAACAAAACCATATCGTCTACTTACTTACCCGTTTCGCTCCAGGCTGATATGTCGCAGTGGTAAGGCCTGTATCTCCGTCGCAGAGAACCCGGGCTTCGCGGGTTACGCGACAGCAGTCAGCCTGGGAGAAGCCGCGAATGAATGGGTTCGCCTTCACAACTACGCCTTGTCGGTGATCGTGCACACCTGTTGCCGCTCCGTCGGCGGTGCGGAGTGCAACGCCCGACTCGGTCGAGTTGTCATCTTCAACGTGGTGTCCCGGCCGAATTCCAATCGCGACCCAGCCCCAGGCGATCCTGCGACGGCCTTCCAGATCCATGCCGTCAGGCTCGACGGCCCTGAACATGCTCCGATCTTAGGCAGCCCGGAGGACCGCAGCCGTCTAAATCCAGGCGGGGACTCGTCCGCGTCGGGGACGGGATTCCGCGGGGACCCATCCACTAGCAATACGACCCCAGTGGGATTCGTACCCGTCGTTTTCGCCGTGAATGAGACGAAAGTGGCGCTAGCGACCCATTGCGCCGTCTACCGCCCCTCGCACCATCCCGACGACGCACCGCTGGACGAGGAGACGACGGAGGTCTTCGACGACCTCCGGGGGGCTTTGGTCAGCTGTATCCTCGGCGGTGTCGTGCTGCGGGCTCCCGCGGACCCGCTTGGCGTCGATCCAGAGGGCGGGCTGATGGTCCGACTTGAAAGACGGAAAAAATGGAGCTGGCGGCGAGAGCCGTCAATTTGGCGGGCGGTGGATATAGCTTTCACCCTCAGTCATGTCTCGCGCAAGACAAGCCTATCTGCGTGGACTCTGTGGACGCGGTTCCGGCAATGGTGACCGCGGTGTTCTTGTTGCGCCCCGTCAGGTACGTTTCCGACACTGCACCTTCGGTTTTGCACTGACATGGCCGGGGCAGAAGTTTGCGTCTACTCAATACCAATGGCGCCGGGGCGAAGGTCCCGGTAGAGCGCCCTCGATACTTCAGTCGACGTTGCAGGCTCTACCACGTCTTTTCCGTTTCTCTACTGCATATACTCCGTGGTGCAGGAGACGCGTGGCTTCCCTTTCGGGCGAGGTTCCTAACATATTGCCATTCTTCCTTTCACTTCTTTGTAAGTGAGTTTGCAGTCAATTTTGATATGGTATCCATCGGCCGGAATTGCGCCATGATGGCCATCTTGTGGGGACTAGTAGCAGTTCTCCGCGCGGACATGCAGAGTAGGAACGCAGCGACCCTCGATGACGACGGGTTCGGTGGGGCAACTGACCTGCGCTAAACGTGCTGTACCGCCGTCGAAGTTTCGCTGGGCCGTTTGCCAACGGAACCGCCCACATTTAAGAGCATGAGTGTGAGTATACTGGCTGCACGACGCGTCAGGTGCTCAGAGCTGTTAAATAATATATATCTGTAAGTAGTAATATGGGAAATCGTAGTCTATGTCAGACGAGATCCGCACTGTCTTTGGTCTCTATCTCGCTCGTCGACGCTTTGAGCAAGTGCGTGCCCCAGTGACCATCCACCGTGACGCCTTCTGAGCCCGCCACACTCTCCGTATCCGCACCAGCGCTACTGTAGAATGTCGACTGGTGAAACTCGATGGTCGTGGATATGCCTCCCTCGGAGTTGTGGGCGCAAACTTGACGGACTCCTGTATCGATCGGGGACCGCTTGAGTGCGACGAGAACGATGATAACTGTCGGGTAGATAGCCTAGCGAGGTTTCAAACATGAGCACATAGAAATCGCACGTGCGAACGCCGCCGGTGGCTTACCACAAGAGGTACGAGGCACCCGTACGTAAAGTACGCGCCGATTTTGTTCAACATTGATCCGGCGAAAGCTACGGAAGTCGAGCTGGACTGATAGACAATAACAATTACCTGAGATATCGCAGTGAGCAAGCTGGTAGTTTACCATGCGAATACTAGTGGTTACCAGGAGGACGCAGTAGATGCAACCCGACTCAATGAGCAGTGCGAGAGCCTTGAAGACCTGCGACGTGGCCCTCACTCCGATAAGGTCTTGCTTCCATAATTGCCTGTGTTCCCTGTTTTGTTCCCGGCCAGGTGAGAATCAGAGATTGAGGTTCGGATGGGGGGAGATATGGAGGGAGGCCCAGGAGGGGACGCACCATGCCTTATAGGCGATCAAGGAAGTCGCAAGGACGTTTGTGCCGAGGGACAAGCCAACAGACGCGTGAGCGTATGCGTTTGTTGCAACCAAAAAGACAGGTTGGACTGATTCGATGTTTCGCGACTTGTACATCCCGATGACGCCGCAAACGGTGGGGGAGTCAGATGGAGCGATGAGGCGTGCCCGGAGATCGATGGTTCGCACACACACCTAACGTAAAGGTCAGAAGCAGCAGACCGATGCAATTGACGACCCTGCGTCGCCAGATGACGCAGGCGCGCCACCACACGACCGCATCTCCGATCAAAATCTGCAGCAACGGATTGAAATAAGCATCCTGTTCGCATCCACCAAGATCAGGCACACCCACATTCACAGCCAGTGTGATCGTCATCATCCAGGATTGTTGGTGAACGCTGTGGATGAATGCTGCCATCTCTTGCCCGTCGTAGGTCGGGGAGAAGAGCCCAACCGTGGCTCCCGAGGTTAACTGGCTTCCGCTCGACCCTTCCCATATGAGCGCGCCCATATATGTCGCGGTAGACAGGTAGAGGAGGACGATACTGAGGAGGACGGCTCTCCCATGGATCTGTGCAGTTGATCCCTGGCGGCTGTCGTGAGGCGTGAGTACGGATCGTGCCAAAGAAAAAGTAGGTTCTGACATGAGAAAATAGATAGAAGTAAAACAGAGCATCGTCAAGATCCCTGAGGCCTTGTAAGAGCGGTGAATCAAGATTCATCAGGGCGAGTCGGGCTTACCAAACAAGAGGCTCGAAAGCGAGAGCTCAGCCATCGAGTCTCCCGCATCGAGAGCGGAGTCCTGGAGGATGTCTAGTGCGAGCGTGTTGAGCTCGACCGTGTGAAAGGCGGGAGACGTCGAGTTATCCGACGACATCCTGGCGGAGAAACAGAGTGAAGGAGAGGATACGTAGTGGCAGCGAGAAAAGAAGCTCACCTAGCGATGGCCGTCTGGGTCGACTTCATTCATCCGGTCACGTATGTCTGAGAGGAATAAATGCAATGCCAATTCACTGCGATCTATCAGCGTTCTACATGCACTGTCTGTACTTACCGCCCACACTGCCTGCCAGGGAATTCCATTGGTAGGGTGTCGGATTGATGGCGGGCTTGAAACTTTCAAGATCGGACGTTAGACTCTCAGACCTTCCACTGAGCGATATAAAGTCTTCATAGGGGCCGTTTTACCTTGGATTGTTCAGCGAGAGTCTAGAGAGGGCAGGGTTGGAATACATGAGTGGAGGATTCCGCTTCAACTTGTTTCCGAGTCTCGAACCGTGGTGACTGCGCACACCGCCACGAAATGTTATATAATCAGCGGTCCCTCGGCGCTTATAGCCAAACGGCAACACCGCGACCTACCACCAGTCACTTGCAGCCTTTTACGCATTTTTGGAGAAGTTTCATACCCTTGAAAGAGTAATGAAGGTCGAAGGCGTTGTTGCAGGTCGGCAGGAGGGTCGGCATACCTACGCGCTTAAACGCGTATGCCGATGGCCCCGCAACAGCCGCAACTCTGGACAAGCTTGACCCCGACCTGCGGCTGGATACGTGTACCACATCGCACCCAACCCCACCACCGACAACGCTCACCACCGACATTGAAATATTGACCGCCTTCAGATCGATTCCCCACCCGGGCTCTTCCTGACGCTGCCAGAATGGTTCGGGAGGGTGCTTTGCGGTTGCCAGTGTCCAAATGGCATCATGCTGGCGGTGGCTATCGAATGTATCTCAGGATGGGGTTCCGTCAACGGTGAGCGCAGAATCATTTTTACGGTACCCTGCCAAAATTTACCCTATAGTTTCGCCGCTAACCCGTACGATCTGCTGCAGGAGACCAGATCTTCCGCGCACCGATGCGAAGGCCACATTGCTAGAGTCCATCGTCTCCCTCCTGTAATACTACGATTTGTGATCGAGTCTCCGGTGGTGGAAGTGCGTCGTCTGTTCGTATACTAGCCTTATGCCCAGAAGTCCAAATTAGTGGTAGAGATGAAATGGGGGCACCGGCTCGGCGGTGGTTCGAACACTGGGCCTCCGAACCAAGGGACCTCAATGGGCAAACGGCGGGTCCGACGTCAGGCCCGTCCCAAATCGGGGGATAGACCGGTGGCAGCCGGCCGTATCTTAAACTCAATCGACGGGTTGGAACTAGCTCGCCGCGTCGCTGAGTTGAGCTCTTGGTACCGACCACCGACTCGTCGAGCACTCCTCAGTCTTGACCAAGATATCTTCCCTTCGTATCTGTAAGCTCTACCTCTCTGGCGTTGGTCACAACTGACCTCTAGACCTGCAGGCCATTGTGACCACCCCTATGGATCCCTTGCGCCATATTCCCCGCCTCGCCGAACTCTCGGGGCACCTTCAACACCTTCCAGTCACGGATCGCGGGACATTCACCACCTTCACCTCCATCCCTGACATCCAGGCATGGACCACAGCCAAGGCGGACGAATACCGCCAGTTTGCCCTCGCCCTCCTCGCCATCCATAACCTCGCAGCCCCCATCCACCGCCTCCCCACTGAAGTCTTCGAGCAGATCCTGGAACAATGCTGGCAAGACCGGAACAGCCTGCGCCTCCCCCATGTTTGTCGTCTGTGGCGCTCAATCCTCCTCAGCAGGCCTGTATTCTGGGCGGACGCGGTAGAGCATCGTGAGCTTGTCGCGGAGCAGAAGAAAGTCGTGCGTAACGAGGTCCCCCTCATCATTTCCCTCATCTCCCGCTCCGACCAACGCTCGTGCACTGTCAAGCCGTCCTTCTATACATTTCCTCCTTCGCTTGCCAAGTCGATTATTCCCCACGTCAGCAACGTGGCTTCACTGCAAGTGGCGGTCGGCTTAGAGGACCTCCGAGACGGACTGTGGCCCGTCCTTGTCTCAGGAATGCCGAACCTGGAGGCTTTGGTGGTCCAGTTGACGGTTACGGAAGATCTGAACGGATATAATAAATACAGATTCGGCGATCTCTCCTGGTATTATGGCCAGGGATGGCGTGCGCTCCCCCTTCTGTCTGGCGAGGTTCTTCCCAAACTCTCTCGCGTTACTTGTCCCCACAGTATGATCCGCCTCTTTGGTACCGTTCCCCTCAGACACGTGAGGGCAGAATGGATCGATCGCTCCCCGCAATGCGCTCTTTCCCAGCCAAGAACCGTTCTGGGACCACTCGAATTGCATCTGGAGCCCTTTCGAGACACTCTGGAGACCCTTGAAATAACGCTGACTGACGTTGACGAAGATTCGTATACACCTCCTGAAGAACTCCCTGTCCTGCGGTATCTACGCATTACGTCCTACAGCACGGGGGCCACTTCGGGCATCCTCTCGTGGCTAAGCTTTCCTCAGACCGCGTTCATACACATCGCCCGCGTCATATGCCAGGGTACCGACCGCCTGATCGCCCAGCTTCGCCCCATAGTCCGCACCGTCGATCGCGTGTCTCTTGCGGAGTTAGAGGGGGTTCCTTCAGGCTACTTCATGCAATGCTTTACGAGCGATGTAGAATCTCTCCGCGTAGACGACTTCGATATCAGACTCCCTGCCACTGAGAACAGGCCCACGCCCCCCTTCGAGACCCTCCTGCCGGTCTTCGGAGAGGCCGCACCAGTTACCCATCTTGTGTTGTCCCCCAAATTGTTTACCAGCGGCGCTGCAGGTATCGACCTCTATGCCTTCCCGCACCTCCTACACCTCGACGTGAACGTGGCGGACATGAACATCATCGCGATCATGATGCACCCGGACTTGTATCCCCACCGGCGACCAGGGCAGACCGAGCCCTCCCCGACCCCTTGCCCCCGGCTCGCCGAGCTTGTGGTCACTTCCCCGTCTCTCGACTATGATTCCTTGCTTGCAAGGCAGTCGAATACACTACCAGACTCGGGCACCAGCATGAGCGTCGACGAGCTGTTCCATGAAGAGTTGACCATGTTCCAACGAGCCCTCGCGCACCGCGGGTCCCGCGGAGCTACCCTCACCTACCTCGCGCTCACCCTTCGCTTGGCGACGATACCGCCCAACGAGCATGAGCTGTCCGACGGCGCCGGCGACACCGGTATGGAAGATACAGGGGACATGAGCCCCGAACGACCAGACAGCCTCGAACAGTCTGCGGACGATAACAATCTTGAAGATGACCCAGACATCGGTTCCGACGAGACGATGCATGAGAGAACCGTCGAGTTTGACGCGATGTGGCCGAGCTACACGGCTAGACAGTTGGTCCTGGAGAGGCTCCAGGAGCTCGTGGACGGGCCTGTCGTCATGAAATTCCTCGACAGCGCCGGCGGCGACGTGGACATCGACGAACACTGCGACCTGGAGGCATAAAGTGTTGTGCTAGCACCATAGAGTATGCCATACGCAGCGTTAGGTATGTACACGGTTCGCCGCTTTCCGCACCGTCTACTTAAGATACCTGTGAAGCTTGAGGCGATTGCTCGTGAACTCAGTTTGTCCGCCCGCCATCATCTTGTTCCGTATCGTGTCGTCCTTGTCGACTTCGCCCCGAGTTTTCCATGCACGAATGATTTTGAGGATCGCACTGGAACGTTGCCCAAGATCATTACTACCATGATACTGCTGTGTCTTGACTTGAAAAAATGTATGTAACATACATTGGCATAGACTGAACGTCCAAGGAGCCTCTTTAGTGTCCGACACACGGAGACACTTCAACCTTGGAGCGCTGATACTGACTATCAGTCACGGCCCAATCTCCCACCTCGACCCTCAAGTGTCATCGAACATCGTTGAGCTTGCATCTTGACAGGGTCGACATGGCTGAATAGTTCTGTGCGAACGCGCAAGTGACGGGAAGAGTGCTGGCCCAAGGCGGAGTGTTCTCCCCATCGTCGTCCTGGTTGAGGTTAGTTCCAAACATCGCTGGCGGACCCGGTATCGACGTCGATGTCGAGGAAGAAGACGCGTCATCCGCGGGGGCAGGTGTTGAAGGCGCGACACCTACGTCTGGATCTGCCTCGTCGCCCGAGCCCTTCTTGGGCTGTACACTATCGAGCTCGGTGTCGAGGTCGAAGCACCCTCTTATGCCCGCGCAAATGCCCATGAACATGAGCCGGAGAGCGTATAGCGAGAACCTGCCCTCACCGGCCCCAGCGCAAGGCGCGCGAATTCCGGGCGGGGCTCCGTCGTAGACACTTCCTGTGAGTTCCAGTCAAAACGATACCCTCTGAGAAATCGAAAGGAAGCGGAACGTACTGGATAAGCACCGGGTAAAGAACCTCTTGAGGGAGATGAGGAGATCCATATACGTTATGGGCAACCGCTTAATCTTTCCTCTGCCCTTGAATGCAGTGACGAGGATCTGGCGGTCAGAAAAAGAGGGCCCGTCCATGCCCGAGCCCGCAAAAAGGAAGCTGCAGAGCAACAAGACCACTGACCTTCATCCGTACCCTGATCGTTTCGCAGGCTTCCTCCCACTCCCGACGCGCCGCCTGCTGCCGCGCGCGCACACCGTTCGTGTACACGCTCCATACGGCGTGCTTGACGTCGAGCAGCCACGGACGCGCGGCCAGTCATCTTCGAGGTGGTACCATCCCAAAGCTCCTCCTACGTCACGCGCCGTCCGAGCGTCCAGGAGCGCGAGCATGGGTATGAGTCGTACGAAACTGGTGGCTCGGTACGTGGTAGGCAGCATGGAGGTTGCACGAGCTCGGTGAATGCAGCAGCGAGCAGGTGGCTAAGGATGTAAGTAGTTGTCGGAGCAGAGGTGTGTAGCGCCCATCCATCCGGAACACGGCTTGCCGACGCCGCGAGGGCGAGAGCTTCGACATTTTCACTCTGAGCACAAGTGCGGATAGCTACGACGTTACAGGCGGTTACACTTTACACTTGGACGACGTCGACCAATTTCCTACTTCCACCAATTTCACAATTACTAGGTACCCAGCGTTACTTCAAGCACCAGACCTCTAGACCTAGATCTCTGACCACGGAGTCCTCGGATCCGGACTCACTCCGGCCTGCGATAAGTACTTATATAGGCCTTCAGGAGACCGGGGCCAAATCGGAGGCGGGACAGGTGAGGACCGGTGGCGACTGGAAGCATCTTGAACTCAATCGCAGCCGTGCATGCTCAAACAAGTGACATCGTCAACCTTCCTAGACCTAGTATCTCGGTGCCAACCACCGGCTCATCAAGTCTCCCAATCTCTTGACCATTCGTAAGTTTAACTTAACAACACTGGAGAATCGCGACTGGCTAATGCTGGGATCTATAGATCATCCGACCACCCTTATGGATCCCTTGCTCAATATTCCCCGTCTCTCCGAGCTGTCCGGGCACCTTCAACAACTTCCAACCACTGATCGCGGCGCGTTTTCCACTCTCACCTCCATCCCGGATATCCAGGCATGGGCCGTAGCCAAGGCGGACGAATATCGCCAGTTCGCCCTCGCCCTCCTCGCTATCCATAATCTGGCTGCCCCCATCCACCGTCTTCCCACCGAGGTGCTCGAGCGGGTCTTTTCCAACTGCTGGCAAGATTGGAATAGCCTGCGCCTTCCCCATGTCTGTCGCTTGTGGCGCTCGATCCTCCTCGATAGACCTGAGTTCTGGGCGGACGCGGTGGCGAAGTGCGAGCTCCAGGAGAAGAGGGAGATTGTACGCAACGAGCTACCCCTCATCGACTCCCTCCTCTCCCGCTCCACACAATATTCTCATACAATCAACCCAAACTTCTACATATTCCCTCCTGCCATTGCCCAGTTGGTGACCCCTCGGTCCAGCAGCGTTGCCTCGTTGAATGTGACCGTTGGCAAGATCGACCTGCAAGACGGGCTGTGGCCCGCTCTTGTCTCTGGCATGCAGAACCTGGAAACATTGACAATTCAACTGGCTATAACAGAGGCGGATGTGAGCCAATATCGAAGGATGATCAATGCGGATTTCATGCAGCACTATCATTCCCCCGCATGGTCCAAGCTCCCGATGCTGTCCCGCGATGCTCTCCCAAACCTCTCTCGCCTTACTTGTCCACATGGCATGGTCGGGCGGTTTGCTAATGTTCCGCTCAGGCACTTAAAGGCGCAGGTCCAAGTCATGAAACGCTCACAGAGCTCTCAGGTTGAATGCTACCTGCCGACAGTTGTTCTCGGGAGACCCCAAGGACTGCATTTGAAGCCACACCGCAGACGTCTGGAGACTCTCGAAATTATGCCGATAGGCCACGTTAGCGGGGAGAGCGAGGAACCATCAGAGTCTTTGGAGTTCGTCTCTTTGCGGCATCTACGCATCAAGGCGGACAGGGATGTCGCCTCGTATATTCTTTCGTGGCTACAACTGTCACAGGCCGCCTTCGTCCACATCACCAGGTTCTACACCTCTAGTCACGGCACAAACCTCCGCTCAGTAGTCGACACCATCGACCGCGTATGTCTCCAACACTTGGATCGAGACTCACTCGCAGGCTCGCACGCGTATCGCATGCAATGTTTTGCGGGCGGTATAGAACGTCTCCGCATAGACAACCTGTCCGTCGATTCAAGGACCCTCGCTTCAGTCTTCGGGAACAACGCGCCAGTCACGCACCTCGAATTGTCCGTGTTGGACTCCAACTGGGTTATGGACCGCTTCGATGACCTCCATGCCTTCCCCCACCTTGTGCATCTCGATATGAGTGGGTTGGATGTGCACGCCATGGGGATCCTGTTGAAGCCGGCATTGCATCCCCAGCGACAACTTGGCCCCGAGTGGGGATTCCCCGACCCCGAAACCTCTCCCCTCCCGAGCCTCAAGCTCACCGAGCTTGTCATCTCTTGTCCACCTCCGGACTTCAGGTACACGCGCCGCTTGAACACGGACACAAAGCTTGACACCGAGGTCGATGAGCACTTTCGTAAGGAATTCGGTGTCTTCCAACGGGCCCTCACGGACAGAGCGGCTCGCGGAACTCGCCTCACGTACCTGGCACTCGCGCTCCGCCCAGCGATTCTCCCAGGGAGCAAGGCCGGGGCTAAAGAGATCGAGGCGGGTGCCGGGCAGCGGCAGCAGCAGCAAGCGCCCCTCCACGAGGAAGCGGGCTCTGGTGTTGGGTCCGACAACAACCCAGGCGGCAGTTCCAACGAGACGGTAGGGCACAAGGAGCCCGCATTGAAGTCCTGCCAGTGTGCTTTTTGGCCAAGCCACGCTGCGAGAAAGTCGGCTCTGGAGAGTCTGCGGGAGCTGGTGGACGGTCCTGTCATCTTGAAACTCCTCGACGACGCGGGCGACGAAATCAGCGTCGAGGAAGCCTGAAGCTTAATGATCACGAAC
The DNA here is from genome assembly GCA_002760635.1 of Ganoderma sinense ZZ0214-1. Lineage (NCBI taxonomy): Eukaryota > Fungi > Basidiomycota > Agaricomycetes > Polyporales > Polyporaceae > Ganoderma > Ganoderma sinense. Next base: position 607,159 of record AYKW01000014.1, on the reverse strand, counting down.
GAGGTTGAGACGGAGGACGTCACTTCACACACCATCTGCTCTCGGTCGACGCAGTCGCTAGGGGAGCTCATCTCGTCCGTCTGCCTTCATGTTGTACGACATTTTCATCTTCGCCGAGTAGATCAATGTCTGTCGAATGCCGAGAAGCTGATTCCTGCTGCCATATTACTATCTTGACATGAAGTATGCATTCAAAATTACGTACGTTTAGACAGTAGGCCGAGTGTACATGCAACCTCTTCTCAATGTCCGACACATAGAAACTTGCATCCCGAGCCCTAAGTGAGCGCCATCCTCTGCAGCCGCGCCGTCTGCTGGGCCTCCGCGCGCACGGCGTTCGTATACACGCTCCAGACGGCGTGCTTGACGTCGATCAGCAACACCCGCCGCCGTCACCGACGCGCGGCCAGTCCGAGTCCTCCCGGTGGTGCCACGCCCAGAGCTCCTCCTGCGTCACGTGCCGCTCGAGTGTCCAGGAACACGGGTATGGGTATGGGTCGTACTAAAGCGGTGACTCAGTCCGTGGTGGGCGGCGTGGAGTTGGTGAATGCAGCAGCGAGCAGGTGGCTGAGGATGGTAGTTGTCGCAATCAGAGCATGTTTGAACGCCCATCCCGGTCCGTTATGGAGCCTGCACAGCCCCATAGTGATCTTCAGCCTCCTCCTTCTCCTCCTCCTCCATGCATATGGGTCTGCTGACGCCGCGAGGGGGGGCCAACTTCGACGTTTTGAACACGCGTACGACGTTCCAAATGGTTACCCCTGACAGCCTGTCCAGAACCAACACCTGCTCTGAGTCGTGGTGTAACTGGCCTCCCTCTGACCGTGACGGGGAAGCACTCAAACGGTGCCGTCGCTGTGACGATACAGTTTATTGTGGTAGGGAAAGCCAAGCGGCGGCATGGTGAACACACAGGTAAGTCTGTTTTGATCTCTCCTGTTTGTGTGGTGTGTATCACTACCAGCTAATATGGATGGTGTTGTGCCGGAGTCGCGATCCCCAAGCGGGCTATTGACGGACGCACCCCCACACTACAGGATACGCGACCGTGGTTAGTCTCGGACAAGCCCTCAAGAAATGGGTCGTCATCCACAAGTACAGTCTGTCGGTCTCGTGCATTTCTTGTTGCGCTGACGCCAATCTGCAACTGGGCCGCGTACTTGTCTTCCGACTCTATCATCGACACACACCGTCTCTGGGTCTGCCGCAGCCGACAAGAATCCCGCGACAGCGTTCAACATCCACATGTCACATCTGCATACCACTCCCCTTCTAACTGGGGAAGAGCTGTAAGGCATGCGACCGGACGTCGAGGCTGCGGCACGAGCAGGGTTCCGCGGAGACTCGGTTAGTCACCACACCGCGCCAGCAGGATTTATCCACATCATGTTTGTTGCAGATTGCATGACCTTCTTATTGGCGACGCAATGCGCCCTCTGCCGCGCCTCCCACCATCCCGACGATGCGCCTCTTAGCCAGGAGATGTTTGAGGTGTGCAAGGACCTGAGCACCCCCTTCATGCTTTTCGTCAACGACGGCATCATGATCCAACCCCCTGCACATCCGGCGGCACCTCCTAAGGCTGGCCAGATGGCTCGAACCGGGAAGACCTGGAAGTTCGAGCGAGAGGAGGGTGCTTGGCGATCAGCGCACCTGGCGACGTGCCCACGACCGTGAGACTTTGAACGCTTTTCAGGCAATGGTGAGTGCACCATTTCTGTTGGCTGGTACGTTGCCAAAACTGCACTCGGACCATTGAATTATGGTACTAAGTACATTCATTTCAGGTATCACGTCTGCGTTACACCAACAGCCTGAGCATGGACACTAGCACTGGCCCACTCCGTCTCCTTCCAATGCTTTAGTCTTCCCGAGTTTCATGTTGATGTGCGTTGCCAGTCCCGTCACCTGCTTTCTGTCCATGCATGTACTTGCGCGGCCGTACGCATACCGTACAGTACCTGTCGGTTAACGTTTATGCAATCTCGATCATATCCAGGTTTTCCATCATCGAGGGATTTAGACGGACAGGATGATAGAAAGAATTAGGTATCCACCAATAGCCAACGGCGAGTCGGATGGCAAGCCGGTGCCATATCGGCGGCGGGACCGGTGGCGGTGGACGCATCTTGAACTCAATCACAGCTGGACACGCTCAAATGAGTCACGTCGCCTTACTACTTCTCCCTATGCACCTCCACCCCAGCTCAGGCTCCCAGACCTAGTTTCTTGGTGCCAACCACCAGCTCATCGGGTCTCCCGATCTCTTGACCATTCGTAAGTTTAACTTAACGCTCTTGGAGAATCACGACTGGCTAACGCTGGAATATGTAGATACTCCTATGGATCCCTTGCGCAACATTCTCCGTCTCTCCGAGCTATCGGGGCATCTTCTATGTCTTCCAACCACGGATCGCGGCGCGTTCACCCCCTCACCTCCATCCCGAACATCCAGGCATGGACCATAGCCAAGGCGGACGAATACCGCCACTTTTCCCTCGCCCTTCTCGCTATCCATAACCTCGCTGCACCCATCCACCGTCTTCCCACTGAGGTGCTCGAACGGGTCTTTTCCAACTGCTGGCAAGATTGGAATAGCCTCCGCCTTCCCCATGTCTGTCGCCTGTGGCGCTCGATCCTCCTCGATAGACCTGAGTTCTGGGCGGACGCAGTGGCGAAATGCGAGCTCCAAGAGAAGAGGGACATTGTGCGCAGCGAGCTACCCCTCATCGACTCCCTCCTCTCCCGCTCCACACAATACTCTCATACAATCGAGCCAAACTTCTACATCTTCTCCCCTGCCATCGCCCAGTTGGTGGCCCCTCACTCCAGCAGTATTACTTCGTTGCATGTGACCGCTGGCAGTATCGACCTCCAAGACGGGCTGTGGCCCGCTCTTGTCTCTGGCATGCATAACCTGGAAACCTTGACAATTCAACTGGCTATAACGGAGGTGGATTTGAGGCGATATCGAACGATGACCAATGCCGAGTCCGATTACTTTTTCCTGCGGCACTATCATTCCCCCGCATGGTCAAAGCTCTCGATGCTCTCCCGCGATGCTCTCCCCAACCTCTCTCGCCTTACTTGTCCACATGGCATGGTCGGGCGGTTTGCTAATGTTCCGCTCAGGCACTTAAAAGCGCAGATCGAAGTCATGAATCGCTCACAGCATTCTCAGGTTGAATGCTGCCTGCCGACAGTTGTTCTCGGGAGACCCCAAGGACTGCATTTGAAGCCACACCGCAGACGTCTCGAGACTCTCGAAATTATGCCGATAGGCCATGTTGACAACGAGGACGAGGACGAGGACGAGGAACCATCAGAGTCTTTGGAGTTCTTCTCTTTGCGGCACCTACGCATCGAGGTGGACAGTGATGTCGTCTCGCATATTCTGTCGTGGATAGAACTGCCACAGGCCGCTTTCGTCCACATTCCCGAGCTCTACACCGGCGCCTATAGTCACGACCTCGGCACAGAGCTCCACCCAATAGTCGACCCTGTCGATCGTGCATGTCTCCAGCAGTTAACTTCATCCTCGTACTTGGGCAGGACACCGGGCTATCGCACACAGTGTTTTTCGGGTGGTGTAGAACGTCTCCGCATAGACGATCTGCGTACCGATCCAAGCACCCTCGTCTCAATCTTTGGGGAGGACGCGCCAGTCACGCATCTCGAATTGTCCGTGGTAGACCCCTACTTGGTTATGAACAAGTTCGACCTCCGTGCCTTTCCCCACCTAACGCATCTCGACGTGAGCGGGTCGAATGTGCGCCCCATAGCGTGCCTGTTGCAGCCGGCATTGCACACCCGGCGACCATTTGGGTGGGGATTCGCCGACTCCGACTCCGACGACTCCAACTCTACCCTCCCGAGCCTCAAGCTCGCGGAGCTTGTCATCTCTTGTACTGCTCTGGATTCCATGTATATGCGCCGCTTGGACGGGGACACAGACTTCGGCACCGAGGTCGATGAGCTCTTTTGTGAGCAGTTTGGGGTCTTCAAACAGGCCCTCATGGACAGAGCGGCTCGCGGAACTCGCCTCACCTACCTGGCACTCTCCCTTCATCCAGCGACGCCTGATGACATCTGCAGCACGGAGGCGAGCGAGGCCCAGGCTATAGAGCTCGAGGCGGGTGCCGGGGACCAGGAACAAGCACGCCCTAAGGAGCCTGCACTGAAGCCCTGCGCTGTCTGGCCAAGCCACACAGTGAGACGGACGGTTCTGGAGAGTCTTCGGGAGCTGGTGGACGGTCCTGTCATCTTGAAACTCCTCGACGACGCCGGCGAAGAGATCAACGTCGAAGAAGACTAAGTTCTTGATTACGAACGAGGTTGAGATGGAGGACGTCACTTCACATACCATCTGGTCTCTGGCGACGTGGTCGCTACTCGCTAGAGGAGCACATCGCGTCCGTTTGCCTTTTTGTCGCAATTCTTCCTTATCTTCGCTGAGTATGACACTTTCTGTCGAACGACGAGGAGGTGATTCATACTATCTCGATATGAAGTATACGTCTAAAATCACATACGTTTAGATAGGCTGAGTATGCATGCAACCTCCTCAATGTGTGACACATTACTCATCGTCTGTAGCTCCTCCCACTCCCGCGGGCCGCCTCTTCCGGCGCGCGAAGGCCAGTCGTGTACACGCTCCAAACCGCGGGCCCGGGCTTGACGTCGAGCAGCCGGACGCCGTCGCCATCGACGCGCGGCCAGTCATCTTCGTGGTGGTGCCATGCCCAAACTTGAAGCTCCTTCTGCGTCACGCGTCGTCCGAGCGGCCAGGAGCGCGAGTATGAGGATGGGTCGTACTAAGGCGATGGCTCTGTATGTGGTAGGCCGCCTGGCGGGTGTACATACGGGCAGGTGGCTGAGGATGTAAAGTTGGCGCGGACCGCCGCCGCGGAGGAGGTGTGTAGCGCCCAATTAGCGCATACGTGCACTGCCCATGAGTTTGCCCAACGCCACGTACGACAGATCTACGAGGGCGTCCAACTGCAGTCTGCGACCTCTCGAACACTCGTACGTGCTGCGACGTTACAGACGGTTACACCTTACACCTAGACGACATCATTTAATTTCCCACTTCCACCAGCTCCTCTTTAAAGAAGTTCTCCACTGACGATATCTTTGGAGACAGCTATGGTGCCACCTTTCGCGTTCATAGCACATACAGACGGAAACACAGCCCTAGACGTCAAAATCTTGTTCAGAAACAACATCTGCTCGTGGTGTAACGGGCCTCCCTCTGACGGGGAAGCACTCAAACCATGCCGCGGCTGTCACGATACTGTATATTGTGGCAGGGAGTGCCAGGCGGCGGCATGGCGAACACATAGGCAAGTCTGCTTTGATTTTGTGTTTGTGCAGCGTGTATCACTGCCGGCTGACTCGGATACGCCTATACTCTAGAGTATTGTGCCGTACTAGTCGTGACCTCCACGCGGGAAATCGACGGACGCACCCCCAAGTTACGGGGTACGCAACCGCGGTTAGTCTCGGACAAGCCCTAAAGAAATGGGTTGGCATCCACAAGTACAGCCTGTCGGTCCTCGTGCACTCCTTGTTGCGCTGCGGGGGAGGTATTGACACCAACGTGCAACTGGGCCACGTATTCGTCTTCCGACTCCGTGTATCATCGACACACACCTCCGAGTCTGACGAAGCCGACAAGAATCCCGCGACAGCGTTCAGCATCCACATGTCACACGTACATGCCACTCCCCTTCTAACCGCAGAAGAGCTAGAGGGCATGCGACCGGACGTGGAGGCCGCGGCGCGAGTAGGATTCCGCGGAGACTCGGCTGACACGGCGCCAGCAGGATTCATCCACGTCATGTTTATCGTGGAAGGCATGCGCTTCTCGCTGGCGGCGCAATGCGCCGTCTACCGGGCCTCTCATCATCCGGACGATGCGCCGCTCAGCGAGTTGATGTTCGAGGTATGTAGGGACCTGAGCACCTTCTTCATGGCTTTTATCAACGGCGGCATCGTGATCCAACCCCCTGCACATCCGGCGGCCCCTCCTGAGGCTGGCCGGATGGTTCGAGTCGGAAGGACCTGGAAGTTCGAGCGAGAAGAGGGTGCTTGGCGATCTGCGGACCGGGAGGCATTGCCCATTATCAGACTTTGGACGCTTTTCAGGGAATGGTGAATGCGCCATTTCTGTTGGTTGGTACGTTGCCAAAACTGAACTCGGACCGTTGAATCCTGGTACTAAGGGCATTCATTTCAGGCATCGTATCACCGCTATACCAATAGCATGGACATCAACACTGGAATCCGTCTCCTTCCAATGCTTTAGCCTCTCTGAGTCTGCCAATAGGCAATATAGGTCGCCGGTCCTGTCGTCTGTTTTCTGTCCATGCATGTACTTGCGCTGCCATGCGGATAAGATTCTCGAACGCTGTTCAATAGAGGCAATACCTGTCGATGTGTGCAATCTCAATCATGTTCAGGTTGGACGAAATGGTAGAAGAATTATGGTGCAGGGCGCTTAGTCACCGCATGTTTTGCACAGAGGCAAAATTGGCCAGGAAGAAATCCAACATAAGCGCCTGGGAGAGCGCCGGGCTGGGTAAGGGACCCTTCCCCTGCAAGTCTTGAGAAGTGCCCACAATATTGTGTAGGGTGGCAATCCTCGAGCATTGGTAGTGGAGAGAGGTCATTTTCCAGCCTGCCCCGCCCTCTGGATGTAAGCGGGCCAGCGTCTATAATACCCTATATAGGCAAGTCCTACCATATATGGTAGTATTTTCCCATCACTGGCAAAATTCGTGACCCAAAAAGGTAACATCTCCGTCAATTTTGAGAGTTAGGACAAACGGTCTGACCATTTTGTTCCTCTCATGGAAAGGAGCAATTTGGTCAGTCCGATAAGGAATCGGTCAAAAACTCCGGCGTCAGCGGCCGTTGTACAAAACAAGCGGTGACTAAGTGACCTGCACCATAGGTGTCCGGCCTACTCCACGTTCCTCAGTGGCGGCTGGCCAAGCCGGTGCCAAATCGGCGGCGGGACCCGACGCATCTTGAACTCAATCGCCGCCGTGCATAGTAAAACGAGACACGTCACCTTATTCCTTCCCCCTGTGCAGTGTTGGCAATGACCCCGTCTATGACCGGTCAATGGGGGGGTCAGGTCAAGTGCAATAAAAGGTCAGGTCAACGGTTGACCCGTCAACGATCTGACCGAAATCACGGACTAAGCATTAGTCAGCAACGACCCAGCTGCGCACAGTGCGCCAGCCTGATTCCAAGTTGTAGCGCGCGCTCGGATTACCCAGGCCGTAGAACAAGGTACTCAGTAGAGTCAGCACAACAGGCTAGCTGTTCATCGCGCGCTCCAGGCAGTGGTTATCGAGCGCCGCGTGAGGGGTCAGAGAAGGACGACCTAGATGCGCTTGCCAAATGAGTAGTGCATGCAGCGCGGCGTCGCCCGCGGTGTCGGCAGCGGGGAACTCGGCCGCGGCGACCACTGGAAATGGGTGTGAGACAAGGGAGGGACGGGCCAGGCAGGTATCATTGAGGATTCAGTAGAGGGAAACATGCCGATGCCTCAATGGTACCCGCAGAGCAAGGTCGGTGCTCGTCCACCAACGTACACGATGTCAGGCTCAGAGTAGACACTGCGCGCGGGGGCAACGGGCGGGGGATACTTACCCGCAAGCGCCTTTCGACGGCTAACTCCTGACTCGTACCGTAGTTTCCTGGAGGCATGGATTTTTCTCCAATACTAAGCTCTAGTTTTTGTTGTAACTGGAGACTACGAGGAGACCATGAGAGACCATGTCCGAGCCTTGAAGCGCTCCCCACAAAATGCGCGCTTCACCGACCACGTGGTTTGTGACCCGTCATTGACCCGTCTAATGAGTCTGACCGGTCAACAAAGGTCAGGTCAATGACTTTCTTGACTTTCTTGACTTTCTTGACCTTATGACTTGACCTCTGCCACCACTGCCCCTGTGCATCTCCACCCCAGCTCAGACTCCTAGACGTAGCCCACCACCAGCTCATCGAGTTTCCTAATTCTTGACCATTCGTAAGTTTAATGTTATTGGAGAATCACGGCCGGCTAACGTGAGGGATTTGTAGACCATCTGACCACCCCTATGGATCCCTTGCGCAACATTCCCCGTCTCTCCGAGCTATCGGGGCACCTTCAACAACTTCTACCCACGGATCGCGGCGCGTTTTCCACTCTCACTACTATCCCGGATATCCAGGCATGGGCCGTAGCCAAGGCGGACGAATATCGCCAGCTCGCCCTCGCCCTCCTCGCTATCCATAATCTGGCTGCCCCCATCCACCGCCTTCCCACCGAGGTGCTCGAACGCGTCTTTTCCAACTGCTGGCAAGATTGGAATAGCCTGCGCCTTCCCCATGTCTGTCGCTTGTGGCGCTCGATCCTCCTCGATAGACCTGAGTTCTGGGCGGACGCAGTGGCGAAGTGCGAGTTCCAGGAGAAGAGGGAGATTGTGCGCAGCGAGCTGCCCCTCATTGATTCCCTTCTCTCCCGCTCCACGCAGCACTCTCATACAATCAACCCAAACTTCTATATCTTCCCCCCTGCGATTGTCCAGGTTATGGCCCCTTACTCCAGCAGCATTGCCTCATTGCATGTGACCGTCGGCAAGATCGACCTCCAAGACGGGCTCTGGCCCGCTCTTCTATCTGGCATGCCGAACCTGGAGACTTTGACAATTCAGATAACCATGGCGGGGGAAGATTTGAACGAATGTCGAACGATGGGATATATCGATCTCATGCAGAGTGATCATTCTCCTGCATGGTCAGAGCTCCCGATGCTGTCCCGCGACGCTCTCCCCAAGCTCTCTTGCCTTACTTGTCCACATAGCATGGTCGGGCGGTTCTCCGATGTTCCACTCAGGCACTTGAAGGCAGAGGTCGTAGTCATGACACCCTCCTCCTCACAGCGCTCTTTCGAATGGTACTTGCCGAAAGTTGTTCTCGGGAGACCCCAAGGATTGCATTTGGAACCGCACCGTAGTCGTCTGGAGACTCTTGAAATTATGCCGACAGGCATTGTCGAGGAGGATTCGTATGCTACACCCTTAGAGCCCTTGGATCTCTTCTCCCTGCGTCGCCTGCGCATCGAGGGGGACAAGGACGTCGTCCCGCATATTCTTTTGTGGCTACGACTGCCACAGGCCGCATCCGTCCACATCCCCAGGTTCTACGCCTATAGTGACGACCTCGGCACAAAGCTCAGATCAGTAGTCGACACCATCGACCGTGCGTGTCTCCAATACTTGGATCGGCGCTCGGGGATGGTGCACCAGTATCGCATGCAATGTTTTGCGGGCGGTATAGACCGTCTCCGCATAGACGAGTTGTGTACGGCCGATTCAAGTGCCCTCATTTCAGTCTTTGGGGAGAACGCGCCAGTCGCCCATCTCGAATTGTCTGCGAAGAGCTCTTACCTCCTTATGAACAATTTCGACCTGCATGCCTTCCCCCACCTGGTGCATCTCGACCTGAACGGGTCGAATTTGCGCGCATTGGGGTACCTGTTGCAACCAGCATTACACCCCACGCGACGAGCTGGCTCCGGGTGGGGAATCGCCGACGCCGACGACTCTCCCCTCCCGAGCCTCAAGCTCTCCGAGCTTGTCATTTCTTGCCCACCCCCGGAATCCAAGTATATACCAGGCCACTTGAACACGGACACAGACACAGACTTCAGCACCAAAGTCGACGAGCTCTTTCGTGAGTACTTTGGCGTCTTCCAACAGGCCCTCATGGACAGAGCAGCTTGCGGAACTCGCCTCACCTACCTGGCGCTCTCCCTCCCTCCAGCGACCCGTACCACGGAGGCAAGCAAAGCCCAGGCTAAAGAGCCCGAGGCGGGTGCCGGGGACCAGGAACAAGCTCGCTCTAAGGAGAAAGCGGGGTGTGACGGCGGTTCCGACAACAACGCTAACCCAGGCAGCGGTTCCAACGAGATGGCGAAGCACAAGGAGCCTGCAAAGCCCTGCGCTTTCTGGCCAAGCCACGCAGCAAGACTGACGGCTCTGGAGAGTCTGCGGGAGCTTGTGGACGGTCCTGTCGTCTTGAAACTCCTCGACGACGCCGGCAATGAAATCAGCGTCGAAGAGGCTTAAAGCTTAAATTCTTGCACGTGTAATGATCCACCAACGAGGTTGAGTTGAAGGATATCATTCCACATACCATCTGCTCTCTGTCGACACGGTCGCTAGGGCAGCACATCGCGTCCGTTTGCCTTCTTGTCGTACGACTTCTCCATCTTCGCCGAGTTTATCAATGTCTGTGGAACGCCGAGGAGATGATTTCTCCTGCTATCACTGTCTCGACTTGAAGTATACATCCAAAATTACATGCACTTAGATAGGCTGAGTGCGCATGCATATGCAACTTCCTCAAGATCCAATACATGGGAACATGGATCCCAAGCCCTAGGTGTCATCGTCTGCCGTAGACATCCGGCCAAGCGGGTAGTGCATGAGCCTGCATCTTCAGAGGGTCGACGTGGGTGAAATAGTTTTGATGCGGAACCTGGGGCGGCGCGGCGACCGTGCAGGTGACGGGCAGAGTGCTCGCCCAGGGTGGTGTCTTCGCTCGATCTTCGTCCAAGTTAAGGTCAGACTCGGACGTCGTCGACGGGCCCGGAGTCGATGGCGATGTCGAGGCGACGGATACATCGTCCGCAGGGGAAGGCGATTCAGATGTGCCGAGCTCTTCTGCCTCCGCCTCTGCCTCGTCGTCCGACCTCGCTTTGGGTTGCACGGTGTCAAGCTCGACATCGAGGTCGAAGCACCCGCCCATGCCGGCACGAATGCCCATCAGGCGGAGCGCATACAACGAGACCTTGCCTTCTCCAGGGCCGAGAGCGAGATGTGTGAACGCCGGGTGGGGCTCCATATTCGACGCTTCCTGTGGACGAGTGCAAGCGGTATGAGATTAACGGAAGCGGGGTGGAGAAGAGATAGAGCGTACAGCGTAGTACTGGGTGAAAAAGCTTCCGAGGGAGACGAGGAACTCCATACGTGTGACAGGTCGCCTCCTAGCCTTGCCTCTGCCTTTGCGGGCTGTGATGAGAATCTGGCGGTCGGGCTCGTAGTCGGGGTAAGCAGGCCACTACAGATGGGACACGCTGTCAGTCACTCCTGCGGTGGGTTACCGCAGAACACTAAGGCCCGTCCGTCCCGAACTCCAGAACCAAACCCACACGCCCGCAAGAGACCGACTGACCTTCATCCGCACCCTGATCGTGTCGTACCTCAGCCCCTTGAACGGCTCCTCGTTCGCATCCCTCAGCAGGTGCTGCAGCGCCCTCCGCCCCGCGATGAGCGCCTTGACGGGGATGCCCTCGTCCCAGTCGAACGTCTGGAAGCGCACGTCCCGCCCGTGCGACACCCCGCTGCCCTTGCGCTTCGGGGCCATCGGCGGGTTCGCGAGCTGCCGCGCCTCCTCCCACTCCCGCCGCGCCGCCTGCTGCCGCGCGCGCACGCCGTTCGTGTACACGCTCCACACGGCGTGCTTGATGTCGATCAACCACGCCCCGCCGCCGTCGACGCGCGGCCAGTCGTCCTCCCGGTGGTGCCACGCCCAGAGCTCCTCCTGTGTCACGCGCCGCTCGAGTGTCCAGGAACGCGGGTATGGGTATGGGTTGTACCAGGCCGGTGGCTCGGTGCGTGGCGGGCGGCGTGGGAGTTGTGCGGGCTCGATGAATGCGGCTGCGAGAGACGAGGAGCTTGCTGCAGATGTAGAAGCAGAAGGGGCTGGTGGATCCGGGAGGGCTGGTGGGGCGAGACTCGCAAAATCTGGAATCTTGGCCATGGTTTTGGTGCGTTCCATTCGTTCTGCATAGGACTCCGGGGGATTGGGAGCCATCATATTCGGTATATGGTCCCATTGGTACGTTTTCGGAGGAAACCAGGAGGATGAGGAGGCCATGGCGGGCGAAAGCAGGATAGCTGGTCGGCAGTCGAGGAGGAACGAGGACAAAGGACAGGCAAGTGCAGAAGCGCCCTGCGCCTGAAGGCCTGATCCGCTCAATACAATCAATCGCGACGCACCAACCGCCTGGCAACTAACATCTTCATGCTCCTCTATTCATCCAAATCCATATGTACAGTACGATGAATCCACAACAAGGAGCATACACCACGGCGCGCCGATGCGCAGCCAGAGCTAAAGCTAGAACAAGCGGAACAGAGAAGATAATTACAATACAGGCACATATGTAAACGTATGCATAGTGGAGAGACGTCTGGTGAGAACAGGCTCCGCTCACGACAACCGAACAGACCACGACAATGTGCGACGAGGAAGAAGGCGAAGGCGACACGCTCAGCAACACTTGCCGCCCTGGTTCGACGGTTGGTCGACGCTGTGGCTGACCTGGATGGTGTCTCCACTCGTAGGCTTGATCGGGTCCTCTGATTGCTCGAGCGACTTGCTCGACACAATCCGGTAGATGTCTAACGTTCATGTCGGGCGGGTGCGTCAGTGGCATGTTAGGTTACGTAAGAAGCCCAAATACATACCGGTAAGGATGGTTTGGAAGGCAGACTCGACGTTTGATGCGTCCAGCGCAGACGTCTCGATGAACGACAGACCGTTCTCAGCTACAGGAACGCACAACTCGTTTAGCATTTCCAAGACAGACGCGAACTGCGAGGCGGGTGACAGAAGGGAACCGGGAGAATAGAAACGAAGGCGTAGAAAAGTGGCAAAACGTACCTGCGAAAGCTTTTGCTTCCTCTGTGGGAACCGCCCGAAGATGCTTCAAATCGCTCTTGTTGCCGACAAGCATGATGACGATGTTCGAGTCCGCATGGTCGCGGAGTTCCTTCAACCACCGTGTCACATTGACGTACGTCGCGTGCTTGGAGATATCATAGACCAGGAGTGCGCCGACTGCGCCGCGGTAGTATCTAGTTGCAGACCGACGAGGACACGAGAGATGAGCAACGAGAAACGAGGAGTATGCCCGCGCTAAGCATGTGCATACTAAGCGACAGAAGCTAAGCAGTAAAACTCACGCGGCGGTGATGGCACGATAACGTTCCTGGCCAGCTGGAGGAGACGAGAAGGTATTGTATGAGGACGCGGGAGCGAGAAATCGAGGAAACTAGGGAGGTGGGGACATACCAGTGTCCCAGATCTGAGCCTTCAACGTCTTTCCGTCGACGTTGATCGACCTTGTGGCGAACTCGACACCGATAGTCGACTTCGTCTCAAGGTTGAACTCATTGCGGGTGAACCGCGAGAGCACTGTTAGGCCGATGGCGGGAATGGGAGGGAGAAAGCTTGCGTCAGACTTCAACGTATTTTACCCTTCCTCATGCAGGAGTTACGCACGGTTACTGAACGACGGTGGTTAGCCTAGAATATCATACCTTACAAGAAGGATAGGCACGTACGACTTTCCGACGCCAGAGTCTCCGATGAGGACGACCTACACCACGGAAAGTAGGAGCACGAGGAAATCAATGCTCCATTCTTGTCTTGCGCTGGTTCGGGGCGAGGAACGCACCTTGAAGAGGTAATCGAAGTTGCTTCCCTCAGCCATATCTAGTTGTTCAAAAGTGTTGCGAAAGAGATCGTAGGTGAAGCGAGCGAGTGAGCAGGGGCAGAAGGGAGTCAATGGACGATGGTGTGGTGGGGAGACAGGTGCAAGGAGGCGCGGGTCTATCCCTCCGGAGTCGCAGCTGGCGGAGTTCCAATGACTAACCGCGCCCGTAGTGCTACCCACTGCACCTGTTTCAGACTCAGATCGAACTCAGACCCATGACACGTTCTCATTCTGCAACGCAGTGCTCCTGTTCTGTCCATTCTGTCTCCAATCTCTCTGGTTTTCTCCAGAGGCACACCGCTCAGGAAAACATTCTTTGGACCTCAAACATACTGAGCTGAGTGGGCTGTGACGTCCGGTTGTCATCAATCCTGGACTGGAGGCTTGATGCAATGCTTCAAATCCATCAGCTCCATGCGCCCTTGATGCCGAATGATTGTCTCGAAGCTTTTCCTAAGTCCTTGCTGCGATAGGTACTGGTAAGTTAAGGTTGTTGTAACCTCTGAGAGCATAGAGTATCTCTTAAGAGCCTAGGCGTGCCATGAGTCTCTTCCCTGTGATAGTCCTCGAGACGGACTGTCCGGACCGCCGGATGACGAGGGATGGTCACGACAACCCGGAGGATGCTCGCGGTGGACCGGGTGACACCATACGTTAAAACCTTGCACCGCCGAGGCGTGCCCGTCTCATACCCCATAGCCTCATTCGCGATGTCTGTTCCTCATTCGAAACGCGTTTGCCAAATCATCAAGGTTGGTGCATGTACCGCCCAGATAAGGCTGCGACATGACCCACATTGATGTCATCCAGCTGAAGCCGGAGGCTGAAGCGGAATACAAGGCGATCCACGCTGCCGTCTGGCCCGGGGTGCTCGCCGCGCTGGAGCGCCACCACATCGTGGACTACTCCATCAACTACTATCCCCCGCTGCAGCTGCTGATCGCGAACTTCAAGTACAACGGCACCAATTTCGACGCGGATATGCGCGGGATTGCTGAGGATCCTGAGACGCAACGATGGTGGAAGGTGACGGACCACATGCAAGAAAGCTTCGTCGAAGGGGCGACCGGGAGTGGGGGTGCTGTTCCATGGTGGCAGGTAAGCCGACAGCAGACCGCGAATGAACCCGGGTGGTGACTATATGCGCTCTCTTGTAGGAGCTGGAGGAAGTCTTTCGGTTCGAGGGAAAGAAGGAATAGAGCACGCGGGATTTGGGTTGTGGTGCAGGGAATGGTATGATGTCCGGACAGAAGAACACGAATAGACACCCACGAAGGAACGCATCAGATGAGAAGTATCTCTGGGGGCTTTAGGACGAACGGTAACATCAGGAAACGGTACGGGTATCGTGAGATAGGAGTACGCGCCTGGCCTCTTGTCTCGAACGCCAACCAATCTCCCGTCCCCGTCGGTAGCAGACCCATCGACCGACATTTCCACAGACCGAGTGCTAACGTGAGGAGATTGCAGAAGAAGTACGCCAGTTTCTGCAGCGACAACGTGGTCAACGCCTTCGGAGGCGACGAAGCCGGGGCAAACGAGGCGAATGCTACACGTCGCAGTGTTACACTGTGTTTGAGACTGCACAGCCGAGGTGACGTACCAGTGTTGATCCCGGCAAGGTTCTTGAATGGGCTCGAAAGCAACATGAACACAATACCCATGCTGAAGATCTGCACGCCTCCTCCGGACATGTAGAGCATGAAGGCTTGCATAGGCAGGGACTTGGCGGGGGAGAACGCGAGGTCCCATGCTCGCTTTGACTTGAGCTCTTCGTACGAAGCTGTTGCAGCAGCTACTGTCTTCCCAGAGCTCTTGGACTGCATGGCACATGAGAAAACGATGGTGGCAAGTTGAGCGAATGTACGCACAGAGGAGACTGAGGCTGCGAAGCCTGGCGGAGGGGGTAGGTGTTTCCACCTAGATCATGACGCATATTAGAACATTCTCCGTTTAGTTTGGACAACGTACTTGGCGACATCTGTTGAGGCCGACATGGTTTCCACGTTGATAATTGGCGATCTTCGGGGGTACTAATGTAGCCGCTGTGGTAGACGGTTCAAAGAATGGTCCGTGTCTGGTGCCAGTGAGGTCGCTCTATGCGCGTCTCCGGCAGCGCGCGTTGGCTGGAGCCAGTTGGGAGCAATAGATCTGAAGTCGTGGGAACGTGTTATTAAAAACACGAGGCTCCAGGGGGCTCCAGGCGAGATGTATCAACTGCGCGGTCTGTAGTACAACGACGCTGTCTGCGGATTGCGACTTGAACGAGTCTGAAACGTGAATGCAGACAAGAATGGAGTCGGGCGTTGGGAGCAGAGGGCAAGGTTGTGGACGTTCATAGATAGGCGGATTAACACGATTAAAGACAGCTGCTAAGCGGTGTTAAGAGAGATAAGAAGGTGGTTCTAGTCAAAGTAAGGAATGTGGCGCATCAGGAGTTCAGGGCAGGCGTTCTAGAAATGGCTGTGACCCGGTTGTCAAGTCCAACTCCTCGAGGCAGCACCTTGGCCGTCAAGACAGTACTTGTCCCGCCGCCTCCCCCCGCCGTCTTTCCTTCTCGTTTTCATCACCCACACCGCGCTCGCTCGCATAACTCGCCCTGCTCCCCAGGCTCGTTTGCAGCATCCGCAGCCGTTACCGCCGTCGCCTTCCTTGTCCTCGTCGAGCCAGCTCTGCCCCCCGCTCGATATTAATCAGAATATCGCCGGTTCTTCCCCGTTTCCGCAAGCCGTGACCTCATTCCACTTCTCGCTGTACAAGCAAGGTGAGCGTCGATCCTCCAGATTGTGGCTTGTTCGTTTTGTGGTTGCACAGCCAGAGCACGCTTGGTTGGAGCGTGACACGCGAGCGCTGCATGGCATGTTCGCTCCGCCTCCCCTGCCTCCAGGTCCAAGCGTAGCAGATATAGTGCTTATGCATCATTCAATCTCAGCTTCCCCACCTACGATATCTTAGACCTCCCGGCGAGCCTACGCGAGAACCATGCAGACGATCAAGTGTGTTGTTGTAGGAGATGGTGCTGTCGGCAAGGTGCGTCTTGTGCTCGTCCTCGTCGCTCAGGATTCCCTCGTCGCTGACGTAGAACACGCCGCGGACTCCCACGGCGCGTTCAACCACCGCCACAGACGTGTCTGTTGATCTCGTACACGACGAACAAGTTCCCCAGTGAATACGTCCCTACTGTGCGTACTCGCTCCCCTTCCATGCATACGTACACGATCCGAACGCGACCCCTCGCGGCCCGTAGGTGTTCGATAACTATGCTGTCACGGTCATGATTGGCGACGACCCCTACACCCTCGGCCTCTTCGACACGGCTGGCCAGGAGGACTACGACCGACTCAGGCCACTATCATACCCTCAGACGGACGTGTTCCTCGTCTGCTTCAGCGTCACGTCCCCGGCGTCGTTCGAGAACGTCAAGGAGAAGTGGTTCCCCGAGGTGCACCACCACTGTCCTGGAGTGCCGTGCCTCATTGTCGGTACCCAGATCGATCTCCGGGACGACCCGCAGGTGCTGGAGAAGCTCGCGAGGCAGAAGCAGCGACCCGTGACCTCAGAGCAGGGAGAGCGACTTGCTAGGGAGCTCGGTGCGGTGAAGTATGTGGAGTGCTCAGCTCTCACGCAGAAGGGGTTGAAGAACGTTTTCGACGAGGTGCGTGCTGTCGTCCGACTCTGCCTGGGCGCAGCGCTGACGGCGGTTGGGTTTGCGCAGGCGATCGTGGCTGCACTGGAGCCACCTGTCGTCAAGAAGAAAAATAAGTGCATCATCCTCTAATGAATGGAGACGACCACGCCCACGCCCGGCCGCCGCGTCCGCACTGTCACGACCGTTGCACGTCTACCGCTTATGCATGCCCGCCCACGATGCTCGAGTCGTCGGAGATATATCGCGCGCTTCTCTTCACCAATCTATCGTGAACTCACTCTAAATACACACATCACCGCATCCCCCTCCCTCCCTCCTACCATCTTATTTGTTATTCGCTGCACCTACCGCTACCCCTCCCTCTCCCTGCCTGCCGTTGGGCGTGGTTGTTGCCCCACCCCTTCCCGCCACGTCCACCATGCTTTGAGCGCGGCTTTCTTCTTCTTTCCCTCCATGTTCTGTTCTCTATTTCAGTGTTGTGTAGTTCATACCGTTCGGAATTGGGTACATGGGGGATCTAATACCCGTGAGTTAGAAATCCCATTCGGGAGCATTTGTATTTGTGTGCTCCGTTCGTGTTGCTTCGCGTTCGAGCGGCCGTGCTTCCGACTTCCCGGCCGGCACCAAAACCACCGCTTCCAAGTTCTGTCTCTGGCTCCCCACTCCCGATTATTTCCCCTGTCGCCACTGCCGGCGGTTTCAGCCTGTCTGTGTCCCGTATTCTTATTTCTTGTTCCTGGTCGTCCAGGCTTCTCGGCGCAGACTCGTCAATGCGGAATCGGCGTGGCAGAACGGGGACTGTGCGGGATATCTGCTTCGATCGGTTTCATGCGGTGTTACGACGCGGTTCTTTGGATCCAAGAGTTAGAATCCGGGAGTTGCTCAGGGACCGGGTAGAAGTTTACACGGGAGAAGGGGTGGTTTCGCAACGGTTCCCGCTGGGTGCGATCTCTATCGGCCGCGGCTTTATGTACTTACTGTGTTATTGCAATGCTTGGGACGCCGATGACGACTGTGGCGTGCGACTCAAGCTAAGCTTACTCTGAGCGGGTTTCCTTTCGGCCTTCAGAAAGTACTCCCAGCGCTGCAAAGTAAGCCCTCTGTGGTCGGCGTTGGCTGACATGGTGAGTTGGCCTGACTGCCCCTTTGGGTACCGCGGATTAACAGATCGAGTCGATAGATTTGCTTGGCTATGCCACCCATCTCCACATTGCGCAGTGCGCACCTATAGCTGACCCTCAGTACTCACGAGCAACGGCCAACGATCCTACCGACCAACCACCACCTTCCCCGCACAATGTCCACCCATCCCGAGGCCTTCGTGCTCCTGCACATCCCGGAGGTGATCCTCTCGACCTCCAGCACCAGCGAGAGCGGCACCCTTGCCCTCGAGTGCGTCACCCTCGCCCCAGATAACGCAGACAAGGACGCCCCGCTCGCCGCCTCGCTCTCCGCAGCTGACCGCTCCCTCATCCTCGTCCTCCGCCTGGGGGCGCTCGAGCTCCCACTCGATCCCGCGCGGCCGATATCGCTGCGCATCGCGCGGGACGGGACCCGTACGTACACCTTCCGCTCCGCCACTGCGGACGCAGGTGCCAGTGTGCAGGAGAAACTCGAGCATGCGGCGGACGACCCCACGGCCACCTGGCTGACAGTGCCCGTGCCGTCCAGGCCCGACCCGCACCGCGCAGAGACGGTCGAGGCACTGGACCACATCCTCGCGCAGTACGCCGACTTCGACTGGGAGACTGAGGGCGGTGCGCACCATGAGGCCCCGCCGCACCCGCAGGAAGAGGAGGTGGAGGCCCCAAGGCCACGCGCGGACGCGCCCCCGGAGGAGCTTCGCGGGAAGCTCGTGCTCATGGACGAGGAATCGGGGGAGATCGTCGGTGAGCTCCCGAATCGCGTAAGGATCAAGGAGGATCCAGCCCTCGCGGATGCGGCGTACGGGAAGGTGAAGGGCGGGGAGCCCGCGCCGGTGATGCTGGAGCTGCCTGAGGATGTGTACGATGCGTACACGGGGGCGGGGACGAGTGTCGTGCCGTACTCGGATCGCTCGGAGCTGGACGAGGCGAGGGAGATATTCGTGAGGGCGATCCCGCCCGAGGACCAGGACTGGATGACGAAATCCGCTACTTTGATCAGGTGCGTGCTTACCATGTCCTCACATTCGAGATGGGGACGCTGAACGTACTTGCAACTTGAATTCAGCCATGCGATCTCTTCGTCGACTTCGCTCTTGCTGGGTGGGTTCACCTCCGCTACGAACTACTACATCAGCCACTCGTCGCCCGCCCCGACGCCGAAGGACGGGACTCCGCCGCCTCCCCGCGCGCTCTTGCTGCTCTCGCACCCGCGCACTCAATCGACCCTCTCGCGCGCGTACGCGATCAGTGGCCAGGCCGTCAAGGTCAGCGCTAAGACAGTGGATATCGTGGAGGGCCTCATCAAGCGCGCTGTGGGTGCCCCGCCGGACAAAGCCAAGGCCCCACCAGTCCCACCCCGTCTCCAGTCCTCCTCATCAGCCCCAGCTACCTCGGGCCTTTCTGCCAACCCTCCAGCGTATTTTGGAAGCGCAGACGGCAAGCCACCTCTGCCCCCACGACACAGTGCCAGCGCGTCGCCCACTCTGGGATCGGGCCCCCCACCTCCGGTGCCCCCGCGGAGCAAGTCTCCGGCCCCTGGAAGCACGCCCGGAACGCCTGCGGCCGCGTCTGGTACCTCTACCCCCGCGGGCGCCGTCAAGCCGCTCGGGCGGCGCGAGAAGCTCGCGCTGAGCGCGAACCTCATCCTTGCGACTGTCGACGACTCGATCCGCCGGTCATGGGACGTCGGCAGCGAACAGGCCACAGCGGTCGTTGCGCACAAGTACGGGCCGGAGGCAGCCAAATCGACGCACCTTGCGGCGCACACGGCGAAGAACGTGACGCTAGTGTATATTGACATGCGGGGGTTCGCGAGGAAGGCGTTGATTAGGCGGGCGGGGAAGCACTGGATCAAGGCGAGGCTTGGGAGCCCGGGGGGTGGGAGAGAGATGAGTGGACTAGTGGTGGACAAGCAGGAGCAGGGTAAGCAGTGATTATGAGGAGGGTTGAAGGGTAGAAGCGAGGGTATTGTATGAACATCGGGACTGTCTTACGGATTAGGAGCATACATGAAGTGTACGAACAGTTTTAGGTTCGAGCAACGGCACTCGGATTGGAACATGATACATCCCTCTATACATACCTCTGTACATCCCTCTGTTGACCGATATACACGAACGTCGTTACGTGCTGGGAAGCACCAAGGGTATAATGCTACAAGGTTGTCTATTGCTATACGTTGACTTGGGGAGCATCGCTTACAGATCGAACTCAAAGTCTGAATCGGAATCATCTCCCTTCTTTCCCCTTAGATTCTTCTGCGGTTGGGCGTTCGTCCTCGTGCTCGCGGACCGCATCCGGGATGATGGATCATCGTCCTCGAGGTCATCCAAGTCCGAGCCGGAATCATCACGATCCCTGTTCTCGTCTGGCGGCCTGCGCTGCTGCGGGATAATCGCCCCCGCCAAGATGAGTACTGCCTCGAGCTCTGCGGCATTGTCAGCGTCCTGGAAGACCGGGTCTACGGTATGAACTGCGCGCACCTTCGATACGCCGCTCACGGTCGGCACCCCATGCGACGAGCTGGTTCAGCACCTCGCCCTTGCGGTAGATGATGAGCATGGGTAACCGCGCGTCGGGGAGGTTGGGGATGCATTTGTCTCCTACGATGGAGACGAACTTAGTGTGTGGATGTCGTTGTGCGAGGATGGTAATTTGTTCCTTCGCTCGATCACTATGTGAAATCCTGTCTCCGAGGGATGAATCTCCGAAGGCGAGTGGAAGATGAAGACGTTGTGATTCGTTCAGACGCACCCATCCTTGTACAGGAACACAACAACGCCCGTGCCGCGCTCCATCGCATCTCCTTCCTCGTTGACCTTACTGGCCTCCGTGATTTCGCGCGTGTAGTCCTCCCGGGAGATGGGGTAGACCCGCCCAAAGCGAGCCATCTCCATCTTCCGTGCCTCTTGCAACTTCTTGCGTCGGATCATATCTAGAAGCCGTTCGGTCTCATCGTCCGGGGCGTCTGCAGCTATCTCTCTGAGCTGTGCTGCGGTATAGTTGGCATACTTCTCCTCGAGCGTCGGTGAAGGAGGTGGGGAAAGCTCCCGAGGTGTCGGAGGTCGCGGGGGAAGGATTCCGTGCTTGCGCAACGCATCGTTACTGTCCAAATATGTCAGATGCACATCCCGTAACATAAATATGGAGCTAACAATTCCGTATCTTCGTTAGGATTGACTGTCATGGTGGTAGAAGAAGAAGGGGATGAAGAAGTATAGTACTGCTTGCACCGACATGCACTTTTAGCTCTGCGGACCGTAACCACAATCTCGGGTTCCGGGCGTCCGGGCCAGACGCTGCCGCTGCGGCAGGTGGTCAGCGGTCCGCCGCAGTAGCATCTTGCCCATCGCCCCCATCTTGCTCCCATCTCCTTCCTCCTTGGTCCCAAGGTTTTCACTACTTGGTGCTTCGCTCATGCACCTACACCACCACCACCTTCTCTAGCTCTTGCAGTCATGTCTGTTCCTCTGGATGAAATCAGCGACACCATTCTCCCGCGGCGCTACCAGGAGGAAATCTTCGTGCGGGCCCAGCAGGGGAATGTCATCGCGGCTCTGGACACTGGCAGTGGGAAGACCCTCATCAGTACGCTCTTGATCAAGTGGATGTCCGCGCAAGTCTGCGCGGAGCACAAGATCACTGTGTTCCTGGTCCCGAAGGTCGCGCTCGTGCAGCAGCAGGGCGAGTTCATCGGGAAGCAGACGTCCTTGCGCGTCCGCCAGTTCTCGGGAGCGACGGCTCGCGACATGAGCGACCGCGCGGGTTGGAAGGAGGAGTTTGAGGATTCGGACGTTTTCGTTATGACTGGTGCGCATTTTAGGTTGCGTGGTTAGATGCGCGGACTCACGGTAGACCTTATCCAGCCCAGATCCTGCTCAATCTCTTGACACACTCTCATTTGGCTATGAACAAGGTGCGTTGGATTTTTTGTACCAGTCGAACGCCTTCTTTTTTTTCCTCCGCCACTTTTCCTCCAAGTTGTGGTTGAAATGCCATGGTCCACTGCCATGGTCCACTAAATTTGGCTTGTGAGCGGGGTTCATGCATGCATTGGGGATGAGTCTACTGTTCCTGGACTCAATTTACATGCCAACGCTTTTCAATCCAAACATCTCATTCCTGATCCTTCAGATATCACTGTTGGTATTCGACGAATGTCACCACACGCGGAAGAACCACGCATACAATGGCATCATGCGGGAGTACTTCCAAACTACCGTCGAAGGTCGTCCAAAGGTGTTTGGCATGACGGCTTCTCCGATATGGAATCCGAAGAACGCGGCAGATTCCCTCGTCACACTAGAGCGAAATCTTGACGCGAAGGTCATCGCAGTGAAGGAGCATGCTGACGAATTGGCTGGACACTCCCCGCGACCAGAAGAGGTGACTGCTTATGTTATTATTTGCCTCGGATGCGATGTTGATGGTACATCTAGCTCATCGAAGTATACCCAATGGCCCCCAATCAATACCCCGATTACCCAAACCGATCCCTTCGCTTTCGCCTGAACCTCAACAATACCCCTCCCGAGATCGGACTTCCTGTCGAGAAAATCCTGACAAGATACGACGTGACGTACTATAGTTTGGGCCCCTTCGGCGCGGAGCTGTTTCTCTATACCGAGATGAAGCAGCGTGTCACCCAGCTCATCAGAGACGCGATCGAGTCTGCGATGGAGGTCCTGACCGCTGACCAGTACGCGCGGGTCGTCGGAGGGGGATCTCTCACAGAGGTCCCGGGCGCTGTCCATCCGAAACTCAGAGAGTTTGAGCGCATACTCTCTGAGTTTCGCGATGACTTCGATGACCCCCCGGATGGCGGGCTCCTGCGTCCCATTCCGTTGAGCTGGTGCACGCCGAAGGTGGCGGCTTTGACTCAAATTCTGTTCAACCGTTATACCTCGACTTTCCAGGGAATCGTCTTTGTTGAACAGCGGCATATAGCAACCTGCCTGGCAGCCATGTTGCGGCGGATTCCCCTCCTGGGCCATATCATCAAATGCGAACAGCTCGTAGGGCACGGCGCAAGTGCTGTGGCGAAGTCCCACCTCAAGGGTATGGCGGTACGCAGCCAACAAGACACGGTGCAAATGTTCCGAGACCGACAGCTGAACATCTGTACGTGAACCGCACTTGGAGGGGTCAATATTCCGTTAACTTTAACTAACAGTGGTTGCGACCTCCGTCGCGGAAGAGGGTCTTGATTTTCCTGTATGTCTTCACGTTCTTGAGACTTGGATCCACGTTACGCCGTCCGACGGACATCCTGCTATCGCCCGAGAGTTATTAGTATGTGCCCGTTTGGTCACGTACAAGTAACACTCGATCGGTCATTGGTCGTCCCAATGCTTCTGGGGGGCGATGTAACGTGGATCCATGCCTCTGCTTCCATGTAATCCTCTTACGCACCGACATGCTACAGGCCTGTGATCTTGTGATCCGCTTCGATCCGGTTCAGCATATGATCGGATACCTCCAGTCGCGTGGACGCGCGCGACAGAAGTCTTCTACGTTCATCATCATGGTTCAGGAGGGCTCCCAGGCTCAAGCAGAGCGGTACCTGGAGTTCTTGAAGTCCGAGCCCCAGCTGAAGAAGGTGTATCAACAGCGGGATCTGGTACCCGCGATGGCCGTAGAAGAGGACGATGAGATGGATGCGCCCGATCCGGACGACCTTGCTCAACGAGAACGATATGTTGTTCCATATACCGGTGCCACTCTCACGTACACTTCCGCTATCTCCTTGGTCAACTACCTCTGTTCTCTGATACCTCGCGATCGGTTTACGCCAATGCATGTGCCACGGTATACAGGCGACTATACCGCCACCATCCATCTTCCTTCCAGCCTTCCTCTCCCCGCCCACCTGCTTCAATGTGAAGGTCCTACCAAACGGTCCAAGAAGGAGGCCAAACGTGCTGCCGCATTCCTTGCAGTGAAGCGTTTACACGCCCTCAACGTCTTCGACGATTATCTTCTCCCCGCCAAGAGTCCTCGTGCTGCCGAGAACGAAGACTCCGATGGTATCCCCATCATGAATGTCGCCTCTATACCCGACATCCTCAACGTCAGGATTCGCGATCCTTGGGTCCAGAACTCGACGCTCTGGCTCCATGTGGTCCGCTTGGACGGCGTCCCCGCTGCTGGCCTCATCACCGGCACAGCGCTCCCTCCCTCGGATCTAGTGGCCAGCCACCTCTTCATCTCGACGGATGAACCGGTGGAGGTCGTTCTGGATCCGCGGCACGCTTGGAGCCAGCGCCGGGCGATGGAGGACTACACAAGGATGGGTCTCTGGTGGTGCATCACTGGAAGAGGAATCACTCTCCCGCTGACCTGCTACCTGGTCCCTATCACTCGTGCCCTGAAGGTCGACTTCGATGCGATCGAGCTAGCGGTCACTCATCCGTTTGGATCCTACAACTGGGAGGACGTTGGGGAGGAGCATTATGGCCATGTCATATTCATGAACAACAGGGAGTTCGGGCATCCTCTGCTTCTCCACAGGTTACGGCCTGAGATCACGCCCTCGTCGAAACCTCCTCTTGGCTCCAGAGAGTCTGCGTTCCCGACGTACCGCGACTACTGGTTGTACAAGTACACGCGGAAAGGGCATACGCCGAAGATCTCGCTCGATGGACCTTGCGTAGAAGGCGTGGTCCTATCTCGTAACCCTGCCGGCGTGTATTCGCTGGACAATCACCCTTTGCCGTCTCATACATCCAATCAGGAGGGCTCCACCGTCATCTTCCCCATCGAACTTTGCAGATGGGCTCTCATGCCCGAGCTCGTCTACCAGACCTTTTTCGTTCTCCCACAACTATGTCGTCGGCTGACAGACGTCTGGCGGGCCCGGGAGGTCCGCTCCGCGCTCAAACTCCCTCCCATGGTCGACGATCTTCTCATCCAAGCGATCACCCTCCCGAGCGCGAACACAGGCTTTAACAACCAGCGGCTCGAAACTTTCGGGGACGCCGTTCTCAAGCTCTGCACCGTCGTCCATCTGTACAACAAGTTTCCCCATCGCCACGAGGGCCAGCTCGACAGCTTGAAGCGCATGTCGATCGCGAACCGGACGCTCCTCGCGCGCGCCCTCGAGAACTCCCTGGAGCGGCATCTCACCCCGGAGACGCAGAGCATGCGGACGTGGAGGTACGTCGCCGCCTCGGAGGACGAGCTGTTCGCGGTGCGCCCGCTCAGGACCGCGCTCAGGCAGTACCCCCGGCGGAGCTTGCAGGATTGCATGGAGGCGATCCTCGGCGCAAGCTTCGCCACGGGTGGGGTCGAGATGGCGCTCCGGGCGGGGACCGCGCTGGGTCTGTCCTTCGGCGGGGCAGCGCCGTGGTACGTGCGGTATTCGGGTACGTTGACGGAGGCTCCGGCAGCTCCGCTCTTCGCGGGGCTGCAGGAGACGCTGGGGTATACGTTCAAGCATGGGCATCTGTTGCTGGAGGCGATGACGCACCCGTCGTTCCGTTCTACTGACTGCTCCTCGTATCAGCGGCTCGAGTTTCTGGGAGACGGTGAGAGCAGCCCTGTGCATTAGGTCGTCGTCGGTTTGCGCTAACGTTATTATGCCACAGCGTTCATCGATATGGTAGTGACAGAGTATCTGTACAAGAAGTTCCCTGCGGCGACGTCCGGCCAGCTCTCATGGGCACGTTCGCGTGCTGTCTGTAGTCCCGCGTTTGCATCTGTAGCCGTCAAGCGGTTGGGACTGCACAAGCTGCTCCTCATCAACAACGTCGAGCTCAGCACGGCGATTAGCACGCATGTTCCCGTCCTGGAGGAGATCTCTGACGAGGATATCGTCCTTCACGGATGGAAACATGACCCGCCCAAGGCCCTGAGCGACGTCCTCGAGAGCGTGCTCGGTGCGCTCTTCGTGGACTGCGACTACAACTATGACAAGGCCGCGGTGATCACGGAGATGGTCCTCGAGGAGTTGCTCGCTGTGCTGAGGCCTGACCTGCCAAAGGATCCGGTGTCGGAACTCATGGTGTGGGTTGCACAGGCTGGGTGCCGGTGCGCAAGCTTTTCGTAAGTCGGTCGCCTTGTTTAGGGGAGAGGTAGTCCTAACAGGGACAATAAAATGCAACAGGAAAGGACAGAGTCGGCCGGAAGTTCGCAGGTACGACACCGTATCCGTGCTCGTGCATGGTACTACCGTCGCGGGGCCCGTCGCCGCACCGAATTTCTCCATGGCGAAGGGCCTCGCGGCGGAACGCGCCCGCACAGTGCTTTCCGATCCCTCATCACCGCATTTCCTGTCCCGCATGTGCGTTTGTCCACGGAAGGGCCCTGCGGCGAAGCCGCTGCCACCCGCACTGCCTCTGGACGTGCCGGACAAGAAGGAGCTGAACGACGAGACGGACGAAGGGTTCGCGATGCTTGCGCAGATTCTGGTTGACGAGATCGAGGACCTAGTCCCGTCCTTGGAGGAAGATAACGATTCTGGCGAACAAACGGACCAGGACCAGGACGACGAACTCGAGGTCGAACGGATGATGGACGTGGACCCCAGGCCAATTGCAACATGAGGCGGATTCTGCAGGACGTGAATGTACGCTTGAAAACTCGATCTGTGTATCGCTAGTTTTGTTTGTTCGCTCTGTACTACCTGGATTATGTATTGGCTAGCATATCTCCTCTATTCAATGTAGCAGTGACATTACCAGCTCGGCCGAACGTGCATCGTGACGTCATTCGTCGTGTCGGGGCTTCCTGTTCACTTAAACTTGATTTCTTGCCCCACTCGTCGTCCTCACTGTACGCTGTCGGTCAAGCTGTGCATCGTGGAGACAATTTGCTCAGGGCTCCTCTTGGAGCAGGCTGTCGACCCCGACAAGTCGGGCATGACAGTAGCCCTCCCTGGTCGGCTCGTGCGTAGTCGATCATGGTGGGCTCGAAGGCGGACTACCGGCCTGGGCAGTATGTCTAGTTCGACAGGGTGATAGAGAAACTCGGACCAGCGCTGGCGGAAAATCCCCCAGAGGTGGAACGCGTGGTGTTTCGGGATTTGTTATCAAGTAAATATCACTATTAGGCTCTCGACTGGCGCAACATACTCGACGTGATGTAGAATACCCATATGTACATGCATTCCTGCGCTTTTTAAGTACCAAGTATATCCAGAAAAGTATCTTTGGCGGCGTACCTTCCATCACGACGCTCACCATTGCTGGAAGCGCGCCCAGAGCCCGGTCACAGAATAGCTTGTCTGGAGCGAGATATCCTGGAGGGGCATCAGCATGCCCATCATATCCCAAGCTCCCGGGTCTCGCTGCCACTGCCACCGCCAGCCGTCTCCATCTCGTCCCCTCACCATCCTCCCCACGTCAGGCAGTGGGGCCGCGGGTCCCTCCGACGGCGGCCGGAACACGACACCGTTGTTGATGAGGGTAACGAAGACGCGCGTCACGTCGTTGAACACGCGGATCGTTTTGTCCTCGAGCTCCGTGTCGTCGCTGTGGTGCGAGGCGCGGTAGATGGCGTACTGCGTCGTGTACACGACCGCGGAGCCCAGCTCGAAGCAGACGGGGACGTAGCCTGCGGGCCTCGCGTGCCCGTCCGAGCCTGAGTCGCCGCGGAACCCCGGCTCGTCGAATTCTGCGGCCAGTCGGGAGAGCTCGAGGGATTCGTGGCTGGGTAGAGATGGCGCGTGTTGCGCCTCGACGAGCTTGATGGCACAGAGGGTGAATGCTGTCGCAGGATTCTCGGGGGTAGCGCTGGATTGGGTAGGTCGTGATGGTTCTATGGTGAAGACGAGCACCCGGCCGCGCCGTAAGTTGGCCTTGACGCCGCGGGGGAGACGCAGTGTAGAGTGTGCGAGGACCGTCAGGCCGTACTTGTGGATTTCGGACCATTCCCTCACGGTCTGTCGCGGACTGACTGCTGAGTCCCTTCGTTGCTGCCCGACTTGAGAAGTGTGGCCACGGCATACTATCCTATACCAGAGTAGGTTAGCAGAAATGAGGGCGACGAAGGTTAGTTTCCACTTACTTGTGCGTCGGCCATGCCTCAGCCCGACACTCCCTGGTGCAATAGACAACGGTGTTGCAGCCGCGACAACGCTTGAACGCCGCACCGGGTACGACGGAATGACACCATGCGCAGACGGTGTTGGCTGGAAACTCGGAGCCGTAAGATGCTTCTGAGTGCGAGGTGTTCATGAATGCGGAATAGCCTGTCTGTCTATTGGAACAAGGGACCGTCTCGGGAGTCGTTAGCAGGAAATCCTGATTCTGAAGTCACAAGGCGATGCAGGCCCACCTTCGACCTTGGAAATCGGTCTCTAAGGACGCATATAGTCGATATCTGACTTGCTCAATGACCTATGAGGGATGATGGAGGTAGGATATAAAGGTCGAAACGGTATGTTGCTGCTACAATGGCGTTGCTAGAGACCTCTGCGGCAAGCCCCGGGGATCTGGACAGCCTATGCTGCGCGAGTGAGCTCCGGCTGTGAGAAGCTTGGCACGCACGTTCAAGTCCAACCCATCCACATGAGTACTGTAAAGGGAGCGGGAGTGATAGCCAGATGTAGGCGTCAATATTCGGGCACCGCATATAAGGCACAGCCTTCCTTGGCTTACGATCGCTGGGATCGATAAATATCGGAGAGGAGGGCCTTGGTTGTATAATATTGTACCGAAAACTCCATCGTGTGTACGATTCATAAGCGACAGACATATGCATGACATCCTGCAATGATCGTACTCAGCATGTTCCAGAGAAGACGTTTAATAAAGTACGTACCTCACTACACTACTAGTACAACAGCGGGACCGTGCTCACCATGACCAGAAGTGCATCCACAAGTCCGTCGGAGAAAAGGGGGTCTGAGGCGTGATTCCATGGTGGGGCATCAGTTCTTTCACCGTCCGCCACGCTCTCCGGTCTCGCTGCCATCTCCACCCCTTCCGTGCTTGAACCATCTTCCCAGACTCAGGAGGAGCGAGACCTCGGGGATTCTCGGGCGGATGGAGCACGATCCCGTAATTCATGAAGGTCATGAATATCTGACTCATCTCCTTGAAGACGGCAGCCATCGCATCACCGGGTGGTGCATCGTCGGGGTGGTGGGTGGCGGAATACATGCTGTAGTGTGTCGTGACCATGAACGTCGCGCCGTTTACTATCCAAAGGACGGGTATCGCGCCGGCTTCGGCTTGTTCTTCGGGAATGCCTGGAGGTCTGAAGTCCGCGTTCGGCGACAAGTTCTCCTCTCGTTTGTATGTGGAGGAGAAGTCCTCCCGCACGAGCCTAGCTTCCTTGAGGATGAACGCCGTGGCGGGGTTTCCGTCTGCCGGCTGCGATGCGCACTCTTCAGGAGTGCGTTGGGAGACCAAGAAGAAGAGGAACACGCGGCGTTCGCGCATACTGGCCTCTACGCCGCCGGCGATACGAAGCATGGAGTGCAGGTACACCGCGATGGCGTACTCGTGGAACCCGGCCCATTCTCTGATCGCGCGGCCGAGAGCGATGGGCGTTGCATACCCGGCTGCATCTGCGGAGCTCCCGGATGCTTCCGGGTCCGGATTGCGACATACTGGTCTGCAATAGATAGATATACACGTTAGAGGTAGGGTTAGTAGGCACACTAATGTGGAATGAGAAGAGGGGCTTGCCTGTGTGCTGGCCACGCCGCAGCCTGGCATTCCCTTCCGCAGTAAATGGTGGCGTTACAGCCGCGACACCGCTTGAGTGCTCCACCTCGAGGTGCAGCTCGATTGCACCACGCGCATACTTTGCTGCTCCGAGAGAATTCGGAACGATAGGTCGTGGTGTAGTCCTCCATGTGGGTCAAAGCAACAAGAAATTGTCTACCACGATAAACAGCCCAGGATACGACACGTCAGCCGATTCCACATCAAAAGGCTAGATATTGTGTTCACTTCACTTACTTTCAGTCTCTGGATCCAAGTGTCCCTGTTGTCTCTAAACCACAATCGACTGGAAACTGGCTGAACGACCTGGAGGGGCTCGTGGCCGTGGAGGAACAAGGAACCGTGCCCGATTGGTCCCCGGAATGATCCGAGACTTGAATGCAAGCGCTAAATGGACTACCTAAGCGCTGGGGCATCCTCAGAAGTTTGAGTCCCGAGTCTCGACTTCGAATTGTTCAAGCAACTTGAAGTCTCTGATAAGTATTGCGCAAATGAAAATGGTCCTGCATATCTAAACGTATGTGATTTTGGACATATACTTCATGTTGAGATAGTACTAGTGGTATAGCGGTAGGAATCACAGCCTCGACGTTCGACATGCGACAAGATACTCGGCGAAGATATGGAAGAATTACGACTGGAAGGCAAACGGACGCGATGTGCTCCCCTAGCGACCATGTCGACAGAGACCTGATGGTATGTAAAGTGAGATCCACCATCTCAACCTCGTCCGTGATCATGACATGTACAAGGATTTAAGCTTTAGATTTCTTCGACGGTGATTTCGTCGCCAGTGTCGTCGAGGAGCTTCAAGATGACAGGACCGTCCACCAGCTCCCGCAGGCTCTGCAGAGCCGCCCGTCTCGCTGTGTGGCTTGGCCAGAGAGCGTATGGCTTCACTTCCGGCCCCTTGTGCGCCGCTGGCTCGTTGGAACTGCTGCTGCCTGTTTCGTTGCCGGGCTCGCCGCCATAGCCCGCTTCCTCATTGGGGTGTACTTGCTGCTGCTGCTGCCTGGCACCCGCCTCGAGCTCAGGCTCCTCCGAGTCATCCGACTCGGCCTCGCTTGTCTCCTCGAACCCTTCATCCTTGGCCTCGCTCGCCTCCTCGAGCTCTTCATCCGACTCGGTCTCGCTCGTTCCCTCGAGCTCTCCATCCTCGGCCTCGCTCGTCTCCTTAATACCTTCATCCGACCCGGCTTCGCTCGTCTCCTCGGGATCTTCATCCTCGGTCTCGCTCGTCTCCGTGCTGTAGGTCTCTTCTGGCGGGGCCGCTGGACGGAGGGAGAGCACTAGGTAGGTGAGGCGAGTCCCGCAAGCCGCTCTGTCTGAGAGAGCCTGTTGGAAGACGCCAAACTGCTCACGAAAGAGCTCGTCTACTCTGGTGCCAAAGTCAGTGTCCTTGTCGAAGCGGCCCATATACCACCCGAATTCCGGAGGTGGACAAGAGATGACAAGTTCGGTGAGCTTGAGGCTTGGGAGGGTAGAGTCATCGGAGTTGGGGACTCCCCACTTGAGGACGCTGAGGCCATCATCATCTCCGAGTCGGCGTCGGTAGGGATGCAGTGCCGGCTTCAACAGGACCGCCATGGCATGCACATTTGACACGCTCACGTCTAGATGCACCAGGTGGGGGAAGGCATGGAGATCGAAATTGTTCATAAGGAGGTAGGAGCTCTTCGCAGACAATTCGAGATGGGCGACTGGCGCGTTCTCCCCAAAGACTGAAATGAGGGTGCTTGAATCGGCACACAACCCGTCTATGCGGAGACGGTCTATACCGCCCACAAAACATTGCATGCGATACTGGTGCAGCATCCCCGAGTGCCGATCCAAGTATTGGAGACACGCACGGTCGATGGTGTCGACTACTGATTTGAGCTTTGTGCCGAGGTCGTCACTATAGGCGTAGATACTGGGGATGTGGACGGAGGCGGCCTGTGGCAGTTGTAGCCACAAAAGAATATGCGAGACGACGTCCTTGTCCCCCTCGATGCGTAGGTGACGCAGGGAAAAAAGATCCAAGGGCTCTAAGGGTGTAGCATACGGATCCTCCTCGACAATGCCTGTCGGCATAATTTCAAGAGTCTCCAGACGACTACGGTGCGGTTCCAAATGCAATCCTTGGGGTCTCCCGAGAACAACTTTCGGCAGGTACCATTCGAAAGAGCGCTGTGAGAAGGGTTTCATGACTATGACCTGCGCTATCAAGTGTCTGAGCGGAACATCGGAGAACCGCCCGACCATGCTATGTGGACAAGTAAGGCGAGAGAGCTTGGGGAGAGCATCGCGAGACAGCATCGGGAGCTCTGACCATGCGGGGGAATGACGCATGAGATCGGCATGTCCCATCCTTCGAGCTTGATCCAAATCTTCCTCCGTCATGGCTATCCGGATTATCAGAGTCTCCAGGTTCGCCATGCCAGAGAGAAGAGCGGGCCACAGCCCGTCTCGGAGGTCGATCCTGCCGACGGCCACATGCAATGAGGCAATACTGCTGGAGTAAGGGGCCATAACCTGGACAATCGCAGGAGGGAAGATATAGAATTTTGGGTTGATTGTATGAGAGTGCTGCGTGGAGCGGGAGAGAAGGGAGTGGATGAGGGGTAGCTCGCTGCGCACAATCTCCCTCTTCTCCTCGAGCTCGCACTTCGCCACTGCGTCCGCCCAGAACTCAGGTCTATCAAGGAGGATCGAGCGCCACAAGCGACAGACGTGGGGAAGGCGGAGGCTACTCCAATCTTGCCAGCAGTTGGAAAAGACGCGTTCGAGCACCTCGGTGGGAAGGCGGTGGATGGGCGCGGCCAGATTATGGATAGCGAGGAGGGCGAGGGAAAATCGACGGTATTCATCTGCCTTGGCTAAGGCCCATGCTTGGATATCCGGGATGGAGGTGAGGGTGGAAAACGCGCCGCGATCCGTGGTTGGAAGTTGTTGAAGGTGCCCCGATAGCTCGGAGAGACGGGGAATATTGAGCAATGGATCCATAAGGGTGGTCAGAATGGCCTGCAGGTCTTGACGTTAGTTGTGACCAACACCAGCGCCGACGTAGAGCTTACAGAGATGAAGAGAATGGTGATTAAGACTGAGTACTGAGGCTTGAGTGCTCGATGAGCTGGTGGTTGGTACTAAGATCTAAGAGCTCAACTCAGCGACGGGGCGAGCTGGTTCCAAACCATCGATTGAGTTTAAGATACGGCCGGCCGCCACCGGTCTAACCCCCGATTTGGGACTGACCTGACATCGGAGTAGAGTCGCCGTCTGCCCGTTGAGGCCCGAAATAAGAGCCTTGCTGGCGGGACGGCGTGTTCGTCGCGAGCTCTATGATATCAAACTGGCTCTATCGATATCAAACACATCTTACAACCGCTGCTTTGTCTACCAGCTTCCACGTCCGTCCGGACAGCTGTCAGAATATGTATGGCAGCAAGATTTTGGGAATCTGAGCCGAAAGGGAAGCATGGAGCACAGACGATCCCCCTGTACTACGGCACGGAGTATATGCAGTAGAGAACCAGAACAAGAAACGGAATGACCAGAGACGCACGTCGATTCCTAGCATTAGATAGGTCATAGAGATCCAAGACTCGGAGGCACTCCAGCGGGACCTGCGTCCCGAGGTATGGAGTAGACATGGCATTCTGCAACGGCCGTGTCAGCGCAAAACTGAAGGTGCGGTTTCGGAAACGTACCTGACGATCGCCACAGGAATATCGCGGTTACCATTGCCGGAAGCGCGTCCAAAGACTCTTTGCAGGTAAGGTCGTTTTGCGCAGAATACCAATGCCGTAACGATTCACGTTGAGAGCCATCATCGCATCCACCAACTGCCAAGCAACCGGGGAGTCTCGCCTCCAGCTCCATTTCTTTCGGCCGCGAACCATCTTCCCGGCCGCAGGATCGACTCCGCGTCCATCCGCGGGAGCTCGCAGTACGATGCCGTTGTAAATGAAGTTGACGAAGACGTTACGGAGATCGTCGAAGACCGCCTCCGTCTCTTCGTCGACAGGCATATCGTCGGGATGGTGGGAGGCGCGGTAGACAGCGCAGTACGTCGCCAGCTCCACCGTCGTCCCCTCTATAGCGAGAACAACGGGTACGAATCCGGCTGGCGTCGTATTGCCACTGGCTGGATCTCCGCGGAATCCTCCCTCCATGGACGAGTCTCCGGCCCGGGGATTCAGGCGGCTCCGATCCTCCGGGCTGCCCAACTTTGGAGCCAATAGGGGGTGCGAGAGCCTGGCGGTATGAATCATAAAGGCCGTTGCAGGATCGTCGTGGGCTGAATCGGAGCTGGGTCGGGATAAGACATTGAAGATGACCACCCGACCGAGTTGAGCGTTGAGTTCGGCGCCACCGGTGCAGCGACACCAGGTGTGCACGATCACTGACAAGGCATAATTATGAATCCTAACCCATTCGTTGACGGCTTCTCCCAGACTGATTGCTGTCGCGTATCCCGCGAAGCCCGAGTTTTCTGTGACTGGGAGACGGAGGCTGCTGCTGCTGCGGCATAACGGCCTACAGCAAGGCAGGTCGGCGGAATTCCGAGATGACGCATTCAGATCGCCTTGATAAGCCCTATTTTCCCTATAGCCAGCAGGAAGAGGAGTACGTACTTGTGTATTGACCACGCCGCAGCCTGGCATTCCTTACTACAATACACCGAAGCGTCGCAGCCGCGGCACCGTTTGAGCGATTCTCCAGGTGGTGGACTGAGACGACACCATGAGCAAACATTGCGGTTGAAGAGAAATTCTGCCTTGCAAGGTTCTCCCTCCCCAACTGGGAGGTTCATGAATGTAAGGGGCGACAACACATATATGTCTAACTAATTAGTCGCCGTTAGCCTGCCAGCGCGGGTCAACTTGCGGAGCAGCGTACCTGGAACTTGTTTTCAACTTCAATGCTATATGTCGAGCGAAATACGGACCTCTGGCGGTGATGGCTAACTAGTTATGCGACCTTTATGCTGAACATGAGTGGGGGAAAGCAGAGGGGTCAACGTGCTGGCATGCGGTTCTAACTGTCCATTATAGGCGCCCACATCAGCAGCGTGTCCCGTGCGGCGGCGTCGGCGTGAGACCGAAACCTCAAGGTCCCTTGGAGGCCACAGCTATATTTTTTCCAACTCGATGAATCGACCTCAGCCTACATGCGTCCACAAAAAATCAGTCTCAATGAGTGCTCACACGGACTTCAATGCCTCAACAACTTGAAGCACTCAGCACTCAGTGGCACATGTGGAGAAATTTGTCAACTCAACGCCGTGCCAGTTGACGAAGAATTAGAGCGATCTAGTATAACCTTCAACGTTACTAGCCTTGTAACTCCGTGGAAGGAGTTGACAGCTTGTTAAGCACCTTCCCGACAACCCTCCGTAGCATCGTAACAAACGCTAACTTGAGCCTGAGCGTGCAGTGGGGCCGGAGACAGCGTCATAAAAGGCAGTCTACAAGAGACCTGAGCACCGTCGGAGGCACTCCGGTGGGATCTCTGTCCTAGTACATGAGGCAGACATGATCATCTGCGACGCCATACTTCGAGTCAGTACAAAATCAAAGCAGCAGTCTCGAAAACTTACCTGACTTTGCGAGAGTGCATAGAATGAAGGTACATATGTACTAAAGGGAAGCGCGATGGCATCAATACTTGGGCACTTGAGGCACCAAGGATAGATGGACGAATATCGGCATATGCACGCCGAATCCGCGGGGGATACGGGAGTGGCCCAACGAAGAAACATAAGGACATCCGAAAACGTACACGCCTGAATGTAGCAGCGACGCGCTCACCACCGCCAGAAGCGCGTCCAGAGTTCCGTTACGGGAATGGTTGTCTCGAACACTAGGATACCCTCGCTATGCATCATTATCCCCATAAGTATCACCGCCCATGTCGTCCGAATTTCCTGCCACTTCCAGCCTTTCCGCATGCGCACCATATTCCCGGCGACAGGGGGAGCCGGATGCCCCGAGGACGGGAGCCGGAACACAACACCGCTGTTGATGAAAGTAATGAAGAGGCGAGTAATGTCCCGGAAGGCTGCGACTGTTTCTGCCTCGCGAGGCGCGTCGTC
Organism: Ganoderma sinense ZZ0214-1; assembly: GCA_002760635.1. Classification (NCBI taxonomy): domain Eukaryota; kingdom Fungi; phylum Basidiomycota; class Agaricomycetes; order Polyporales; family Polyporaceae; genus Ganoderma; species Ganoderma sinense. The sequence goes on along the minus strand of AYKW01000014.1, from coordinate 571,056 downwards.
CGGATGGCGGACGGCGCGGTACATGGGGAAGTATGAGGCGGCCACGAACTTCGACCCCTCCGCGAGGCACACGATGGGAAGGAACCCAGCGGGTTTCATATCCACCGCGTCCCCACAGAACCCTGGCTCTCCGAAGTCCGCGTCCGCGAGCTGCGGATGGTCGCGAAACCACGGCGCTTGCTCCGCGTCGATGAGCGTGGTGTTGCAGAGCGTGAACTTCACTCCGGGGTTGTCGTCCGGCGGGGCGTTGGCGGGTCGCTCTGTGGATAGGTGGAAGACCACGACCCGTCCCAGGCGCAAGTTGGCATCGACGCCGCCGCCGGTGCGGCGCAGGAAGGCGTGTGCAAGGACCGTCAGGGCGTACTTGTGGAGCTCAGCCCATTCCCTCATCGCTCCTGTCAGACCGGCCGGCGTTTCGTAACCCGCTGCATCGGTCCTTGGTTCCAGGGCATTACGATCGCGACACAGTGACCTGGGGTAGTGCGCATTAGCAGGTGAACCACGGCGAGAGAAGATGACGTGCTTGTGCGTTGGCCATGCAGATGCTTGGCACTCCCTCCCGCAATAAATCGATATGTTGCAGCCGCGACATCGCTTGAGCGCACCACCGTCGGGGGCCGGCTGCTTACACCAAGAACAATGACTTTTGTCGAGAATAATATCGGCGCCGTAGGTCTTGTCGTCGTCGTCGTAGCTCATGGATGTCAAGTTTGCAGCGTATCTACATGAGAAGTACCATCCATCTGGTTAAGTAGCGGCTTCTGTTGCAAATGGGGTGAGAATGAACTTGAAGCGGACTTACTTCCAGCTTTAAGGTATCATCAATGTAGTCCGTACCGCTCAGACAGTCTATGACGAAGTCGTTCAGCGACTTGCAGAGCTTGCTGGGACGGCGGTCACTTGGAACCTGGAAGAGAGACGCCGAGCTTGACAGAAGTCCAAGTCAAGCTGGCTGGCCGTCGGAAGGGAGGAATCACCGACAAGCGCCGGCCAAAGCGGTGTAGATTAAGGACAAGTTTCTGTCCACACTAGCGCCCTCAGACTCCTCGGCCTTATTGTCCCGTTTCGAGAGCGAAACTGTAAGTTAGCTATTGCCGTATGTATCCTTCTGGTCTTGTACAATACGTGTCGCGCGAACATGGTCAGCGGACATGTCCGCTGACCATGCTTAGGCGCATTCATTGCGCTCTTAGGCTCCCGTGTACCCTTGAAAGTTCCTTGAACGTCGCCAGGAAGGACCGCCTAACCCCACACGTTAGCAGCACTCGAAGACCTTGCAAAGACTATGAGGGAATCTTCCGCGATGCCACTGCATTGCGTCCCGCGGAGAATCCGGCCGAGCCTCAGCTCGACTGGAGGTTCTTAGATCGCATATGCAGGCGTCACGGTGGAAGGCGTAAAAATACTTGGATGGCCTCCCAACCGGGCAGACGCAGTGGTTAACGGGGATATGATCCTGGATTCACAGGGACATACGTAGGGCTTGACTAGTTACACGGTGGAAAGGGTAGCAAGACACCGATTCGACTTCGAAAGACTCATCTCACTGCCGCGTCGAAAACTCCTCATCCTCCTCGTCTTATCAGGACTGTCCATACAGGAGATTAGCAACAACGCCTCGCTATCACGCGAAACGCAAAATTACCTAGGCAAAGTTAATTCTCCATTGCTCGCGCCCGGCTAGCTGCGACGTGCCCTTCTTGATCGTCCTTTCGTGGCCTTCCCAGCCGTGGTGGCCTCCGTCGCGTGAACTCAACACCACGACGCGTGCAGCCTGGAGCGACGGCATGGATTCAAGGCGGTCGATGAGCGTGTCCATTTCCAGACTCTGCAACGAGAGCTCCGCCGGAGTGAGAGGAGTCGGGGTGGGCACGGGCGGTTCAGGTAGGCCTTGTCGTTGGGCTCGAATGCGGTCGATGATAGTCGCTTTCCGCGGGGTCGGATCGAGGCTGGACGTCTCGAACCCCAACTCCAGGAACTTGAGAGGTAGGCTCGTCAGGGCCGAGATCAGACTATCCTATGTTATCGGAAAGTTTGTGAGCCAAGCTGTGGGGGAATGGCCTGAGAGGAGAAAGACGCACGATGACGATGCTCAGGTCCTTATCCTGATCCCCCTCGATGAAGTAAATGTGAACGTTCAGGTTGATTAGGTTGGACGCGCCCTCGTCCCGCAGCATGGCGATGAATCCTTCGTCGGCGTCGCCGAGCAATGTGCTAGTCATCTCGAGCTTCAGGTGGAGCGGCCGCGCATACCGCAACACCGTCGCGAGCATTCCTTTCCGCCGACCATCGTCCTGCAGGTCCACGAGGGTGATACGGCGAATGTGAGAGGTTATGCCTATGGCGTAAATATCGAGAAGACACCCGTAGAAGTGCTCGAGGTGTGCCCATGTCCCGCAGGAGTTGACATGGGCGTGCTGTTGCGCAACGTTCATGGCGTGGCTGTCGAGCATAGTGTCCCAGCTGAACAGATCTATGTTGCCGTCGTGGTATTCGGTGTTGACCTGGAGATCTGTGAGATTGGGGAAGGCGCGGATGAATGCGTCGATACGGAGAGGGAAATAGTGGAGCTTGAAAGAGAGCTTGCGCATGTTCGGATAAACTTTCGTTGGCATGATGAACATGTCATGATTAATGTACCATGATACGCATCCTAGCATCTCAAGGGTTGAAGCGAAATTATCGAGCAGCGTCGTAGGATGGTATCGAACCCAGGCGTCGTCTTCCAGGTCGTCCCAGAGCTTCTCGTCGTCGTTCGAGAGAAAGTTGAGGTTTGCGGATACGAGGGGGGCGTGAAGTCCAAGTAGAAGTGTACAAGTTTTCGCTTTGACACCAGTGAAATCAATGTGTCGCAAGGTGGTGAGGGTGCAAAATGCGGGAGTGAGAGCGTGGTGGACGTCGAGGATTAGCTCCGCCTCGGTCAGTTGTAAGTTTTCGATACTAGTAAGGAGCGGAAGAGTCTCGATGAGATCTTGAACAACGTTGTCCTCCGGAAAGAATTCGACGAGCTCCAGCCGCCTCAGGTATCGACAGCGAGACGAGTTATCGGCGCGCAAGAAGATGAGAAATGAGGCGAGCTGTTCCACAGTGGAGATGACAGCGGGTTTCTTGAGAGCGATTTTAGCGCCCTCGTGATAGAGAACCCGGCAGGTTGCCATGAGTTGCAAGGTATCCCTGGCATACCAGGATAACGATATGATATGCAACAGGATGTCGTAAGTTAGCTTCATCCGACCAGGCGATGAAGAGGAGGTCGTGTCAGGCATTACGCGTCGCTACGTATACGTTTCCAATCAGTTCTGGTGGCTATGGTCTGGCCCCTCTCAAAAATGGTGGACGTACCTGTCTCCTGGCTAACTAGTATGAGGTAAAATTCCAGGGATTGGAGGCGGGCGTAGTACTAGCAGGGGTACGAAACCAAGTATATGATACAGCAAATGGTGGCAGACGTTCGAGTTGAAACGTTGAGAACGCGCCCACCCATCAACGCCACCACGTGGCACCTTAGTTATAGCAAGCACCAGCCCTAAGCCTCCCCCTAGAGCGTCAATGTCAACGGATGCGAATACTTACAGATTGACAGTCTGATTTCCTGAACGATCTCTGATGATTTGAATAGGTGTTATAGCGGACTCCACGGCAGAGTGAGGCGTAGTCCCCACGACGCTGATCAAGACAATGGTTCTCAGTTCTGATAGGAGTTAATAACAACGACGTCAACATGCAGGACACTTGGAGGGGTGGAGAGAAAGAGGATGATATGGTAGTACAACTTCATTCAGAAAAGGCAGCGATATTCATCGAAGCTAATCGGAGTTTTCGTACCGTGCGTATTGGTGACGGAAGAACGGAACGATCCTACGGCGATGTACACGGGAACCGACTCGGATGAATATCCGATCCAATTCTAACAAGCAATATCAGGCAAACACGCCTCAATCATGCGAGCAACGAAGACATACCACGCAAATATTACCAGTTCTCAAACAGGGCCCAAATCATCTCCAGATGCAGACCGGAAAGAAACTCGTCTGGATGTCGCTTCATCATAGGCGCCAGGAAACCTTCCCAGATGTCAGGCGTCGATGTCTTCTTCCACCCCTTCCGACTCCGACCCACAAGTGAGTATACTCCGGCCTCCGGGTAGATTTGAGTCGTATCTTTGGGGCGTTCGAAGACTATCCCGAGGTTAATGGCGCGCCAGCACAGCACATTGAGATCGTCGAAGGCGAGGCGGAGGGCAGGCTCCGGGGAAGCGTCGACGGGGTGTCGTAAAGGGCGGTAGGCCTTGTAACAAGTGGAGGAAACACCTCCGCTCCCTTGTACTATGAACATGACGGGGAATGCGCCAACAAGGTCAGGATCGGTAACGCTTTCACGCCAGCACGCCAGAACTCGCTGACGGTCGGCGACAGAATCGTCCTCCCAAAGGGAAGCAAGGAAGAAGAGGTCGTCCTTGTGGATAATTTTCGCATTCAAGATTCCGAAAGCTTGGGAGGGGTCCTGGTTATGCTCCGATTCATCGGCAAGCGACTCCAAGTAATATACCATTGCGTGAGGAGCAGCCAGATTGTGGTCGACGCCGCCATTAACGTAGAGAGCAATGTGCATCATGGTGGCCAACGTATAAGAATGGATTTGTTCCCATTCCTTGACGGCGTAGGAAAGAGAGATGCTTGTGGGGTATCCCAACGTGTCACCACGCTTATTGTCGGCGGTACCTGTGGCAGATTTGGACTGACATAGCTTCCTGATTGCAAGAAAAAGGGTCGATGTCAGCGTTCTCGGAGAGTGTTTTGAACGTGCTTATACTGTTATACAAACAACTTACTTGTGCACAGGCCATGCAGCTTTTTGACAATCCTTGTTGCAATAGAGTGATACACCACAAGCGGCGCATCGTTTGAGAGGAATATCGTTGAAGAGGCCAGGCCTTCTGCGACAGTGATGGCAGGATGGAAGTATGGTGAAGTATGGAATGTTACATCGAGCAATACAAGCATCTGACGAGTCTTTTGAATCTTTGTCGGCCATGGGTATACCCAGAAAAGCTAGCGGGAGGCTGCGAGTGCTTGTCAGTTGAAACGCAGAACATACGCTCATTGCTCGATTCCAGCGATAAGCATGCGCCCGGAAAAGTCCGCTTGTGCTCTCACGGTCGGACGCCGGTCATCGATCATCCCTCGTCCCCACCTAATCCCGGCCACCCACCAAGCCTCCGCTTGAGCAGCATGAGGTAAGTGATTGTCTGTAGATCTCTGCCAGAGACGAGTCACGACTCATACTTATATCAAAACTGCGCACCGACAGTACAGTAAGTACGCAAAGGCTTACTCTGACCTTGGAGCGCCCGGGCCGCCACTGCGGCTTCGACTCGCCCGAAGACGAATCCGCGAATCGGCCAAGGTCGCAGAGCCGCACTGGCACAACGTCGTTCAGCAGGTGGTATACCCTCCTCCTCAGAGGGCAGGTGCTGGTAAGGTTGGCTGCGCCCGAAGGTGCTCTCCTAGCTGATACACGGCCACAGCTAACAATGGAACGTGGGGAAGAGGCTCGCGAATTGGAGGAAGGACGACGGTATCAGAGACTATCTCTATCATCCACCCGTGCGTCCCCGAGCTCCGCGTGCTCTATGCATCACCCGTGTGTTTGTAGGAAATGTCACAAACCAAGGCAAAGTCTTACGCGTTGCTTGTCGCCGGGTTTTCGTGAATCCAGGACGAGCATAACCGCATGCTGTTCCTCAAGATGGTAATTGTCAGGATGTGGATCCCTCGACTACATCCCCAGGTGAGCGAGAAATATCCAAGGCCGTCCATGTATTGACAGAGCAGCCCACACTTTTGACCCTGGAACCACCTGCCTTTGGCAGGCTGCGCGACTTCCTCTACCGAACAGATACGAACATCTGTATTCAAATTAGTAAACTGAATGCCTGTTGTGCGGGTCGCAGAGGACACTCACAAACGAGACTCCAGCCACCGAGCGCGTGGCTCTCTGAACGAACGCTCATGCTTTACGGCAAGGCATCAACTCCATCTCTCGGAAACATCTAGCACTGTGACGCGTCGAACAAATTCTCGCTATCGAAGTTTGATCAGCAGTGCTCCTCGTCAAATCGAATGTAGCCTGGAAACTCACTCGAAGTTGCGCTGTGCGAGGAGCCCGTGGTACCGCATCAACGTCTCGGCGGTTAGTTTCGGAGGTGAGTCCTTAGCTTTATACGTGCTCCACCCATAGTTAGGGAATCGCACCCAAGTCCACTTCTTCTTCACCCGCTCGTAGGACCCAACTTCCGGTAGAGATGGCCGGTTGTAGTCGCCCCCCGGCGCTCGAAGCGCCAACCCCTGGGTCAGATACGATGAGCAGATCTGTACGACGTCGCTGTACAGCGCCCGCTCTTCTTCTGTGGTAGAAATGTCGTAAGACGGGCGTCCTCCGTGCGTGCGCAGCCGGTAGACGGGGTAGTGGTGGAAGGAGGTCATTCCAGTGGGTAGGAAGTGGAACGCGACGTTGATGAAGCCCGCGAACGCGCGCCGTTCCGTCTCGGGGAGGCTCGCACGCATCGCTGCGGTCAAGTTGTTGCAACGCGATTCGAGGATGTGCCAGTTCTCGTCCAGGAAGTACTGCTCCGCCTTGTGGACGAGGCCACCGTTGTCGAGGTGGAACGCCTTGGCAGGGTTGCGTGGGCCCTTGCGGTCCTGCTTGCCTTGTGACACCACGAAAACTATCGCGCGTTGGTTCTCAAGGTGATCGTCGATGCCGCCGCCAGTCTTGTGCGCGATGGCCTCGACCATCGCCTGCAGTGCCCAGGTGTGCGCGCTTGCCCAACGCTTGAGCGCGATGACGACGGAGGCCATCGAGGAGTAGCCTAGTTTGGCGGCTTCTTCCTCCGTCTTCGGACCGCATAGGTCCCTGTGTATAGAAAAAATCAGTACATATCGCCCAAAGCACCCTGATGTATCGAGGGCTACGTACTTGTGAAATTCCCATGCACGCTTTTGACACTGTTTGGTACAATACAACATGACAGAGCACCCGCCGCACTTCCTGAGCTCTCCGCCACTGGAACTTGAAGTGCTAGGCCTGCCACACCAATCGCACCCTTTGCAAGTGGGAAATCGGATGGCGTCAACACAGATGTCCATGGTGGATTGAGGATAAGTGCTTGCAAGCTGCAGCTTGGTCGGTACTTGGTGGTATGCAGCGCGACGAGGGCCGAAAACAGCATGTGTTTTCGGCGGGCCGCTCGGAGCGTACTCAGAAAAGCTGAGGGCTTTGGTACAAATGCTCCTCATAAATGTTCTATTATCACACACAGACGACGCAGCGAGGTACAAGAACGACCGCAGCTCGGGTTGACTGTAAGCAACCGGAATTCTACGTTGATGCTCACTGCGCAGAACGTGAAGATCGCGCTCACTGCTTCTAGATCTAGCATGAGCTGCGAGCGTTGGGATCGTTCCGCTGAACGTAACGATGCCTGGATTCATTGGTCTAGTGCGAACGTTAGCGGATACTTGCCAGGACACATGCGACTCGATGAAGCAGTGCCGTAGCGTAAAACGCCTGGATTGACTGGAACCCAGTCGGGTGTGACCAGTAAGTTGGCTGGTTCCAGTTGTGCGAATGCACCGGTGAGTCCTAGATAAACCACAACATTAGACATTAGATATGACAGGTATCTGTGGATTAAAACCAACTTGCGAGTGCGGCGAGAGGAACGAGCGGGCGTTTTACACCAGTTTTCAACGCCGGCGGATCAACAGTGCGCGAGGTCTACGCTCTAATACCTCAGATACACTCCGACAAAAATATAGGCAGCAAATAGTCAATCAGACGGCATGTTGACAAGCTTGAAGGCGCGGGAGGTCAGAGTCGGAGAGAAGTGTACCTCAGGCTGTATACTGAGGTCCGCAGCAACAGCTTGGAAGTTCGTCGGCAATGCCGGGCGAAATACCGGGCCAAATGTTATCCTCAGTCAAGATCAACTAATCGATCGTTGTTCTGAAACCATCAGGACCTGCGCCACCAGTGCTAGTGAGTGCTAACACCTCATCTCGAATTACTTAAGTTCGTAAACACTTACTCTCAAGTAACCAGTATTCACCTGAGTATTAGTATCTACTTCCGGCCATTGGGATCCGTAGACATGCCTCCGAGGCGTCAAGATGAACATAACCAACTCCCTGACATACTGGGATCGGTCCCTGCGCTCCGACGCTGTGACTGCTGTGGCCGATCACGAGACAACCATCCCACCCTCAGATTTAAAAAGTGCCAGAGATGCTCGATGGCTTTTTACTGCAACAAGAAATGCCAAAAAGCAGCCTGGCCAACCCACAAGTGAGTCTCGCACTTCGAGTGCTTCGTCCTCTTCTGCTGACAGTGCTATATTCATAGAGTAGTTTGTCTCGACACCAACAACCTCCCCGGACCCTTGACTTTTCCCAATATTCCTGGGCAGCGGCCAACGGATTTGTCTGTCCTCGGCTACCCCTCCTTCTCAGCATTAGCTGTGGCTCTTCAGGATTTCAGAGAAGCCCACGAATGGTCCTTCAGATCTCTAGCCAAGACCATCGTCCTCAAGCACGGCGGCATTGACCCACAAAAGCTCCTCTCACTCCTCGTTGTCCCCGTCGCGGCCATGGGCGTCCGAGAGCGCAACCGCGCACGCACATTCCACATTCACTCATACGGCCTCGATGTGCTCGACGACATCTTCGCATCTAACCCCCCCGCAGTCGCTGAGTGGACGGCATTGGAACCACGGCGCAAGACAGTGACAGACGCATACCGCTGGCACCCTAACTACGCAGGGCTCCTGCCCGTGAACGTGTCCGTCTACGGCTTGAACCTCACGTTCGTGGAATTCCTCCCGCAGTTCCGGCCCTCCTCTCCGACGCCGCTTCTTGCGGACGGCGACGCAAAGGAGGCGCTCCTGGAGAACATCCTTGCGCTTGCTATGGGCAGCATCAACGCGGGCATCCCGCTCCGCCCAGTAGAGGGGTCTGGCCCGGAGGGCACACTGCTCGCCCTCCCCGGACGGTTCGTTCGCGGGGAGAGTGGTTCGTGGACGTGGAGAGCACTTTTCTCGACCTGGGAGGAATATACAAGAGGAGAGCACGGAGAATTAGATAACCTATTGGACTCGCTGGGTTTCCGTCACACGCCAGCGGAGATCATGATTGCTTTCAACACACTTTGACGGTGTAAGTGGTCCCTGAACGCCTGAAACGAGCCATCTCAAACATTGTTGTTTAGGTGAGAGTCCTGTAGGTGCACGCACCACAAGATATGAAGATCACAGAGGGATGGTGTAACGTTGACAGACATAGTTTCAGATGTTGTAGATGGCAAACAATTGTCAGTTGTTCAACCGGGATTGCGTGGATTCTCATGGAGAAACGTATGCCCACCGGACTACGGCTAGAGTTGCAGCGAAGAGAATCCGCGGTAAACACACCTCCAGCCACATGTCCACTCCGAGTCCTTTTGCTCGGCTGCGAGAGACAATCATTAGTGAGGATCCCGGCGCAGGCTGACCGCGGTTAAGGATGAATTGCAACCGAACGAGCATTTGTATGTTCGCGGCAGAGGGCGCGTCCGGCGCCATAGCAATGCCAGGGTCGAATGATCGCCGCCATTGAGTCATAGAAGGAACGCATTGCGGGGCAGACGAATAAGCGACCCGAGAACTATACCATCCAGGCTCCAGCAGACCGAGGAATGCGCACCCGCAAATCGAAGTCCTCGTGTTTTCGAAGGACGACCATCCGACTCATCGTCCTATGCAGCACCGCGGCCGACGGCTCTGAACGCGCTTCGAACACGAAGCTGTTGACGCACAGAGAAGCCAGACATGAGTTTGACCCCATGCTGAGCCCCGCAGCCTGACCACTCCGAAGAAGCGATGTCCGGGGTCACCGCGAACGCGAAGCACCCAAGGCGAAATGAACGAACCCGTCCGAGGCCGCAGCGAAGAAGAACACGGCGTCGGCGTGTCAGAAAGCCATCGATCATCGAATCGTGCCCACGTCCGTGTGCTTCTGACTTGCCGGCATACGCGAGGGGGGACCTGATTCACGATTAGCTACGCTTCGTGGCCGATGAGGGGCGGCGCACCGATCAATGTATGCGCGATGTAGGAATTTGGTGGTCTATACGGGCGCATTTGTAGAACGTCCGGCAGTCAGATGACGGCACGCCGACGCTGGGGTACGGGAACATCGGCTAGGCGGGAAGATCGATTTGTATTACTCTCGTGGAAGGGGGCCTGGCTGTCGAGTGGCGCCGACGAACGAACCCGTCGCCCTACACCACCACAAGGGAATGAAAGAAGTCCGAGTCGTGACCGTGTCTAGTATGCGCGATCATGGAGTCAGTCTTGTCACACGACCGGAGAACCCTCGCGAGGAGCGCAGAAGAAAGCGATTCCGCGCTTCTCTCTCCTGGAAAACTCGAGAAGAGTCAGAAGCACCCCGTGATCAATTGAGGAAGACAACATACCGAGCATGTAGGCGACGTACAGGCCACGGGACGGTGGTCTGCATCCAGGCAAGGGCGCCCACGGAGATGAAGGTGGAAGAACCTGCAAGAATCAAGCTTAAATCAAGTCTGATCACGAGACGTTGGAGGGTTCAAAGCACACTCGAGAGTCGAGACCACTGTCGCTGCCCGCGATTTCCCTCAAATCTGTACCCCGCGGACTCGCATTGCCAGTCGTCGTCAACTGCCAAGAGGCCGCCAATGAACTCATATAGTGTTTGGGACCTGAGTTCAAAGTTACGCTCTGCAAGTCAGGGAAGAACCTTTGACATACTCTTGACGGCGCGATTGAACCAGGTTTAGCTAGACGCGGCGCAGCTGCTTGCCACAGGACGTAAAACCGCGGGAAACGTAGCACTTGGATGAGTAGAGGTCCGTCATGTCGCCATTGCACAGCGTGCTTGGCAGGCGGCTGGTGGCGTGAAGACAAATAACTTTGCGCCAAAACCGCGGCGTGAGTGGCATGAGTGGCACGAAGCCGTGCGGTTGAGTGGATGGCGGAGCGCGCAGGATGGATTGACCAAACGAACCGTAACATCCTACGCCATGGTTGTCAGCTGACCAGTGTTGCAGGGACGCCTTTTAGAAAATCAACATTACTCAATTTTGGGAGGCAATGGTGTGCGGGGGCGGAGTCGCGAGATGCTGACGCAAGGTCTCTGTCAATGAAGTAAACGAGCCGTAAAACGTTCGGACAGACCTCGTGAGCCATACGTGCTTCGCCCTGTCCACACAACCAGGCCTTCGCGGATTTTAGATGATATTGAATGACGAAGCTAGGGACCCACATAAATACCGAGTCAGTACTGATTTCCTCATCATCACAGAGCAAGAGGATATACATACCCACGACACAACACAAATAGCAATGCCAGTGTTCTAACTCAGGCTCCCGTCTCGGATGTCCCCTTCTCTTCAGTCCTGTCGTCATTCAAGCTCACGAAACGGCCTATAAATACAGCGAAAGTCAGCGGCGCCGAGGACCTATCGCTCCGAAAGCACTGGAAATCAAACCTCACACCGATGCGTTCATTTGATCTCGCGCGAACGCACTGACCCCGACCGTTGAGCTGGTGTCGCTTCTGCCCGCACACGCCCGCAGCCCTGAACCCTATGGATAGCCCGCCTGTGAACCAGCCTCTTAATCTGTCGGTAAGCATGAGAATGGAATACGTGGGCAAGGACAGAAATAGTTCACCGGGTTGTTGCTCGAGCGGCAGCGCCCGAGAAAGGCAGTCACAGCACACCTGTCCTCGGAAGGACACGTGAGAGTCTGGGATAACACCGCGCGGGACGGTGCTTCTCACTGAGTCCCAATCTCCCTCAGGAAATTGTCACACCGTAGGCGGAGCTTGGGTATTCCGGGGGCGGAGTGTCGCCGGAGCCTCAGGATTCATCCCATCGTGGCCAGCACGAAGGCCACCTGGAGGACATGTTGCTGATTATCTGTTCCGTCCACACCATCGCTGCATTGACCGGTGTTCCCGGAAAGCTCGAACAGACCGCAGAATTCCGGATGCCTGTCGATAAGAAAGAAAGGAACGATAAGCATTCGCAATCCAAACGAAGGGGGGTCAAAGGCAATCCACCATCGCACTTCAAGAGACAAAGCATCACCGTGTTCGTCATCACCGGTCCAGCTTAGGAGTAAGTGTACGACGGCCGCACCTCGAAGGACAAAGACGAGTCGGGACTAGTTTGGAACACGGTGCAGCCTCCGGATTCGGTGCGTACTCCGAAGGGTATAGAACTGCCTTCATCGTGGGTGAGCACAAACGTTTAACGTTCAACGTCCGCCCTGATCGTCAAACCACCCACCTCGACAGCTCCGCAGACATACGTCGAATTCTCTCCATCTCGCACATCGAAGCTGTGCTTAATGCCCGTAATGAGACCTCTACGCACCGATCCGAGAACAGGCCGTGCCCACCCTGCCAGTCCATGACGCGTTCTCCCGTGGAATGCGTGGTTGGGCATGGGACGTTGCCGAGAGCGACGATGTGCCACCGGCAAGCCAAGTTAAGCGCAGAGCTCAAAGATGCTGCCGCGAACCTTTCATGGCCAGGGGGTACTTAGGGAGATGCGGACGATGGCAGAGATCGGGGGGGGCGATACTATCGATCGCTATACCCCTCCCGAGTCCCGACGTCCGCCCAGCGCGTTCGCGCGTCACTCAGCTCGAAGGGGATGGTCACTCCCCTCCCCGCATTGCGGTACGCGGGCCCGCATTGACAATCTTCTGTCGATGCGCCGATAGGCGGGGGTATATTCAGCAAAGAACGGCGGAACCGGGCCTGAGAGAGACGAACCTTGCGTACCCTTCAGTTCCCCCTACTTCGCTCCGCCTGCGCGAGTACTTCCACCTCTTTCCTGGCATGCCAGCATGGCTGAGAGGCCGTTGCGAGCGATGCGAGCCCGAAGATGCCCCGACTTGCCGAGCTACGTTCGTTTTGGTGCTTGCTTCAGCACTAGTGTTGATATACGTAGAGCGGACGATGCGAGCAACGTGTCCACAGCACTCCTGAAGCAGTGTTACCATCTTGGCACCATCTCTGAAGTAGATTCCGTGATTTTATCAGCGGATGTTTCGTATCACGACGAAAGATTTATCATTGGCTTCTCACCTTTCTGTCCCCGGGTTCCAGTCACATCAGACCTTCCCCTCATCCACGCCGTCCCCCGCTATCCCCATCCCTCATCCGTCAAGTGCAACTACCTACTGAAAACAAGACAGACTAGACTGCGCCCGTGGACCTTTCGCAGCTTGCGCGACGAAAAGGTTCACACCTTGGCAGGAACAGATTGAAGAAGACGCCGCCCTGCAGGCGCCGGAAAGCTGACGCAGTCTCCCACCACGCTGTGGCCGGTGGGCGTTTGCTTCCGTGAGAGGCAGATAAGGAAAGTCTCCAGCCCCTTGGCCCCGATCCGCCAGATCCAGCATTCAGTCTACCTGGGCGAAGCCTGGATGTGAACGCTGGGAACGGCGGTTTGCGACCAGAACACGGAAAACAGGCGAGAATGCTTGCCTGGAACGGGAAGAACTCTGCGCGAGCTGTTTTTCCGAGAACGCACACACGCGTTGTACAAAGCGCACCCACGGCGACGGAGACAGTGTGCACTGGAATCAAGACAAGTCGGCAAACGTGCACACCTCCAGGGTGGTGGACGAGGGTGGATCTGGGGTCCCATGCAGGGAACTCACTGGCAGGAAACTCCCGAAGACCAAGACGCACGAGCCACTACAGGCCACTACGAGCCACCATCCACCCATCAAATTGACCTATGATCTCAAACCCCTCGCGTCCTCACGCCCTCTCGACAAAGTCTAAATGGAGTCAATGTCGCCCGCGCGGAGGGCAGCTGAAGATTTTTTCGCACCAGTCCATAGGAAGCTTTCTGCGATAAGTAAGTTACGCTTCATCCCGATATACAAGCGCAGCCGCAAGCATGCGCTAAGGCCGCGCAATCTCGACGCTTCCTGGGCCATACAAAGCAGAGATTTGAGGTGCGAACGAGCGAATCAGGGCCACTCTCGAAGGGCCTCGCGATAGCGCCGATCGTCCTCTCGCTCAATATGGCACGCGCGTACACGGACGCGAGGGACGAACCCCGGAAGTCCTGGAAGATGCACGATACGGCTTGGGTTGCATGTCCGGGAGATGCACACGGGCCGCAAAAATGTCGGAAGTGCCGTGAGACGATGTCGCAGTGCGCGGGGGCCTTGCAAGCTGGTGTCGTAAGGGGGAGGGCATCCGCTTAGTGGCCGGACACCCACTCGGAGATGATGTGGAAGCGAATAAGCTATGTAGTGGGGAATTAGTGAGCCCTTCCGGTCGGTGCAAGTAAGCACTGGTCGGTACCGTAACTGATCCTTCGCACGATTCAATCCGTTAGATGGGCGTGGCGTGAAGCAGAATGGGCACAATTGACCAGCACTTGAGGGAAGGAAGACGAACGCCACAGCTTGGAGAAGGCGCTGTAACAAATGCCTGGCGTCTTCGTGTATGTAGTTCGTATTCGGGGGAGCTTCTTGGACATTTCCGAACGGCACGGACAAAAATTTGTGGACGGTGGTGGCCATAGCAGCCGTGTTGTGGCCCACTACAAATTCGCCGCACACAGGCAGTAGCAGGCTGCCACGACGACGAATGTGCGCACCTGCAGAGATAAAATGAGCTTCTTCGGTGTCTGCATGATGCAATAGACGTACCTCTTCTGTCGCACTCCAAGCGCGCCCGTCTCAACACGCGTCGCGACCCTGGATGGTCGCGCGAGATAAAACAAACTCGCGGCTAACAGAAGAAGCCGCACCACTTCGTCCAACGTACACGCTGCCTCGTGGCCTTTCTGGGAGAAACGTGCGTCCAGGCTCGCGAGGGCACCATTCGAGCCTTCGAGGGGCGTCTCGGTCGCGGGCGGGATGCTGGGAAGGGCGCAGAATCGTCGGCCTCCCAACCCACGCGTGCGGCGGGCGCCGCACTCCAATGCAAGAATATAGCAACTCGCGAGCCTCGACGTCGTCCGGCTATCGTCCTCGGCGCGATCCAGGCCTGTGCTCTCGTCCGATTCGTCGCGTTCGAAGCTCGGGGCCCTCCGCGCATTGAAACCTCCAGGAACGCGCTGGCCACCGCTGAGGCACCCCGCGTCGTCGTGCACAACGGCGTCGCGTCCTCCTCCGAGGTCGCCGACCGCATACGGGCACGCCGCGCCCCCCCTTACGGCCACCGTGGCTGAGCGCTGAGCAGCGCGGTCGTGAAGCGATTACGGAGCCTTGCCGAGTGTCAGCAGTCTCGCCGGTTCCCGTCCAACCCCCGACGAAGCTTGAAGGAGGCGGATTCCTTTAGCAAGGCGAGCCCCGGGCTCTTGGCGATGGTTAGCGGGAGCGGGAGTGCGGCGACGTACCGCCCGTGGAACCAAAACGCTGATCTGGCTGGGTTAACCCCTTCAAGCGACTGGCGGGCGGTCTTGGGGTGCGATTGATTAATGCGTCGGCCAAAGGGCGGGATGGCGCTCCTTGCCCTGCGCGGAGCCATTCCTGCGAACGATCGTCCCCCGACTCCCGAGCGTCAGCCGTCCGGCGAGCGTGGAACTTGGAAGGGAAGTTGGGCGGCACTGCCGTACTGTAGGAATTCCTATCCGGGGAAACACGCGGACCGGGACCTGGCGAAGCGTTAACGTGCTGAGATAACGCTCGCCTCGAAGGTCAGCAGATTCCGTCCCGGGGTGGGGAGAGGCGAGGCGATTGTATAGCCCAAGCGGCGAAGGAGTGGGTGTGTAGGCTTGCCAGGCGGGCGGTGCTGGAGAAGTCCATGTCGTGAGGCGCTGGCGAGCTGGACTTGAACTTGAAGCTTGTGTGGCGGGACGCGTCAGGCCTCGGGGCGAGCGAGAACTCACACGAGCGCGAATGCGCAGCAGGGCCTGGCACCGGCGTCGAGTGACATTGTGCAGCTTCGGAGATGGCGAGGGCGGGTGACGTATGTGCATTGCGTAGTCTTCGGCGTAAAGAGCGCATACGCAACGACGGAACCCGCGCTCCGGAGTAAGAAGAAGCATGCACTGGTCTGGCGAGGCTTCTTATCGATTCGGCCGTATGACTGTCAGTAGCGTCGACATTGTATGAGAGGGTAGCGACGTCAATACTACCCGCACGCGTCCAGAGGAGGCGCACGTACTAGCGGAAGTGCGTCTGGACTCCGGCGAATCCGAGTCTGGGGAAGAGAACAGAAGGGTGGCTGAGGGGACACGGACGACCATGAGTCACAGCAAGAAGCAATGAGAACGCGCACGGGGGGCGCCATTAGCTCGGAGATGGGCGCGAGAAGGGCCGGAGGCTGGGGGATTGTAGTCTGGGGTCCGGGGTCGATGGGGGTGCGTGGCGACCGCGCTGAGATCTGGGGCGACTGTGTAGGGGAAAGCCATCGGATTGGGCGTCCTTTCGGGACGGATGGGGCGCATATATGGGTAAGAGATTGCTTTGGGAGCGCGGGGTGAGCGGATCGTGTCCGAGTGTGTCGCGTCGGCTCTCGGAAACTGGGAAGCCGGCGTTTGCAGTGCGGGCTACGGCATTGAAGCCCACACCGTGATATCTAGAGTTGGATTGGGAGTCCAGTAAGTCGATCCCAGCACTGCACGGATAGACGTACTTTCAGAATTGAATGTTCTAAGCTAATAGCGGATATACGGATGTGAGTTCAATACAGCTATATGCGTGAACGTGGAACCGAAGGCCTCAAGATGTTGTTGGTCTCCGTTGTTGGTGTCGACTGGAAGGATGGATGGGTTAACTCAAGGTCCATTCAAGGTGTGACCGGTGACAGTACTGCATTGGCATCACGGAGCTCACCAGCGCGCCTGGGCCCAACTGAATACGATCCACTTGGCGTAGAGCTGCCTGGAGCACGCGCCTCGGACACCGACCACCTTATATCCGGGCACGCCGACACCGTTCTCGTCGAAGCCCTTGGGGCTCGAGCTCGGCGGAGATCCCTGAGCGTGGACGTGCTCCTAATTTTGCATGTGGACTGCACCGGGAGACGAAGGGCGGCCAAAAATAACCAACCACAACGCCTATTCTTAGGCTGTCGTGACGACTCGTGAGGACGAAAGCGAGTACGGACGCAGGGAAGAGGGCTAGCTCTCTTCGCTGCATGCTCCTCGCCCTTCGGGAGGCTGGATCGGCCAAGCGAGGGCGAGTTAGCGGAGAGATACGCGAAGGCAGATAGAAGGTTTGGATTATCTCCTGGAATGGGGCCTTTCGTGCACAGCCTCTGCACGAGCAGCACGTCGAAATCGCGATCATTCCAGCCGCCGAAAGCGAAAGCGACATGTACGGTCCTCGGAACGATCGCATCGCGAGCTTGCTTGAGAGCGGCAGAGTCGACAACTGACGAGGACCCCGTCCACCCAGACAGGGGCACGGCACTGCAATAATTCATGAGCTGGGCAAGCTGCGATTGCTATATGCTGCGCGGTAACTGATACACATTGTCGACGCCACTGGCATAATACAAACAGGAGCTGGTCAGCAGATTCGAATCCAAGGAAAGAAGGGGGACAAGATGAGATTAGTGGGTCTTGCTTATACACGGTGTATACACGAGGATCGATCGTGATATGCCCACGAGCACGACGACGAGCGCATCGTGGGTATATCGACACGCATCGGGATTCCGGACGTATGTTTGGCTGCCGATGCGTGATAGTTAATGGCAACAAGCACTCCGGGTTGGATGATAAGGCTCGAGGACGCACCCCATGCATGCGCGAAGCACATCTGTGAGCGGACGGCGTCTCACGAATGTCGTGTGCACCAGAATACGAATACAGCCTTGGCTGTCGACAGTGGAACGTATGCAAAGAAGGCAGCATGGCCTAGTGAAGTGAGAAGAGATGGAATAGAATTTGAGAAATGAAGGGATTTCGATTGTATCCTGACAGACCTGGAAGGGGACTTGGAGCGCCAAGAGGAGAGGGTACGAGGCGATGAGAGCGAGAGCTTCCAGCCATGGAGGCCGAGTCAGGGACAAGACGAGGAATGGGGCGTTCCGTAGGCAGATGTGCGCCGCAGGACGAATCACAAGATGGAGGGGCGGAAGGGGCAAAGAATGGCAGTGGGCGCCGCAGGAGAGCCTGGAGCGGTGAGATCAGGGAGATGGAGATGGAGAACCGGAAACGGAGAGCGGTGTCGGTCACTTGACTGGTTATGGATGTCGGCGGGCGGCGCGGTCTCGGCCACGGGGGCGGGCTCGGGGGGGCGGGTGACTCGAAAGGCAAGGTCCCGCGCCACACGATCGGTAGTTTGCACCGCGTTTATGGGGTATGTCCAAATGTTTAATTCCGCACAGCACCGTCGTCACCGTCCAGTTCGAAATGCGTCCCGTTTGAAACGGGGACAACGGCGGATGTTTCGAACTTATAGGAGTGTATATCTCGGAAGGAGGGAAAGGAGAACGGCGATGGGCGGGACAAAGTCGGAGGCGCGCACGCAGACTGTCCGCAATTGGGGCCGGAGCGACACGTCAGGGAGGTTCGAGTAAGATCCAGGTGGAGATGGATGATGCTGGGAATCTGAGATGGGTCAACACTGGACGGGCGCATAGATGATATGGAACTGAAACGGCAAGTTGCGAGGCGTCGTCAGGGGGCACACACCGAGACGCAAGGGTTCCGTTGGCGAGCGAGAGGAAAGGCCCAAGGCATGGGCCTTTCGAGGGTGGATAGACATTGGTGAAAGGCGACGGGAGGCCAGGGTGGCGAGGCTAGCGAAGGGGAGAATGGGAACGAGGCAGGGAACGCAATCGACGCACGTGTTTAGGCGCAGAGAGCAGGGTGGGACCCCGGACAGTGGGACTTGTCCGGATGAGCTTGGCAGGAGAGGATGAGCGGGAGCAGGAGCCACTGTATCTTCTTTTTATCTCCTCAGCCTCCGTCGTTCCTTTACCTTTACCTGCTCATCCCCTCCGTTCCCTCTCTCTGTCCCCTCTCGCTGCCATCTCTTCCTCCTCTCCCTCTCCTCCCTCGCAACACAACTCAACAGGCACGCAGCACACAATGGCCACCCTTCTCCTCCATCCCTGCCCGCCCGGGCCTTCCAAGGGCATCCTCCTCAACCCTTCTCCTGGTGCCTCGCCTGCTTACCACCCCGCTTCGCTCCCTGCTCTCATCCCCTCCAACTCCTCTTTGTCCTCGTCAGCATCCTCACTAGCACCAGGCGACTCCTCAGATTACTTCTCCAAATCTGCATCCTCCTCCGCTGGTCCGTCACACAGCTTGCCCTCAAGTAACAATGTCCACCTCCACGCCCACGCGAAGCACCGCACCGACTCAAATCCATCTACCGTCCGCCGCATCCGCTTCGCACCATTACCCGAGCCCCGACGCGACGATGAGGTGTTTGACTCCGTCTTCCTTGATGACGACGACCTCGAGCAGCCGCTCACCATGCACTCAGCGTTAGCGACAGCAGGCGTCGCCCTCGCTGGCCCCGCCGATGCCGACCTCTCCAAGCACGCACACAGCGTCACCTCAAGTCCTGGCGCAGCCCGCAAGTGCCTCCCCACAGAATCCTTTCTCCTCGGCTGCCCACGCGACGACTTTTCGTGCCCGGGCCCTTCGTCAGAGTCCGAGGCGCAGCACTCCCTCGAGTGCGCCCACGAGTGGGACCTCGTCCGCTCCCCGTCTCCCGCACACCCTGCGTCCGCTTTCTCTCCTAGCTCCCCGCGCAAGGGGACCAAGTGGACGAAGATGCTCGCGCCGCTCCTCGGTCGCTCAGGTCGGTCGCACTCTTCGCCCCTCGCGATGTTCTCGGCAGAAGACGTCTCCACGCTCCACGGCGACGCGCACCGTGGCCGCCGGAATAGCAACAACAGTGGGCACGGACTCCGCACGGGTTCGAGTCGCGAGAGCAGCGTGAGTCACGAGCGGAGCGGGTCCGACTTCGGTGCGCCCCTCAACCGGTGGACGTCGGAGGGTGCTCCAGGGGCGGGCCTGCCCCTTAGCACAAAGAAACGGCTGTCTCTGTTCGGTGGAGGGGGTGGCGGGGGCGTGCCCCTCGGGCGGACGCAGAGTCTCACCTCGCTTCCCGGCAAGGACGACAAGAAGGGGAAGCCGGCGGCGACCGCGCCACCGCGGGCAGGGGGCAGGAAACAGACGAGGATGCTGAATGGGCGTGTGTACGGTGCGAAGCGCAATCCGAACGCGAAGAATCCGTTCGCGAACGTCAGGTACGTGTGCTGCTCCTCCCGCGTTGATTGCGATCGGACCTTCCCATGCCCGGGCGTGCCCCTTTCCTTCCCTTTCTTCCGCCCGCCATCGGATCTCCCTTCTCGTTCATCTCCGCGTCTTCCGCTTTCTCATCGGCCTTGGCAACTAGTATGCTGACTCCTTGTGACCAACAGGACTGACGAACCTGAGTTCGTCGAATGGGGATACGGTGGTATGGGCTCCGTGAAGAACACTGCGGGCCAATCATCGGTATGGTCCCGCGTGCAAGCGGACAACAACGCCGCAGGTATCGCCCGCAAGGCCACCGAAGACGAAGATGACGGTACTGGCATGGCGTGGGTGAGGAAGCGGAAGGAGGAGCGCGAGAGGGCGAAGAGGGAGGCGGAGGAGCGGGCGAAGAAGGAGCAGGAGGAGCGTGAGGCGAACGCCGAGAACGCGGACGTCGAGATGAACACTGAGTCCGAAGTGACGGACGCGAAGGAGACCGACACGGAGGCAGACGCTGAGGTCGCGGTGCCAATCGAGGCTGTGGAGAGGAGTGAGAGGGTGGACGAGGCGGAGAGCGCACCGATGAGTCCCAATGCCACTGTCCCTTCTACCCCCGCGCCCCCGACGCCGCTCGCATCCGACGGACAGAAATCCCCGGCGCACATCACCCAGGCGATCAACATCCCCGCCCCACATCGTCACCACCATTCCCACTCCCACTCGTATTCGCATACGGCCCACCATCACCACTCCCACACCCTCTTCCTGTCACGCATCGACACTCGCGAGAGCGGTGAGACCGTTCGTCCTCTTGCGTCGCCTTTGAAGAGCCCGTTGGTTTCCCCCAAACACCAGAGCGCTGAACGGGCGAGCGTGGGCAGCAGTAGCGGTGCTAGCACGGCCAGTGATGACGGAGAAGACGGCGATAGCGAGGGTAGCCCGAAGGACAGTGGCTTCGGCAATGACGAGGACTCCGAGGAGGAGGATGAGGTGCAGGTGAGTTCTTTGTTCTTCGTGGGTTGTAGTAGAGCAGAAGGAGGCTGACCTGGCGTGGCATTATAGGAACGGAGTCGTCTCACGGCGCTCAGCGCGGGCGTGGAGAAGATCGCCCGACACCACAAAGAGGAGCAGGGTTCGACGGCGGTCGGGACCCCCGCGGAGGCGTCGAGTTAAGTTTTGCTCGTCGCTGTATGCGCCTCCCTGTCGAGTCTGCGTACCCCACTCCTTCACGACCCTCATGATATACTACGACTCCCCCCTCCCCCAACCGCCAAGGACACGCGTTCTGCGCGTGTCATTGGACAGCCGGAAGCCACACGCAGCCCGGACGCGACTCGCGGCTCCCCCATTTCGGACGATCGGCTGGCGTCCCGGCTCGTGATAGTGACTATGCTCACTCTAGGCTTTGGCGGCCAGCACGAGAATGACCGGGCGGGGCGCCCTGTCGGCCACTCGACCACTCGTCTGTGGGGTATTCGCCATCTCGTAGCAGAGTCGTGTGTCGCGCAGCGCTGTAAAGAGGTCGAGCTGTCGTAACCCTCCTCCATCCCCTACCTTCGACTTATATGCGCTCTCAATTTCCCTCCTGGGCTCTCGTGCCGTCTTCCCTGTGATATATCGGCTCTCCGCCACCCTCCTGCCCGGACTGCACCGGGTTGTATTCTACATCTCCGCATCCTTTTGTCCGCTGTATTGCCGCTGGACGTGTGCAGTGACAGATGGATGTGGTGTCTAACCTCTCCCTGCCTCGCGTCCCGACTCTCATCCTATGGTACAACAACGTCAACATCTACCGCCGACGCTCGTCCATCCGGCCAGCAATAATCCTTCGCTTTCGCCTGTGCATATTGGTTCCGTGCCTGACCCGCTCACCTTCCTTCCGTCTTGCTCGACATCTATGTCTCTATGCTCCCATCTCTCCTCTCGCTCGCACGCATCAACCATCCAGCCCGGGGTGTCGCACGCCCCGGCCCGCTGTAAAAAGCCTCACAGGCCAAGCGCTTCCGCGCAATCCCTGCCCGTAATTATTTGCTCGCCGCCGTCTCATGTTGTATCAATGGCACGCCCCTGTGGCTCCTCGTACCATACTCCCCCAGCACCTCCGCTCGTACCTATCCCCCTCTACCGTATCCACCCTTCAGGATCTACTCGCCGTGACCTCTTCCCTTCCCCTCACCACCATTTGCATCACGGGTCGTTGGTCGCGGCGCCTGTCGCTCTTCCCGTCTTTGTATAATGCCTCCGCACCGTGCGCATTGCTCTCGAGTTTCCACTCTTGCGGTACATACAACGCTGTCATCTGCTGTCATCCATCTTCAGTGCACTCCGCCCACTCCACCCATCGCATTGTCGTCCCCCATTTTGGATATTGAACATATTCCCCCGCCACCATCTCCATCACATCACCATCTCCTCGTGACTTGGCACACTTTCTGCCCAGCGCGACTACAGTACCCCATCGCTCCGGCCCCACGCATTGCATTACATCACTGGATCATATAGTCACGTACCATAAGCAGCCTGGATATTGGATCACTTTCTCGTGCTCGCAGAGTACATAATTATTGGCATTACTCGTCTCGTACGCCAATCACCGGTCATCTTCCGCCGTCGTCTCGCTTTCCATTATATCCACCCATCGTCATCGAGTTTCTGTTTCTTGGAACTCTCCATTGCATCGTCACTGTTCCGTTTTTCTGAATTTCCTTGTCTGCCGGCATTCCGCATCGCCTCGCATTGCTTCTGCTTCTTTTATATCTATTTTATCGTCTTCTCTTTCCTTGGTCTCTTTGGTCGTTTTCGAATTCTCCTCTTATCGTCTCGGCCTCTTTCTCTTCCTCCCTCTCTTCTCCATCGGCCGTCCTTGCATCCTTCGGCGTCGGCCTGCATGCACACTCGCTGCTCGTCATGCATATGATCAGCAGCTGGCTTAGCTACACATACACGCACATCGGATCCCCTTACAGGCTTCTTGCGCACTGGCATATACATATACCGACGCAATCTGCACTCCAGTTCTTTTCCGAGGTCCCGATCCTTTTACAGAAGTACAGTAGATACCATCGACTTATGCACGCTCTAGCGCGACCGCGCTTGCGCACATACAGTATGCAGTATGTTGTCGTGCACCGCAACCTTTTTCCGGATCCGCGTAATCGTCGAGGTATACTTGCACCTGCCGCGGTGCCCTCGCTAACGTTCGTATCGTCCTATTCAGCTAGTCACTAGGTATTAGGCAACCTACCAATTCTTAGCCAGCCCTTGGCGTTGGCGTTATCATACAGACCTCAAGCTGTCGCCTGAGCCGACATTTGTCAGTGAACATATTGAACGGTCGTCGTCCCAGTGCAGGTGTTCTTGGCCGTCGCCAAGCGGCAGTAAGCCTGTGCGTGCGCACCACTTCACGTCAACGTCCCGCTCCGGAGGTTTAATGGTTAGCACGCCATACTATCTCCTTTGGCACACAATACCTTCAGCGGCAATGGAGGTAGGCGGACTCAGATCTAGAGGTAAGTGGGACATAACAGTACGGCAGCGCGGCGACGTCATGCGCCGCCCCAGAACACGTTGATATTGATATTTAAATATTCGACGTCCTGAACGAAGTCTTATCCGCATCACGGGCGATGCGCGACTTTGGCTATACAAATATGGCCTCGTCCATATCAGCGAGTGGTGGCTCATCAGTCTTACATATGTACATACTTGGTGGAACTCAGAGGGCTCACCATGGAGCATCACCAAAGCGCGGTTGCCTAGTGTCCGGGGGAAGGGGGGGAGGACGTGGGTGGCTCACGTACCGGCGAGGTCTGCGCGCGCCGCTCTCTACACGCTCGCCAACAGCGTAAACCACGCACGCATCAAAGCCTGCGAGGCTGCGCCATTGACGATGATAAGTAGCCGAGGTGGACAAGGTGCGCCATTCAACACACGGAGCCCGGTCCAAGCCCCCGGGCCCACTGTCAGCGCGAACTTGAAGTCTCGAGCCTCAGACCCCTCGTCTCGACCAAGGAGGCGAGAGTCCCCGTCGCTGGGTGCACCGGACCGACGCTGGACAGGATCGCGGCTCGCTGACAATGGCAGTGAGAGAGATGCAGAAGAGAAGTAGAAGAGCGAACTTTGAGTCTAATGCTACAGTTTCTAGCGCAGTATGTCGTGTCGGCCCGGAGCCCTACTAGCAGCACACAAAGACAACCCTCCTCCCCTCCCCTCTCGCGGCTTCCTTCGCCGGCTGAACGGCTGGAGCGGCGGCGGAAATCGCGCTGCGCACCGACAATCCGAGAAGGCGACGACGTCCAGAGACGATCTGGCTCCACCGAGCGGGGCGCCTCACCGGAGCGTAACGAGTTCTGTGAACAGGGAAAATGAAAATCACCGGATTAGCATTGTGCTCCCCACGTAGACGCAGAGCGGAGACTGGGACGTGGCTAGGAGAACACCACCCGCCCCAAGCCCGAACTCCAAAGCCTAAAAGCCAGAAGCCCCACTCACCCTCGCCGGACGTCGGATGTATCGCGACGGTGTCGTCAAAGTCCTCCTTGGTCGCGCCCATCTTGACTGCGACGGCGAAGCCCTGCATAATCTCGTCCGAGCCCGTGCCGATGATGTGCACGCCGACGACACGCTCCTCAGGACCAGCACAAATCAGCTTGTACACAGAAGGCTCTTTGTGCGCCTCGTCGACCATGGAGAAGTAGAGCGCGCGGAACGACGACTTGTAAATCTTGATGTTCGCGTCCCCGTACTTCTTGCGCGCCTCGGGCTCCGTCAGGCCCACCGTTCCAATTGTCGGGTGCCTGTGCAGTGGGTGCGAAGAGCAATGGAGAGAAATCAATGATGACGTCAGCGCTCGAAATCCCTCGCGAAAGGGTGATAGAGGTCCACGCACGAGAACACGACAGTCGGGATGTCCTCATAGCTCAGCTTCTGGTCCTTGAACTTTGCCGGGCCAAACAGGCGGTTCGACAGTCGCCGCCCTGCTGCAATCGCCACAGGCGTAAGGAGCGCCCGTCCCGCGACGTCGCCGATAGAGGTGATGCCTGGCACGCCCGTCTCCTGGTACTCGTCCGCGATGACGTTGCCATGCTTGTCGAGCTTCACCCCGAGCGCCTCGAGCCCGAGGCCCTCCGTGTTTGCGTGCCGGCCGATCGCCCAGAGGAGCACATCGACCTCGAGCGTCTCCCCACTCGCGAGGTGTACCGTCAGGGACTGGCCCTTCGTCCCCTCGACCTTGGTCACCTTGGACCCGTGGCGGAAGTTGATGCCAGTGTGCTTCATCCAGTTCGTCAAAGTCTCGCCAAGGATCGGGTCAAATGTGCGCAACACGGTCTCCCCGCGGATGAGCATCGTCACCTCGCTCCCGAGCGTGTGCAGCACACCCGCGAGCTCGGCGGCGATGTAACCCGCCCCGACAACCGCTACGCGCTTCGGCTGGGTGGCGAGGTCGAAGAACCCGTCCGAGTCGATGCCGAGGCTCGCCCCAGGGATATCCTCGTCCTTGGGGATCGTCGGGCGTCCACCTGTCGCAATGCAGATACGATCCGTGTTGAGCTCGTATTTGCTCCCGTCGGGGCGCGTCACCTGGACTGTAGTGGGGGAGGTGATGCTGGCGGTGCCATGGTGGTGCTCGACGCCCTCCTTGCCCATGTTACTGTCGTAGATGCCGTTGAGACGGCGAATGTATGCGTCGCGCTGGGGCTTGAAGGTCTCCCAGTTGAACTGGGGCTGGCCGATACCCGGACCCTTGAATTGATATCCCTCGGCGTGGCGGATCTTGTCAGCGATGTCGGCGGCATGCCACATAATCTAACGACCACGTCTTGAGTTGAAGCTCGGAAGAAGTGCTCGAGAATGGGACGCACTTTCTTTGGCACACATCCTGTTTGACGGGGAGTCAGAGCCAAACGCGATGTTAACGAAAACAAAGCTGCTCACCAACATTCACGCAAGTCCCGCCAAGTCTATCGGTACCCTCGATGAGGGCGACCTTAGCGCCATATGATGCAGCCCTACGCTATGAAGAATGGCGATGAGTTGCTTGTAGAAACATACATGCAAGCCCGAGAGCGCATCCCCACATGTCCGGACCAAGGGTCAAGATAAGGAATTTGCAATAATGATGGAAACGAAATAGAGGAAGGCGGGTATGTCACTCAAACCCGGGTGTGTCGTGCTCACTCATCGTCCGGAACACTGCCTGGCGGTGACAGCCCCTCTAAAGGCTGACTACTCCTCGTCCGGAGTCTTAGGAAATGAGAATCCGCTGGTAAGCCAGATGACAGTGTTCAAATTGTTTCCTGATGGTCTGATAGTTCTTCAGCTCAAGGAGGGGCAATGCCTCCCGCCGAGTATTTACTATCGCTGGACAGGTACACTGGACAGTGGCCATACTCGGGTCCGCCCCGCAAGCCCGTACCCAGGTGATTACCCCCAGCCCGTGTCTTTCCAAACGCCGCCTTCACAGCGAAGTCTCCCGCATATATACGCAAAAGAGGTTCAAAACCATGCTTCTCGGTGGAGGATAGCCACGTGTGCATGCACCAAACATGTCCATCGCTCTCTCCTCTTATTGAAACACAGGAGAAGGACGAGAAGATTCCTGAATGGGCGCGGATATGGTGCAATGAGGACTTACGGAGCCTGCTACACCACCGGAGCCTCCACCTATGAAAACGATGTCGTATTTGTCTTGACCGGGCTGGGTGACAGGAGGCATTCTTGTTACTGTGGTGCCGGATGAGAAAGTGCGGGCGAGCTGTAGGCTTGGTTAGTCGCGCACACGGAGGAAAACGAAAGTAGAAGGATGTACCTGGAGGAGGCGACGGGACGCAATGGTGGAAGAGGAGGAAGATGCGGAGAAACGAAGGACGATCGATGGGGACGCCAGGGTGAGACTTTATAGGGAGCACAGGAGGGCGAGGAAGGATAAGTTAGTAGGCAGGGGGAAAGTAAGAGCTGGATAAGCTGCTCGGTAAGCCGAGTGTTAGCTTCGATGGCGCAACTAGTCTTGACGTCTATCCACGCGTCACACCGCGATCACGTGGATCGCCTATTTGAATGGCCCGAGCTAAGTACGCTCACCAAGCTCGTCTTACTCAGGTTTCTACCACCATCAGCTCTCTGCCACGCTCAGCTGCTCACCATTCCCATCGCCCGTCTCTCAGAACACGAACAGCATTATTCAGTGGCCGGGCAGGAACAACTCATGTCATTCAGCTAGCTGAGGAGAGCAGTGTTCGGCAGTTTGTTGTACGGGTCGGCAGCGCTACCGTGGTGCGTAACTACATCCTGGGTTCGTACCAAACCCCTCCCACGCGCCACGCGGACGGTCTTGGTATGAGACTAAACTACATCTTACTCCCACTCTTTGTTCATGATAGTGCTTGAGGCCTGAAGTGGCCGGTTGTGGCGCGGTCCGGTATCGCCCCGCTCTTGCCGGCGACTCTGCACTCTGCATGATGGCGCAGATCGCCTCGGCTTGCCAGGTGTCTGCTTCCCTCTGTTTGCTTGACCTTCTGCCTCCCGTCTCTTGCTTCCTGCCCGTCTTTGCGCATCTTATGACAGCACGTCACATCTTCTACTTGAATCCGAAATTGTGACATACCAACCGTGCATTATGCCGTCGCCGCTCCACTTGCTCCTATCTCTCACTTGCCTTCGATCCACCACCTTCATTGGCACCTACACGACGTGCAACCGGCCATTTCGAGGCCCAGGAAGTGCATGAGAAACCCATTGGCAGTCTATCGTTTTTGGACACACTTCTGGGGAATGTCCGACAAAGTAAAACTTTGTATTTCCGTCGGGAGTCCCTAGGTTCAGATATTCCAATAAAGGCAGCTGACAAAGTCTTTATCATTTCCCGTGTTGCAAAATTTTGTGTTTCCCGGCCATTTCCTATGACACATGTCCAGAACAAAGGAAATTTGATAGGAAACAATTTGTGATCATCTCATGGCCTAGTCTAGGAAGTTTTGGTAAGGACTTCCTCCGAAAGGACATTCTTCACACAAAAATCAAGTCCTCGCTTTCAGGCTTCCTTAGCTGCCTTTTATAATGTCGGAACCCAGGGACAGCCAACGGAAATACAAAGTTTCCCTTTGTCGGATATCGCCGAGAAGTATATCCGAAAACGATAAACTGCCAATGTGTTTCTCATGCACTTCCTGGGCCTCGAAATGGCCGGTTGCACGTCGTGCTATGACTAGCGATATCCCAGAAAACTTCGGCGTCTTTCCTAACATGCCTCTTTCCGTACCGGCTTTGCGGCACTGCGACCATTGCGGTGAAGGGCGGGACAAGTCTCACCACGTCACGCTGAGGAGATGTGCAGGATGCTCGAGGGTCATGTATTGCAGTAAGGAATGTCAGAAAGCTGCCTGGCCCACCCACAAGTGAGTCGACCATATTTTCTCCCTCTTGCGTAGAACCTCGTCGGTGGATCCTGACGATCTGGCACTGGGGTGCAGGTCGCACTGCGGTTCTGGTGCGAAAACTGCGGTTGACCTTGGCTGGTCTCCGCGAGAGCTCGCCCCTCATGGGTTCCCCGGCCCCCAAGCGTTCGCTAACGTCGTTTCCGACTTCATCGATTCGCATCTCTGGGCCTGGATGGCTATCGCGAAGATTCTTGTAAGTCGGCGCGGTGGCATCGCCTGGTCGCAGACGCCACCGAAATTCCTTACCTTCAACCTCGCCCCGACCCCCATGCTATCGCGCCCTCGCGCTGAGAGGAACCCTGCGACTACATTTGTGCTGGAGAGCTACCAGTTTGCCGACCTCAATGCGTTCCACGCGTCCGTGCCCAGCGCCGCGAAGGATTGGGCGGAGCGAGAGGATGCACGGCGCTACGTCGAGGAGAGCCACCGCTCGAACAAGCTCTACGCTGGTCTTCTCCCCGTCGAATACAAGGTCACTACGTTCGACATCATGAGCATGTCGCAATTCATGCCGCAGTTCAAGCCGCCGTTTGTGCCTCCCCCGGAGCACGAGAAATTCATCTACGAGAACATCATGAACAACGTGTTCGATGTGTGCGTGGCAAGCATCAACTTTGGGTTTCCACTGCGCGCTGCAGACCCGGACGATCCCTCGCTCGTCCTTCCTGGTCAGTTCACCCATGATCAAGACACGTCGTGGACCTGGCACCCGCTCTATTCCGACTGGCAGGAGTATCAGACCGGAGGACATGCGGGCTATGACGCTGCGATGGAGAGGATATCCCCAGAGATTCCTCCGCAAGATTTGATGAAGGTGTTTATCGTGTTCTAGCCTATGGCAATAACGGGAGCAAGACGGTACCGTGGTCGTAGCACGGGTTGGTCTGTCCTTTCTCGCTGACTCTAGTCTCTTGCCTTGCTCATACATTGATACAGGCAAGGATGCGATCTGGGGTCTCGTATCAGCTTGAGTGTGGTATCACGTTGTATTCGTTTCAGAAAACAGATAATCTACTGAAGAACACTGTCCCACCGATAACGGAGAACATATAGTCAGGTCAGGAACAGCAATCCTGATTCCTCCGGGCCGTTGACGACCAATTCTCCACGGGTTGAGCAGGGTTGATTTCTAACTGTCGCCAAGGATCCGAAGGCCCGCTCAGTGTTCTCGTTCAGACAGAGCTCGTTCGGTGAGGGGGAGAAGCCGCTCCTGACACTGAGCGAGGCTCCGCAGTCTCTGCATGACTGCACCCTCAGCCACGGTGGTTGTAAAGGGGACACGGCGTCCTCGTTCTCGGTCGGCGACTCCAGAGGAGGACGCGACGCTGTCGTCCACAACGAAGAGGAAGGCCGGCGCGTTCCTGGGTCTTTCAATGCACAGGGGCTCATGAACGCGACGAGTTGGACGGGAGCGCGGGCCTGGGCTGTCAAGGACGACAGCTGGGCGACGTCGAGGCTCGCGAGCCGCCATATACTCGCGGCGCCCGCCGCGCGCGTGGGTTGTGAGGTCGACGGTGCGTACTGCGCGGTGCTTCCCAGCACCTCGCCCAGGATCGAGACGCTCCTCGAAGGCTCGAGTGGTGCGCTCGCGAGTCTGGACGCTCGTTTCTTGCAGCACGGCCACGAGGCAGCGTGTGCGCTGGACGTGGTGCGGCTTCTTCTGTTAGCCGTGAGTTTGTTTTATCTCGCGCGACCATCCAGGGTCGCGACGCGTGTTGAGACGGGCGCGCTTGGAGTGCGACAGAAGAGGTACGTCTATTGCATCATGCAGACACCGAAGAAGCTCATTTTATCTCTGCAGGTGCGCACATTCGTCGTCGTGGCAGCCTGCTACTGCCTGTGTGCGGCGAATTTGTAGTGGGCCACAACACGGCTGCTATGGCCACCACCGTCCACAAATTTTTGTCCGTGCCGTTCGGAAATGTCCAAGAAGCTCCCCCGAATACGAACTACATACACGAAGACGCCAGGCATTTGTTACAGCGCCTTCTCCAAGCTGTGGCGTTCGTCTTCCTTCCCTCAAGTGCTGGTCAGTTGTGCCCATTCTGCTTCACGCCACGCCCATCTAACGGATTGAATCGTGCGAAGGATCAGTTACGGTACCGACCAGTGCTTACTTGCACCGACCGGAAGGGCTCACTAATTCCCCACTACATAGCTTATTCGCTTCCACATCATCTCCGAGTGGGTGTCCGGCCACTAAGCGGACGCCCTCCTCCTTACGACACCAGCTTGCAAGGCCCCCGCGCACTGCGACACGGTCGCACGGACTTTCCGACAATTTCGCGGCCCGCGCACTCTCCCGGACCTGCAGCCCAAGTAGTATCGTACATCTTCCAGGACTCACGGCGTTCGTCCCTCGCGTTCGTGTACGCGCGTGCCATATTGAGCGAGAGGCCGATCGGCGCTATCGCGAGGCCCTTCGAGAGTGGCCCTGATTCGCTCGTTCGCAATTCGAATCTAGGGATGAAGCTTTGAAGCGTGACTTATCGCAGAAAGCTTCCTGTAGACTGGTGCGAAAATCTTCATACTCCTGTGAGCACCCTTGTGCATCCCTCCGCGCGGGCGACATTGACTCCATTTAGGTTTCGTCGAGAGGGCGCGAGGACGCGAGGGGTTTGAGATCATAGGTCAATTTGATGGGTGGATGGTAGCTCGTGCGTCTTGGTCTTCGGGAGTTTCCTGCCAGTGAGTTCCCTGCATGGGACCCCAGATCCACCCTCGTCCACCACCCTGGAGGTGTGCACGTTTGCCGACTTGTCTTGATTCCAGTGCACGCTGTCTCCGTCGCCGTGGGTGTGCTTTGTATCGTCGCGGATGTGCGTTCTCGGAAAAACAGCTCGCGCAGAGTTCTTCCCGTTCCAGGCAAGCATTCTCGCCTTTTTTCCGCGTTCTGGTCGCAAACCGCCGTTCCCAGCGTTCACATTCAGGCTTCGCCTGGGTAGGCTGAATGCGGGATCTGGCAGATCGGCGCCGAGGGGCTGGAGACTTTCCTTATCTGCCTCTCACGGAAGCAAACGCCCGCCGGCCACAGCGTCAGCCTTCCGGCGCCTGCTAAGCGGCATGTTTTTCAATCTGTTCCTGCCAAGGTGTGTGGCTTCTCGTCGCGCAAGCTGTGAAAGGTTCACGGGCGCAGTCTAACATGTCTCGTTTGGAGTAGTTGCGTTTGACGGACAAGGGATGGGGATAGCACGGGGGCGGGGCTGAGGAGGGGAAGGTCTGATGTGACTGGAAACTGGGGACAGAAAGGTGAGAAGCCAATGATAAATCTTTCGTCGTGATACGAAACATCCGCTGATAAAATCACGGAATCTACTTCAGAGATGGTGCCAAGATGGTGGTAATGCTACTTCAGGAGTGCTGTGGACACGCTGCCCGCATTGTCAGCTCTACAAATGCGCTGATGAAGCAAGCACTGAAAACAAGCATACCTCGGCAAGTCGGCGCATTATCGGGCTCGCATCGCGCGCAATGGCCTCTGAGCCATGCTGGCATGCCAGAAAAGAAGTGGATGTACTCGGGCAGTTGGAGCGAAGTAGGGGGAACTGAAGGGTACGCAAGGTTCGTCCCTCTCAGGCCCGGTTCCGCCGTTCTTCACTGAATTACCTCCCGCCTATCGGCGCATCGACAGAAGATTGTCAATGCGGGCCCGTGTACCGCAAAGCGGGGAGGGGAGTGACCATCCCCTTCGAGCTGAGTGACGCGCGAACGCGCTGGGCGGACGTCGGGACTCGGGAGGGATATAGCGATCGATAGTATCGCTCCCCCGATCTCTGCCATCGCCCGCGTCTCTCTCTGCCCTGCCCATGAAAGGTTCGCGGCAGCATCTTTGAGCTGCGAACTTAATCTAGCTTCCCGATGGCCCATCTTCGCGTCGGTAACATCCTATGCCCATCAACGTATCCATGGGAGAACGCGTCGTAGAGTGTGCACAGCCTGTTCTCGAATCGGTGCGGACATTAAGTACAGCTTCAATGTGCGACATGGAGAGAACTCGATCTCTGTCGACGGAGGTGTCGAGGTAGGTGGTTTGACGATCAGGTCGGACGTTGAACGTTGAACGTTTGTACTCACCCACGATGAAGGCAGCTTGTCACCCTTCGGAGTGCGCACCCAACCCGGAGACTGGGCCGTGTCCCAAACCAGTCCCGACTCGTCTTTGTCCTTCGAGGTCCGGCCGTCGTACATATACTCCTAAGCTGGACCGGTGATGATGAACGTGGTGATGCTTTGTCTCTTGAAGTGCGCTGGTGGATTGCCTTTGACGCCCCTTCGTTTCGATTGCGAATGCTTATCGTTCCTTTCTTTCTTATCGACAGGCATCCGGAATTCTGCGGTCTGTTCGAGCTTTCCGGGAACACCGGTCAGTGCAGCGATGGTGTGGACGGAACAGATAATCAGCAACATGTCCTCCAGGTGGCCTTCGTGCTGGCCACCATGGGGTGAGGCCTGAGGCTACGGCGACATTCTGCCACCAGAATACCCAAGCTCTGCCTATGCTGTGACAATTTCCTGCGGGGGATTCGGACTAGGTGAGAAGCAGTGAAGCACCGTCCCGCGCGGTGTTATCCCGGACTCTCACGCGTCCTTCCGAGGACAGGTGTGCTGTGACTGCCTTTCTCGGGCGCTGCCGCTCGAGCAACAACCCGGTGAGCTATTCCTGTCCTTGCCCACGTATTCCATTCTCATGCGTACCGACAGATTAAGAGGCTGATTCACAGGCGGGATATCCATGGGGTTCAGGGCTGTGGGCGTGTGCGGGCAGAAGCGACACCAGCTCAACGGTCGGGGTCAGTGCGTTCGCGCGAGATCAAATGAACGCATCGGTGTGAGGTTTGATTTCCAGTGCTTTCCGAGCGATAGGTCCTCGGCGTCGCTGACTTTCGCTGTATTTATAGGCGGTTTCGTGAGCTTGAATGACGACAGGACTGAAGAGAGGGGATGTCCGAGACGGGAGCCTGAGTTAGATCACTTGGAATGCTATTTGTTTTATGTCGTGGGTATGTATATCCTCTTGCTCTGTGATGATGACGAGATCAGGACTGACCCAGTATTTCTGTGGGTCCCTAGCTTCGTCGTTCAATATCACCTAACATCCGCGAAGGCCTGGTTGTGTGGATAGGGCGAAGCACGTAAGGCTCACGAGGTCTGTCCGAACGTTTTACGACTCGTTTGCTTCATTGACAGAGACCTTGCGTCAGCATTTCGCGACTCCGCCCCCGCACACCATTGCATTCCAAAATTGAGTAATGTTGATTTTCTAAAAGGCTTCGCTGCAACTCCGGTCAGCTGACAACCATGGCGTAAGATGTTACGGTTCGTTTGGTCAATCCATCCTGCACGCTCCGCCATCCACTCAACCGCACGGCTTCGTGCCACTCATGCCACTCATGCCGCTGTTTTGGCGCAAAGTTATTTGTCTTCACGCCACCAGCCGCCTGCCAAGCACGCTGTGCAACGGCGACATGACGGACCTCTACTCATCTAAGTGCTAGGCTTCCCGCGGTTTTACGTGCTGTGGCCAGCTGCGCCGCGTCTAGCTAAACCTGATTCGATCGCGCCGTCAAGAGTATGTCAAAGGTTCTTCCCTGACTTGGCGAGCGTAACTTTGAACTCAGGTCCCAAACACTATGTGAGTTCATTGGCGGCCTCTTGGCAGTGTGACGATGACTGACAATGCGAGGCCACGGGAGACAGATTTGAGGGTGGTCTCGACTCTCGAGTGTGCTAACCCTCCAACGTCTCGTGATCAGAGTTGATTTAAGCTTGATTCTTGCAGGTTCTTCCACCTTCATCTCCGTGGGCGTCCCTGCCTGGATGCAGACCACCGTCCCGTGGCCTGTATGTTCGGTATGTTGTCTTCCTCAATTGATCACGGGGTGCTTCTGACACTTCTCGAGTTTTCCAGCGGATAGAAGCGCGGAATCGCTTTCTTCTGCGCTCCTTGCGAGGGTTCTCCGGTCGTGTGACAAGACTGAGTCCACGATCGTGCGTACTAGACACGGTCACGACTCGGACTTCATTCATTCCCTTGTGGTGGTGTAGGGCGGCGGGTTCGTTCGTCGGCGCCACTCGACAGCCAGGCCCCCTCAGGCTTCCACGAGAGTAATACAAATCGATCTTCCCGCCTAGCCGATGTTCCCGTACCCCAGCGTCGGCGTGCCGTCATCTGACTGCCGGACGTTCTACAAATGCGCCCGTATAGACCACCGAATTCCTACATCGCGCATACATTGATCGGTGCGCCGCCCCTCATCGGCCACGAAGCGTAGCTAATCGTTAATCAGGTCCCCCCTCGCGTATGCCGGCAAGTCAGAAGCACACGGACGTGGGCACGATTCGATGATTGATGGCTTTCTGACACGCCGACGCCGTGTTCTTATTCGCTGCGGCCTCGGACGGGTTCGTTCATTTCGCCTTGGGTGCTTCGCGTTCGCGGTGACCCCGGACATCGCTTCTTCGGAGTGGTCAGGCTGCGGGGCTCAGCATGGGGTCAAACTCATGTCCGGGTTCTCCGCATGTCAAGAGCTTCGTGTTCGAAGTGCGTGTAGAGCTCTCTGCCGGGTTGGACGGTCGTCCTTCGAGAACATAGGGCTTTCCCGTTGCAGGTGCGCATCCCTTAGTCAGTTGGATGGTAGAGCCTCGGATCCCTTACTCGTCTGGCCCAACGTGCATTTCTTCCGTGCATCAATTGCGGAGATCATTCGACCCTGGCATTGCCATGGCGCCGGGCGTGTCGTCTGCCACGAACATACAAACTTTCCCTGTTCGGTTGCAGTTCGTTGTTAACCGCAGTCAGCCTGCCCTAGGATCTTCAGCAATGACCGTCTTCTCGCAGCAGACCGCCAGGACTTGGAGTCGCTGGAGAACGAGAGGCGCGTTCACTTCATATTTCCGCGGTACGCCTTACCATGCGTTTATCACGCACTGGAAGCGAAGGGCCTCCAACACATCACCTGATAGTCAAATGACAGTACACCATTTTGTCAAAATACTATCCATTCAGGCTCTAATCCCTCGTAAGAGGTGCACCTTCAGGCTCCGAAAATACCATTTAGGTGAGTGAGTCAGTGTAGTCAGTGGTGCGTTGAGAGGTTTGGCTCGTCGAAGGATCGTCGAGCGGTTCAAGTAGAGGTTTTCTTCCCGAGCCCCTCCTAGCTAGAAATGCGCCTTCGAGGTCCACACACAGGGATCGGGCTGCATCGCGCAATGCGTATTCCCTTCCTGAGTGAACATTCCAGCAGGCGAATTTCGGAATGGTGCTCGCCGTTCGTAGTGCAATGCCACGTGGCTGCGTTGACGTGGTGCTTGGGCGCGCGTGCACGTTCTGAACTTGAACTGCTGGCACGACCACGTCGTATACGTAGTGGTTTTATCGCACCCTTCGTCATATACTTACTGCTTGCTGCACCTACCCCGGATTCTGAAAGGACTAGCTGGGACATGTTTAGGTGCGCTCATGCTTTTTGAGACGTGCTAGATCACCAGGCGCTGATTAACGCAGGGCCGCGTAACGGGCTCGACTTCCCCTTCGCCGTCTAGGATGAAGCTGACCTACGACAGCCTGTTGCATATCGTCTCGACGTTTGAGTGTGCGACGGACACCCTGCAACTCATGGCGACCTGCCGGGTTCTCTACCGCGAGGGGCCTAAAAGTGCTCTGAAGAAACCCGTAGTCATCTTCAGGGAGAGGCAGCTCGCTTTATTCCTCAAGTTCTTGCGTGCGGACAACTCGTTCCGCTGTTGATATCTCAGACAATTGGAGCTTAGGCCATTCCTCATGGAGCCTGAGGCAGATGTTGTTCAAGAGCTGGTCGACACCCTCCCGCTCCTGATCAGCCTCGAGTATTTGGGGCTGGGTGGCGTAGAAAACCTCCTCGAACTCCACACTGCTCTCACTCCTGCGTTCTGTACCCTCTCCACCTTGCGGCGCATCGACTTCACTGGAGCCAATAACAAGGCTTGTCCTCTCCTGGTTGGACTTCATGCCCCCCTCATCTCCGCGAGCATCGACTTTCGAGCGAGTGACGGCCAGATGCTCTGGGACCACCTAGATGTCGACGAGTGGGAACGATACCATCCTACGACGCTTCTAAACAACTTCTCATCAACTCTTGAAGAGTTAGAGTGTGTATCTTGGTACACGACTCCTGACAACGCTGTCATGCCGACACAAGTTTATCCAAACATGCAAAAGCTCTCCATCCAGCTCCACCAGTTCCCTCTCTGCATAGAAGCCTTCATCCGTGCCTTCCCCAATCTCACCGATCTCCATGTCGGCGCTGAGGACCATCGCGGCGACGTAGAAACCATTCACGAGAGTCACACTGCGAACGTCGCGCAACAGCAGGCCCTTAACTCCTGTGGGACGTGGGCACACCTCGAGCACTTCTATGGGTGTCTCGTTGACCTCCACGCCATTGGCCTTACCTCTCCCATTCAGCGGCTTACCCTCGATGATAGATTGGATGAGGGCCCACAGACGGAAATGCTTGCGACCATGTTGCGCTACGCACGGCCTTCGCACCTCAAGGTCGACGCTATTGCTGGCACCTTTCTCGGAGACAACACTCAAGGCTTCATCTCTATGCTGCGGGACGAGAGTGCGTCCAACCTCATGAACCTCGACATATGCATTTATTTCGGCAAGGACGATAGGGAGAAGGACCTCAGTGCCGTCATCGTGCGTCTTCCTCTGTTCCGCCGCGACTGAGCTCACAGATTGTTCGATCACACAGGACAACTTAGTCTCGGCCCTGACTAGCCTACCTCTCAAGTTTCTTGAGCTAGAATTCGTGACCAGCGACCTCAACCCGACCCCGCCAGAACCAACTCTCACCCCGGCAGAGCTCTCCCTGCAGAGTCTCAACATGGACGCGCTTGTCGCTCGTCTTGAATCTATGCAGTCGCTCCAA
The DNA here is from genome assembly GCA_002760635.1 of Ganoderma sinense ZZ0214-1. Taxonomy (NCBI): domain Eukaryota; kingdom Fungi; phylum Basidiomycota; class Agaricomycetes; order Polyporales; family Polyporaceae; genus Ganoderma; species Ganoderma sinense. Next base: position 533,447 of record AYKW01000014.1, on the reverse strand, counting down.
GCTGCGCATGTCCTACTGCGTAGCTCACATCACGGAGGCGACAGCGATTGGAAGGGGTACGAGAGGACGATCACGAAGGGCACGGAGTGCCTGGCCGGGTGGGAGCAATGGGAGAGCTGGGTTTTCGGAAAGAATGGGCTTGTGTTGGTGCGTCTTCATTTCGCGCGATGGTTCGCCGTCGTTCGCTGATCACCTCGTAAAAACAGTCACAGTCTTGATACGATGAAAATGTTGATGTTTCTGGCGCAGCAGCGGCGAAACAGGTCTTTTCAAAGCCGAATTGCCAGTGGTGTCTTGGTAGTTCTGTTTCCTGTGTAACCAGTTGACGACGCTTCTTGGAAGGTGTCCTTCGCATGTTACACCTTAGTCGACTCTGTATACCATTGATGAAAACCATCCTGGTGCTGACATTAATATTCCCGGACGGACCCCAGGTTGAACGCGTTGAACATTGACCGTGACCAACGCCCGGTATTCTCGAAGGCGCATATAATCTGGTTTCTCTCGCCAGTGTCGTTCGACGTTAACGCTTTGGAATGTTCACAGTAATACACAGGTGCGAGCTGACAACGCAACACGTACCGCATTTCATTCTTGGCTCTCTGATCCTCACGCAATCAAAGAACGTCGAGCCCTGGAGTAGAGTTAATCATGATGTACTACTTCCCGGCATCAGCTGCTGCACCTGGCCAGCGGAGAGATCCGTCCATTTCCACGTCCTTCCTTCCTTCGCCCTTGTGGTCTTCGAGCCTCGAGTCGAGCTGAGGCTTAGGCGGGTTCTCTTCGCAGCGCAACACGGCGATCACAGAGGGAGTCCTCATGAGCCTCACCAGGTTTTCGAGAACAACTGGCAGCTGCGGGTTCAGCCTAGTCTTGGCCGTCCTACAGAGGGCTACGTACTCGTGTTTGTAGTTGACAGCTATTCTCCATTACTTGCTTGTCTTGTCCGAGTCAGAAATTAAAATTACTACTGTTAACAGACTACAGTGTCACGGTCTACGTCAAAGTGAGTCCAAAGCAAGCATTAGTTCGGGTGGTGAACTGCGGAGGCGTGCCATATCCAACAGGTCATAGAAGTGACGATGCACTCCTCGTCTATACTCCTCCCAATTCGAGAACAGCCCCGACCAGCTCCACGAAGCACTCCGAGTCTGGCCGCGAACGAACCGCCCAGGGTATGCAAACCCCACGCCTGGGGGCTCGGGCCCCGTCGCGCGGAGGGGAATGCCCTCGTTGATGGCGCAGTAGGCCAGCGCAGCGACATCCTGCATGAGGATCTTCTTTGCCTCGTCGGACGCAAGCTGCGGCATCGGGCGCGAAGGAGGCACGGGCCAGAACTGTGGTATGTACTGCATGAACGTGACGTTCACGCCGTTGATGCCGAGGTTCAAGGGCAGCAGGCCGGCGTAGTAGGGGTCCTCGCCGTATGTTTCGAACGCGGCCTGGCGCAGCGGCTCCTGTTTGACCCACTCGTCCATCGCACCGAGAGGGTTGGCTGCGACATGGTCGTGGACAGCGGTGGAGTAGAACGACTTGACGCGGAACGTGCGCGAGGGGTTGCGCTCTCGGATGCCAGGGAGGGTCGTGACTGGGACAAGTTCAACCGTGAACATTTTTTGCGGGTCCTGCGACCAGGCGATGCCACCTTTCGCGGCGACGAAGACCTTGGTTAGGGCGCTGAAGGACCATTCGTGGGCTTCCCCAAAATTCTGCAGTGCAGTACAGAGCGCCGGGATGGAGTGGTATCCGAAGGTAGAAATATCCAATGGAGGTTGTGTGGGGTTGGTGCTGGCAGGGAGAGACCTGATGAATTCGGTGGTGTCGACACATATGGCTCTATGCAAAAAGTAGTACTATTAGCCAAAGGCGGTGTTAAAAAGCGGGAAGATAAATTCACTTACTTATGGGTTGGCCACTCCGCCTTCTGACACGACTTGCTGCAGTACAAATTCTTTGAATACCCCGCGCACTTTTTGAGTTGTACTTATTGTTGGATTATTGTCCTGCGAGTCGCCACAATGATGGCACCATCGGAGTGGGGGAATGAACGCCCGTATGTCGGGAGGCAGGTCATTCGTAGGAGGCATAAGTTAGGCTATGACTCCCGATACTTAGTAGCGAAATAATTGGACGCCTAGCGTAAGTACTTGCGAGTGCGACGTGGTGTATGATGGGTGGTGGTTCCAGCGTAAGGATAAATTCAGCCGACCAACTGGATGGAGCCTAGGACGTCGGTCCGGTGTTGCCAGTCACATCAGCAAAAGTGCAACCGGCTGGCAGCCCACTTACCTGTGCAGACCGGACTCACCAGACTCGGCAGATTTGCCTGCACAGGTGACATGCCGGACCGCCAAGGGTCTTTCACCTCCCAACTATATATGATTCACCATACAGGCAATGTCGACCAACCTGGTGATCTCTGGTGAGTCTGGCGATCGCGGACCTGCACGACCGTTGCCGTAGGCTCAATTCTCATTTTTGATTGCTTAATGGTTGGTTTTCCGGGGTCCTGGGGGTTCTCGCGAGATAAATAGGATAAACTCCAAATATATTTCCAAACTACTACAGTACATCGGATGCAAGACAAGGAGTTGGAAAGAGGCAGTCGTAACGTTATAATATGCGAGAGACGAGGGGAAATATATAGGTAAATAAGAAAGCGAAAGGAAAGGAGGGAACTGACATACCTGAGCCATAAAGCGGTGTCGGCGTCGAAGCACCGACGGTGAAAACTTGAACACCAGCAAAGAACGACGCACCTTGATAGTCCCGGATCTCACAGGGATAAATAAACGTACCTTGGGAATAACTACAGTGTGGCAGCGACTCAAAGCTCACCTACGAATGACGTACCTTGCATCAGCGAAGAAGTCTTCTCCGAGGGACAAAGCAGAGGAGGGGGAAAGCGCGTGAAGAGGAGAAGTCGGGCAAGGGGGGGAATTTATGGCACACTACAACCGGGAACCGTCGGGATGAACCTAACAACCTCCATCAATGTCGCGGGTTGTTGTATCTCCCTTGATGTGAGCATGCACCAACGGGTTGGGCTGTGTGCGATGGGGAATAACCCGAGTCTAGGGTTGGGCGCGATGCTCAAAGAATTCGGGAATGATATGTCGGAGTTCGAATGGGAGGCGTACAGAAGCGCCAGATGGTCGCATCAGAGCTGGCGAGTGCGACCTGAGAGACACCAGAGCGAGATCACAACGACCAGACAATTGCCAGTGCTGGTGAGTGCTGGTCAGAGATGGCGAGGTTCACCGCCACCGACCACTCCCTCACCACGCTGGCGTCGGACGGCCAGGTAAGGTGTTATCTTATCTGGATTGCCCACGTATATCCGTACCACCCGAGCTTACCTGAAGCTTGCACTTTTGCTGATGCACTCGAGCTGAAGTCGGGCGCCGACCTGGTTCGTTCCTCCGCATATCGACATCCTCGTTTCGTCTAGGTCGACTCATCGAGCCAAGTGCAGCTTGAGGCCCCTGCAACTTGCTTGTCTATATGTATTACTGACTGGCTCCCTCTGTGTGTATCTCATGAGAGATTTTATGATCTACCAGCTACGTTCAAAATGTCACCACCACCCGTTTGTGATATTCCACACCCGGCTTCAATCCACAACCATTCCAACCTCCAATGCCTTGTGAACGCCTGAAAGCTTTGGATTCTTACTTCGGGTACGTCTTTCTTTCCTGACGGCCCTGTACTGCAGTTAGCATGACAGAGGACGAAACCAAGCTCAAGACGTCATCATGCCGAAGAGATGCGTAGGATGTTCAAGAGTGGTTTGTGATGACAAGGGGGATTATAAGGCGACCTAAGGCGACCGGCCCATGCGGAGGTGAGTTTTATATGCAGCGTGTTATATTCACTGCATGATGGGGACGGATTCTTGGTCGTTCCCGCCGTGCTGTCGCGAATATGGCTGCCAACGCAGTGAGCGCAGGCAACTCCGGCACAAGAGCGCCCCCGGCGAGGTGCTATGCTCCTTTTTTGGCTAAAATCACATTGATGAACATTTCATTCTTAGCGGTAGCTTTGTTGATGCATCAGTTGCTAGATTTTACGGCAGCTGTTAGTGTATTCAACTCGTTCCAGTCCATGTGGCGTGCAAGGAAACTTTGTTCAGGATTCTGAACGTAGTCACCTTCCTCGCACCCAAGTAAGTACATAACTTATCAAACATTGGTGTTGCATATTTTTCTCACTATCTCGGACTCCTACCAATGTTTTCAGTTGAAAGACTCAGAGGTACTTACGTTCCGCTGAGTAGACCGAAGAACACGTGGCATCCGCACAAGGGCTGTGGGCCTGTGGCGTTCCATCGCATGGTTCGCCACTTTATTAGTTTGTACATAAACATGACTACCAGTAAGTACCCTCTCTCCAGAGACTCCCCATGGACACATATTCATTCCAGGACAGCTTCACGGTCCGAGCACCACTCTTGGGAGCCTGTGACTGGTGCGAAGCGACTAGCAAGTCCGTCAGCCGCCGTCACCAGGAAGACAAGCTGAAGAAGTGCGCTGGCTGCGCCGTGGTAGTTTACTGCAGCAAAAATTGTCAAATGGCTGCATGGCCAACACATAAGTGCGTATCATCTCGCTGGTGTGACTTTCCGGATGTGCTGATTGTTCTAATGGCTCAGACACGTATGCGGCTCGAAATCGCGGGAAGATGCTGCTGTTCTAGGCTACCCGTCAACCGTCTCTCTTGCTCGTGCACTCAACACGTGGGTCGCCATGCACACCTGGTCACTGGAAACCATCGCGGAGGCCTCCGCGCACTGCGGCCAAGGTGTCGATTTCTCGCTCGAGAATCAGCTTGCCATCGTGTTCGTGGTGCTCTCGCGAGACCGCGCTCCTGGCGCCCCGAGCAACCCTGCCGAGGCGTTCATGCTCGAGCAAGCCAGCCTGGTCAGCAAAGACGACCGGCCCTTCCTGGCCGCGCACTGGCCGCGCCTCGAGCGGACGTGCAAGGCCTTAGGTGACGACATGCGGGCGACACTCAGCTTGACAGAGCGGCACGCGTTCGCGGGCTTCATCCCCGCTGCGTTCCACTTCAGGGCGACCGGGATGGTCGCATTCCACCAGTACCCGCTCTTCCGGCTTCGGGCACACGGATGCGGTCCCTCGTACGAGCACCCGTTTGTCACGGAGCAGGACGCGTTATTCGGCGACGTCGCGAAGATCTGGGGCCTGCTGATCAACCACGGACTGGTGCTGCGACCCCACCACACCAAACACGGCGGGCCTCTTCTCCAGGCTGGCAGGTGCATGCAGTTCGGGAAATCGTGGGCGTGGCTGCCCGCAGAAGTGGAGTGGGAAGCGGAGGGCGATGCGTCTGCTGGCGGGGCATCGCGGGGCAACTCCGGGTTGCCTCCAACCCCTACTGAGCTTTACCAGCGGTATCACAAGCTCCTCGGGCAGCGCAACTTCGAGTGAGTGTTTTTACCTGCATTTTTGTGCATATTAAGGTGCTAAAGTCAGGGCTCAAAACACTCAGATTTGTTACAACTCGGAAACAAAAGTTAGTGCTTACTATTGGGAAGAATAGCGACCCTTCACCGTTCGACTCGACGCCGAGTTCCACGTAATCCGGAGGTGGTGGCAGCTGAGATGGAATATGATGGATGTACGCTCTCTGCATCATATTCTGTAGATATAGATGTCAGTTATAATTTCCAGGAGCATTATACAAGAAGCCTGGCACATGAGGCCTCCTTCACTTGAATGCATCACGGACGGCAGACTGGGACTCCGCCACCGAGGCTCCGTCACCTCTCACCCTGGCACGAGGACTTATGCCAAAGCTTGCTATCAACCCCTTGGATTGGATGACCTCCTCAGAAAGACATGACTTGAGATAAATAGATATAGATATATATTGAACCCACCTTTCGAGCACCAGAGCACTTCCAATGCAGCAAGGTGAACCGAGTTGGCGCCTCGTAAGCTCAGGTCCCCGGAATTTGCCGTGAAACCTTATCATGTCAACATCTGGCAAACCCGTCACTCGGGGAGTTGGGGGCTTTGACCACTCTCTATCGGCATACTCATGGACGACAGTGTCATGAACGACTCGACTGAGTTGCAACCTTCATCCGATCCTCCCGTTGACTCCCATTGGGTCCCACTTCTTGCCGACCATGCCTTCTGTTATCACTGCGGCAACCCTCGCACCGTTGCCAACCCTCTAAGGCGCTGCAGGGGTTGCGATAGCGCGATGTACTGCGACAGGGATTGTCAAAAGGCAGCGTGGCCCTCTCACAAGTATGTATGGCATAGATACTCACAATCATTAATATCTTTCAAATATTCAACTTTGTGCCTTTTCGGTAGGATAATGTGTCGATCAAGTACTTTTCCAGGGCACCTGAAGGAGTTGGGGTACAATTCAATTTCACTTTCCAACACCATCCATCAATGGATGGACATACACTCCTACACTTTGAAGGTCATCACACAAATTGCGCTCTACACTGATGGCGGCGTCGATTACAACCTCTCCACTCCTCACACGATGGTATTCGTCTTAGGCCTACTTTCCGACGGCTCAGGAAAGAAGTTGCATCCCTCGAAAGCCTTCCGTATTGTGGGCGCCGAAGTCTTCCACAGGGACCGTAACCCAGTACTGGACGCGTTATGGGAGGTAGAGCACGTGAAGGAACGTGAGCGCATGTTGAGGCTCTGGCAGGGAGAGGGAGACCGGTGCACCCCCAATCCAGCCCTCGCAGGTGCATTTCCTACCGCATTTTTCGTGACAGACGTCGGGACTGGGTGGTACGGCTGTTGCGATGTCTATCGCCCTTCGCGGCACCCGGATGGCGACTTGCCAGACGAACCCACCCGCCTCGCCTTCGAAGACCTCGAAATGATGTGCACACGTGCCATTCATGGCGGGTCGATCTACGAAGCTTCGGAGGATCCCACTCAGGTCATACCCACAGCGGCGGTTTACCTCCCTCTGGGAAACGGATGGAAGAAAATATCGACGCCGGAGATGTTGGCAAACTCGGTGACGCACGATAGGGCCATCCACCCAAACTCGTATGTCTCCGGCTTACCGTTGGAGAAGATTTGGGAGGTATATAAGAACTGGTAGGGTAGAGAAACATATGGTATGTTCCGCTACTCAGTCAAAGACGGACACGGCACCTGATTTCAGATAGAATCCCGCAGTGGTCGTACCCCCTCCACCGATAATCCAGCTGCCCGATTACAATTCCATGGCACCACCGCGCCCGACGCGCGACCTGCCTGTGTTCAGCCAGCCAGCTCGTTGTCTCCATTTCAAGTTCTGGCCACCTTCAAGTTTACCTTGCTTCATCTTGTTCACGCAGTACGCTTTGAACTCAATCATATTCATCGTGGTGGAAGCCCCAGTGTCAAGTTCCGTGCGAGACCCTGTGTAGTTCGACTCGGACAATGACATATCTTTCATTTCATCTACAGTGCATATAAGTAGTACGGACTGCCAGTACCGTGCTCCTCTGCGGTGGCTCGAGCTTTAGCAAGTACATCATAGATTGCGCTCTGAGCGGCCCGACAAGCGCGTGTTTATACGCGACGTCCTGATGCTGGATCGCGTCACGCTATAGGCTTGCGAGTACTCTCTCTGGATCCCCCATGAACAGCTATTCCGATACCACACGATTTCACACACGCAAAATGTGTGACCGGTGTGGCAGCCTGGATAAACCCACTGGGAGCGGAGAGCTCAAAAAGTGTGGCGGTTGCGCTGTAGTCTTCTACTGCGGCAAGGAGCACGGTCAGACCGTGATGTGGCCAATCCATAGGTACGTACCAGCTCCCAATAGTGAGCGCGCCCCAGCATTAGGACATCCACTGATACTGTACCAAATCACTCAGTTCGACACCCCCTGTGACCTGTGACACCCCCCAAACTTGGGCGAAATTCGGCAGCCGGCCCCGGGACCTGTGACACACCCCGGATATTGGCCAGTTTGAGGGCGCGCGACAGCGCGCCTCCGCTAAGCGCCCTGTCATACCTCGCGGCCAGTTCGACGACAGCCTCTGTGATGCATTACAAGCGCACAAGATCCGGCGGATCAGCCGGCCTGTGATCCGTGACATGTCGAACTGAGTGATTTGGTACAGTAGACACGAACTAATAGAGACCTCTGCCGGTTACAGACAGAAGAGATCACCGAGCTGGGCTTCTCCTCCATGGCCTCCGTCGCCGACGCAATCAAACACTGGGCAAGCGCGCACGTCTGGTCCCTCCAGACGATAGCCGAGGTTCTCGCGCACAAGACAGGCGGTGGTATAGATGAGCACCTGAACGAACGGTGCACGCTGATCTTCGAGCTATCGCGAGGAAATACCGACTCCAACGACCCAAACAACCCGGGCCGCGAACACGTTTGAGCTCGCGAAGTGTGGCATCGCGCGGAGGGCCGAGGGCGATTTCATGGACGACGCCCGCCCCGCCCTCGAGGCGGTGTGCAGGAACTTTACCGCGGTCATGCGCACGCGCCTCCCCGAGGACTCGGAAGAGCGGCAGGCGTTCGCCGGCTTCATCCCCGCCGTGTTCCACTTTCAGCCCACTGGGATGGTCTCGTACCACAAATACCCCATCTATCGGCTGCGGGCGCACGGGAGTGGCCCCTCGTACGAACACCCTTGCACTGAGGACGAGCGGGCGCTGTTCAACGACGTCCTGTTGGTCTGCGCGAAGTACATGAATCGGGGATTGGTGCTCAGAGCGCCCGGCGGCGACTACAACCAGCCTCTCCCTGAGGTCGGTATTTACGTGCGGGTGAAGAAATCGTGGGCATGGATCCGCTGGCTGGACTGGGAGTGGGATGCGCCTGGCAGGTCCGGGGACGGGGCAACTCCGAAGTCAGTCGCCGGGACATTGAGACGGTACTATACGTTCCTCGCGCGGCGGAATTTCGAGTGAGTGTAGCTGCCTTTCTGGTGCGGGTCTCTCTGAAGAACTTTTAACAGCGGTAACCTCTTCGACGCTTCGAAGTGCGAGGAGTCCTGTGCTAGTTCGCCCGACTTAGAACGCGCTTTGTGATACTATGCCCTCGAGTCTTCCTTGAACTTGAAGGTCAGCGGGAGGAAAATCTATCCGAGTTTGATAAAACCGGTCATTCCCAAATCCATAGCGTCACAGTAGATACTTGGGCAGTCATGATGAGTTTTCTTGCTCAGGCTGAGGCTGCAGCGTAGAGGACCCGAAGGAGGTACGCGGCCCGAAAACCACGTGGCGCTTCAAGCCACCGTGCCAACCTATCACACCGCCTTGATCCTGTTATATGCGCGTGCTTATTGTCATCTCTCCATCATGGACACTACTCTTTCTTTCCAGGACAGCATTATAGTACAAGCACCCCTCCTCGGAGCTTGTGACTGGTGCAGATCTCGAAATACCAAACCTGGTGACCGCCGCGGTCGGAGGGAGAAGCTGAAGAAGTGCGGCGGGTGCTCGGTGGTGTTGTACTGCAGCAAAAATTGTCAGACGGCGGCATGGCCGACGCACAAGTTAGTTTCCTCGATTATTGACATGGATTTACAGACACTGATCTTTGGCGAGCTAGACACATGTGTATCCGAAGCTCGGGGGAGGAGGCTGCAGCACTAGGCTACCTGTCAACCGCCTCGCTCGCCCAGGCCCTCAGTCTGTGGGTGAACTTTCACAGATGGTCCCTGCGGACCATCTTGGAGGCGTCCTCGCATACCGGGGGAGGCGTCGACTACCAGCTCGAGAACCAGCGCGTGGTCGTGTTCGTGCTGCTCCCACGGCACCTAGAGACCGGCAAGCCCAGCACCTCCGCGGACGCGTTCGTGCTCGAGCAGGGCGGGATAGTCTTCAAGGACGAGCGGAGCTTCCTGGCCGCGCAATGGCCGCGCCTCGAGTGGACGTGCAAGATCATGGCCAACGCGATGTGGATGACTCTCAGTGCGACGGAGCGGCACGCATTCGCGGGCTTCATGCCAGTCGCGTTCCACTTCAAGGCGACCCGACTGGTAGCGTTCCACCAGTACCCCCTCTACCGGCTCACAGCGCACGAATGCGGCCCGTCGTACGACCACCCGCGGATCACGGAGGACGAGAAGGTGTTCAGCGACGTCGCGTCGATCTGTGGCCTGCTGATCAACCGCGGAGTGGTCGTGCGAGCGCCACGCGACGACGAGCCCGTCCTGGAGGCTGAGGTACTCGTGCGGTCCCGCAAGCATTGGAAATGGTCGCCGGCGGACTCAAAGTGGGATACACAGGACGTTGCGTTTGATGCACCCGACCCGTCGTGCTATCACTCCGGCTTGCCTCCCACCGAGCTGTACCGACGGTATCACAAGTCTCTGACACAACGAAACTTCGAGTGAGTCTTTCATCTGTGGTTCTGTAGAAATCTCACTCAGGATCCTGTTGCGCCTTTTAGATTTTTAACGACAACTCGGGGCCACGAGTTGATGCTTGCTATCGGGAAGGAAGTTCCGGGCGATCCTCAGACCGTCGAAGGCACGTCAAGTGAGTCTTGGACCAAAGTATGTAGATGTACGGGTTGAGACGGCGCTAGGAGGATGTTATATTCTGTCAGCAAGATGGATGAGATCTTTGACTACGACAAGTGAGAGGTTCAATCGCAACAAACTATATATGCAATCGCCTTCGCTCTCGCCTGGATACTGTATACGCCGGCAACTGCTGACCGGCGTGCACATCTTTCGAGACGGATCACAAGTTAGAAGGCGCTCACCCTCGATTCCTATGCATAGGAACACACACTCTCTTGGACCCCGTCTGCCATACTTATTCTGCAGATTCCTGTGCTTGTCTGCCCAAGTCTGCTCCTCTCGCTGACCTTATAGGAAGTTGAGGAGGACCCGGGCGCGGTCACTAGCAACTTGAAGACGTAGTATGCACAAGTTCTACAAAAAATCAAGAGACGTGCATTGGAGGAATGATGCCAAATTGGTGGTTCACTTTCGATAAAAAATGGGAACGGTAGTGGAAGAACCAAGACAAGTCGGCAGCTGGTCGACAGCGAGTTGCCGTGGGAAAGGCGAGCTCGGAGTTTGCCGGAGGTGATTTGGAACTTTGTCGCGTGGCCATGTTTCAGTCTCCCGTTCCTGCGCGTGAGGTCGTTCATCATGGCATCCTAGCAGCGCTCTAGACTTCTAGTTTTCCGACTTGCAGGTTGCAGCGACGCGCCTGGTATGCGCAACTAAGGGCTTCTGTCACCAGCTCCACTAATACTCACTCACTCACTGCTCACCACGGCCGCTTTGCTGTCCTGCCACCTTGAAGCTTGAGAATTGCACGTTACAGGTAATTCGTTTCTTTTCCAGTGTCGGATACGCAACAATACTAATCTTCGTTCTCGGTCGGATCTCCACTACAACGACACGTCAACGCCTAGCTTCACCGACCGTCCCAGGATGAAGCTCCCCTACGACGCCCTGCTTCATGTCATTTCGTCCTTTTCGTACTCCAAGGATGCCATACAACTGATAGCAACCTGCCGGGTTCTCTACCACGAAGGGCCGAAAATCGCCCTCAAGAAAGCTGTGATCATCTCCACCGAGAAACAGCTGGCCTTGTTTCTCAAATTCCTGCTCGCCGACAACTCGTCTCGCTGTCGATATCTCAAGCAACTCGAACTCAGGCCATGCTTCTCAGAGCAAGATGCCGTGCAAGAACTCGTCGAGACAGTCCCCCTCCTGACCAGCCTCGAGTACCTGAAGCTGTTTGAGGTGGACGCCCTCCTCGACCTCCACCCGAATCTCCTATCAGCATTCTGCGCCCTCACCACCTTGCGACACATCAACTTCACTGGACTTAAGGCAGATGCCTGTGGGTTTCTCTCGGGAATTCGCTCTCCTCTCATCTCCGCGAGCTTCGACTTTCTTCCCGAAGACGGTCAGAAGCTCTGGTACGACCTCTCCGACGACGAATGGGTACAATTCCACCCTGCGAACCTCCTCGGCAACTTCGCGCCAACACTCGAGGAACTACAATGCGTAGCGTGGTACACGGACTATGAGACCGTGACCCCGACCACGGTCTTCCCCAACATGCGCAAGCTCTCGATCGAGCTCCACGAGTTCCCGCTCCGGATCGACCCCTTCATCCGCGCCTTCCCCCACCTCACCGACCTCCGCCTCAACACCGACTACCACAGCGGCCGCTACTCGGATGACATGCGCAACAGCCACGTCACGAACGTCGCGCAGCAGCTCGACCCCGTCAGCTCTTGCGGGACGTGGGAGCACCTCGAGCACGTCCGCGGGTGTCTCTTCGACATTTACGCCGTCGGGATTACGTTTCACATCCGTTGGGTCACCATCGTGGATTCGCTGGACGACGGGCCGAAGACGGAGATGCTCGCGACGGTGCTGCGCTACGCGCGGCTGTTGCACCTCAAGATCGAGGGCGTCACTGGTGCCCTGCTCGGCGACGCAGACCGAGGATTTATCGCTATGTTGCGCCACGCGAGCGTGTCCGGCCTCCTTAACCTCGATGTATGCGTCTACTTTGGCGAGAACGACCGGGAAAAGGACCTGGCAGCCGTCATCGTGAGTTTTCCTGCCTCTCGATTGAACTTGTGACAGACTCTCCGATCACGCAGGAGAGCCTGGTCTCCACCCTAGCTGGCCTCTCTCTCAAGTTCCTCGAGCTGCGCTTCGTGACTCGCGACCTCGATCCGACCCCGGAGAGCCCAGGCGACCTCGAGCGCATGATGGCCCGTCAGCGGGGCCTGCCTGAGCCGCCCGATCCCACCCCTGCTCCCCTCACTCCAGCCGAGCTCTCCTTACAGACTCTGGATATGGACGTCCTTATTTCGCGTCTCGAAGCTATGCCGTCGCTCGAGGCTGCGCACGTCGTCCTGCACGGCTCACGGTACTGCGGTTGGGAGGGCCACGATAGGACAATCTCGAAGGGCGGAGCGTGGTTGGCCGTGCGCGAGCAGTGGGAAAGCTGGATCCCCGGGATGAATAGGATTGTTCTGGTGCGTCTATCTCTCATGCCATGGGTATGCGGTGCTCGCTCATCGCCTCGGATTTACAGTGACAACAGGATGGTGGTGTTGACCTTTTGGACATCGGCGGTCTCGCAAGGCTTCGTAGTACTCTGCTCGTTTGTTAGGTGTGTAAATTATTCATGGTTGGACTTCAAGGCTACTCCGCGTAGGCAGCTACACCGTTTTTAGGTGCGAATCTCAGTCGGTGTTCTCGTGGATCGATGCTACATTCTTGCTACATCTACTGCCCTTACCCTTATTGATACCTAAAACGACAACGGGTCAAGCTTTTAGGGACCGCTGGCTCAAATGGTCCGCTCCGCGTTACGAGACATGAGCGCATACAATCTGACCCACCTTGATGTATGTGTCTGCTTCGGCAAGGACGGGCAGGAGAAGGATTTGCACGGCATTGTCGTGCGTATTCCTCCCATCCTCTGCCGCAACTAACAAGCATGTCAATGCTGATTCGATTGGACAGGAGGGCCTGGTATCTGCGCCAGCCGAACTGCCTCTCAAGCTCCTCGAGCTGAGATTCGAGTGTCGTCACCACGACCCAGACTTGGGCTCGGAGGGGCCACTGGAAAGCGACTTCTACCGTCAAATCGGCTTGCCAGAACCGCCCGAACCCGTCTCTATTCCTCTCACTCTGGCCGAGCTCTCTTCACAGTCCCCGAATTTGAACGCGCTCGTCACTCGTCTCGAATCCATCCTTTCGCTCGAAGCTGCGCATGTCACGGTGCTGCCCCTCCCCTGCCATGGGGGGACGAATATGACTGGAAGAGCTCGATCCCATAACAGAATAGATCTGTGCTGGTACGTCTGTACTTCGCCAGGGGGCATGTTGTAGTCGCTCACTGATGGTTCGGGCTTACAGTGAGGATTGTCGTCTTTCTGCTTCTTGCGCTACACGCTCGTACAACTCGTGTTCGCATGGTGCTATGTCATTGCCAGTCCCAGACTCGAACTCGTTGGGCGTCGACATTGCCTTACAATAATGAAGGCGCATATACCTAGATCCTCTCAATGGTCAACGTGACAGGAAGCACACAGCGACGATGAGTCCACGCTCACAGCGCAACAAGCTCGGGAATACTCGTAAAGGTATATTATCAGAGGTCTCCCAACGGCTAACAATTCTAAATACGATAAAACAGGGATATCAAATAGTGCGGTGGCAGCCCGCTCGTCAAAACCTCCAACGCGACTAACGGCCCACAGTCGGTGTCCCCCGCGAAATAGTCCTCCCAGTTCTTGAACAACGGCTTCCACACCCAGCTCTTGTTTTCACGCACGTACCGGCCAGGCACAGGCAATCCGGGCTTCTCTCCCTCGGGCATGGTGTGGATCGGGAATGGAGTGTTCAAGCTCGCGACACACATCCTCGCGAGGTCTTTCAACGGCGCGGTGAGACTTTCCTGCATAGTGCGCGGTATGGCAGATTTTATCTGGTATCGCTGAAAGTACGAGAAGCACTCGAGCGCGCTGTGGACGCCTCCCTCCAGTGTGAAAAGCGCGAGGATGGTAGCATCGGGTGCATCCGGATCTTCGCGGCGGAAGAGCGCGACGCTGCTTGCGTGCAAAGCGGCGAACCCTTCGAGTTGCTTGGGGCGGCAGGCTTCGTACCAAGACATGCGCGTGAAGGCGAACGTGCGAGCAGGGTTCCGGGAGGTGGAAGCCTCGCCTGTGGCGCGTGCGAACCAGAAGCGGGGAACGACGTTGTCGGGCTGTGGGATGCGGCCAAAGTAGGGAATAGCGGGGGGTAACCCCCGGGTGTCTGAGGTGACACCCCCTACCCTTACCCCCCAAACCCTTACCCCTCACTGGGGGGGTAGGGGGTTTATTGAAGGGTATATGTTTTCGACCCTTACCCTTACCCTTACATACCCTTACTCCGTACCCTTGAAGATTTGTGCTAGAATTAGTACTACATAGGCAAAATATATGCTCTATATAGCATCTACTACAGTTTTTAAGCAGTACAAATCTATATAATAGCATATAGAGCAGTATTACTATAGATATATAATATTATATATCAGTACATTATTTCAAATACTCCCATGGCTATACCCCCCGACTCTTGACCGGGGGGTTGGGGGGTCAGAAGCAGACACCCCCTACCCCTACCCTTGCACACCCTTACCCCCGACCCTCCAAAACCCCTGTACCCCCCGCTATTCCCTAGGCCAAAGTCGTACCGGAGGAAGGTACAGATGATGACCGCGGTTTGTAGGGCCCACCGGTGCGAGCCGGTGTAGTCGTTGAATGTCTGGGTGAGCTCTTCGACGGAGCGGAAACCATGCAGCATTCCCGGGGCAGCGCAAGGCGCATTCTCGAGCAGGCGTTTATTGGAGCTTTCTGACCTGCATAGGACTCTGGAGACGGATATCGGCCGCGGGCATCTGGGGAATGGGCTGGGACGCTACTCACTTGTGCAGTGACCAGTGGGCTTTCTGGCACGCCTTGCTGCAGTATGTCGGGCCGTCGACGCAGCCAGTGCACCTCATGAGCTTTATACCGTCCTCGGGAGACCGTATACAGTAGTTGCAGAAGCGGAGAGCGGTGGGCTGGGACGCTTGGGACATGGTGGAATGCAGTAGACCTTGGGGAAAGCGTGAGCAACAACTTTGGCACAAATATTGGACTAAGCAGACAAATATCCAGGCCTGGCTCTAGCGCTTCGGAAGTTGAACCCATGCCTCGAATGTCAGGCATGTCAAGTGAGAAGCCTACTGTCAGTTGGCAGGCTTAGGCAGGAACACCTAGACGGTGGCTTAAACCTAGTCGGTAAATTCCCTATTCGAGAAAACATCGAGTTCTAATCAGTCATTGTGGTCAGTTGACCCGGCGAATCTTCGGAGAGCTACGTTAATTCAACTTTTCTAAGTTCATGAGAGAGCATAGCTCGGCTGAAGAGCACGTGTTGTCCACACTCATCGGCATGCTCACCGGGCCCTCTCTCGTCCTCGTGGTGTAACACATCTTACTCCTACCATCACTATGTCTGAATCCTTCACAGAGCGCTACTCCTTCGAGGACTCTCAAGCCGTTAACTTCCCCGCAGATGGAGTATGCGATTGGTGCCGCAGCGAGAAGCCCAAGGAGGGAGGGGAGAAGCTGAAGAAATGTTCTGGGTGCTCTGCGGTGCTGTACTGCAGTAGGAAGTGTCAAGCCGAGGCGTGGCCAAAACATAAGTAGGTACTCTAGATCTCCGACTGTGACCATGGTTTGGGCGGCACTAGTAGTGCTAATCGCGATCCATTCGGTCTATCAGGAGCATGTGCCGCTCACACTCCAAAAAGTCGACCGCACATCTGGGCTACTCCTCGGCAGCCGCCTTGTCCAACGCACTCAGACGGTGGGCGAGCATTCACATGTGGACTCTCCAGAGGGTCGTGGAAGTACTGGCGCACAAGATGGACGGAGGCGTCGACGATCACCTCGCGAACCAGCACGGGGTGGAGTTCGTGCTGGCCCCGGGAACACCCGACCCCGCCGACCCGGGCAACCCGGCCAAGGCGTTCCTGCTCGAGTCGGGGGGCATCCATCAGCAAAAGTGCAACCGGCTGGCAGCCCACTTACCTGTGCAGACCGGACTCACCAGACTCGGCAGATTTGCCTGCACAGGTGACATGCCGGACCACCAAGGGTCTTTCACCTCCCAACTATATATGATTCACCATACAGGCAATGTCGACCAACCTGGTGATCTCTGGTGAGTCTGGCGATCGCGGACCTGCACGACCGTTGCCGTAGGCTCAATTCTCATTTTTGATTGCTTAATGGTTGGTTTTCCGGGGTCCTGGGGGTTCTCGCGAGATAAATAGGATAAACTCCAAATATATTTCCGAACTACTACAGTACATCGGATGCAAGACAAGGAGTTGGAAAGAGGCAGTCGTAACGTTATAATATGCGAGAGACGAGGGGAAATATATAGGTAAATAAGAAAGCGAAAGGAAAGGAGGGAACTGACATACCTGAGCCATAAAGCGGTGTCGGCGTCGAAGCACCGACGGTGAAAACTTGAACACCAGCAAAGAACGACGCACCTTGATAGTCCCGGATCTCACAGGGATAAATAAACGTACCTTGGGAATAACTACAGTGTGGCAGCGACTCAAAGCTCACCTACGAATGACGTACCTTGCATCAGCGAAGAAGTCTTCTCCGAGGGACAAAGCAGAGGAGGGGGAAAGCGCGTGAAGAGGAGAAGTCGGGCAAGGGGGGGAATTTATGGCACACTACAACCGGGAACCGTCGGGATGAACCTAACAACCTCCATCAATGTCGCGGGTTGTTGTATCTCCCTTGATGTGAGCATGCACCAACGGGTTGGGCTGTGTGCGATGGGGAATAACCCGAGTCTAGGGTTGGGCGCGATGCTCAAAGAATTCGGGAATGATATGTCGGAGTTCGAATGGGAGGCGTACAGAAGCGCCAGATGGTCGCATCAGAGCCGGCGAGTGCGACCTGAGAGACACCAGAGCGAGATCACAACGACCAGACAATTGCCAGTGCTGGTGAGTGCTGGTCAGAGATGGCGAGGTTCACCGCCACCGACCACTCCCTCACCACGCTGGCGTCGGACGGCCAGGTAAGGTGTTATCTTATCTGGATTGCCCACGTATATCCGTACCACCCGAGCTTACCTGAAGCTTGCACTTTTGCTGATGTCGTCCCCAGGAACGAGCGGGAATTCCTGGACGTGCAATGGCCGCGCGTCGAGGCGATTTGCAAGGATTACACTGAGCGTATGCGGCCGAAGCTGCGCGAAGCCGAGCAGCAGGCGTTCGCCGGCTTCATCCCCGCCGCGTTCCACTTCCAGACGACCGGGATCGTCTCGTTCACGCAGTACCCCCTCTATCGGCTTCGCGGCTACGGAAGCGACCCGTCCTGCAATCCCGTTCGCACCGAAGAACAGCACAACTTGAAGCTGTTCGACGAAATGTTGCACCTCTATGTGGGAATTCTTAACATGGGGATGGTCCTCCGAGCACCTGGCGGGAACGACAACTTGGCGTCTTCCCCGAGGCCGGTTTCTACAGGCCGGTCAAGAAGAACTTGAAGTCCTGGAAATGGGTCGCCGGCCCTGGCTGGGATTGGGAGGAGGGCGGTCCTCGACTCCTGCCCCAGCCCCGTGGGGGACGGTCCCGGAGATGATCAGGCAGTACCACAAGCTCCTCGCGCAACGCAAGTTTCTGTGAGTCATGCAGTTTTCGTTTTGGTGGGTACCACTCTGACGGGGGAGGTTGGTTAGGGTCGATGGATTCTACGATCCTCCAGAGTGATGATTTCCTGGACATACCAACTTCGCCGATGCGAGCCGGGTTAGAACCTGACTGTACAGTACAAAAATTCGAGACACTAGACAATAGGAATGATTTGCTTCAGGACAACCGATTTTTCTCGCCCTGAAGTGGAAGTGACATGGATGCCCAAAATGCATGCAGGACTGAAGCTATACAGCCTCTTCTTGAATCGACATGCATCCTAGATGATTCCGAGGTCCTTAAAGACGTTATCCGGTTAGATACATCTGAAGCTCAAGGGTACCATGAACGGCAACCTAAGATCTACTCCCAGGCTCAAACGTGCATCCAGCGGTCCGAAGGAACACGTGTTGTCCACGCCCAATGTCCATTGGCAAGCCCAGGAGCGAGTCGTCGTCGATCACGTAGCTCACGTAGCTCTCCCACTATCTCTGAATCCACCATGGAACGCTATTCGTTCGAGGACTCCGTAACCGTCCGAACGGCCCTTGTCGGTGTTTGTGATGGGTGCAAGGCAGACCCTGATAAGACGGGAATCAAGCTGAAGAAGTGTACCGGATGTTCCGCAGTCTGGTACTGCAGCAAGAAATGCCAAACCGAGGCGTGGCCATTACACAGGTACGCAGCCCTAGACCGCTGGCTGGCATGTTTTGGGCGATACCGATCAGGTCCGATTTCATTCCCCAGGACGATGTGCCGCGAGCAGTCGAAGAAGTCCTCCACCCATGAACTCGGCTTCTCATCGAACGCCTCCCTCGCCAACGCGATCAAGCTGTGGGGGAACATACACGTCTGGGCGCTGCAGACCATCGTCGACGGGACCGCACACAGAATCGGCGGCGGCGTCGATGACCACCTCGAGAACCAGCGCGCGGTCATCGTCGTGCTCACGCAGAAAAAGCACACAGACCCCAGCGACCGGGAGAACCCCGCGAAGGCGTTCCAGCTCGGCGAGGTCTATCTTGTCCACAAGGACCAGCGCGAGTTCCTTTCCACGCAGTGGTCGCACCTCGAGGCGTACTGCAAGACCATGACGGACAACATGCGCGCGAAGCTCTCCGAGGAGGAGAGCCGCGCGTTCGCCGGCTTCATCCCCGCCGCGTTCCACTTCTACACGACGGGCATGGTCTCATTCAACCAGTACCCGCTCTATCGGCTGCGCGCGCACGGGGGCGGCCCGTCTTACAATTACCCTCGGACGGAGGAGGAGACGATGACGTGCATCGAGGTCGGGTACCACTGTGGTGGTTTGGTCAACCAGGGACTGGTGCTCCGGGCGCCGGAGGGCGATGACAACGCTGCTCTCCCTGAATTCGGGGTTTATAAGAAGACGGGCAAGAAGTCTTGGGGGTGGGGGCACGCGAAAGGCTGGAAGTGGTATGAGTCGGAGGATTATAAGCCCCTCGCCGAGATATTCAGGCGGTACCACCAGCTGCTCGCGCACCGCAACTATGAGCGAGTGTTATCATCTGCGCTGTTGCAGAGAATAGCTCTGATGAAGGTTTGGCAGCGATGACTTGTTTGCTTGAAGTGTCTGAGTGCCAGGTTGTACCGAGAAAACTCATCAGGATGTCCAGATGCTTGATGTTCAAATCGGAATGACCGCTAAGCAACAGGAACCTGCTGGATGACAATGACAACGAGTGAGGTTTCCCGCAACGTGGATGCGTACCTGTGACCTACTTCAGTCCTTGCGAAGCCCTTCAAAGACATGTCAGGACGTAAAGGACCCCCCCTTTGGTCCCCACTGTATTGCAGCGATCCGCAACTACCTGGAATCCAGCGACTCCGGCTTTGAAGACCCCGTTACTGGTGCAGACCAGCGCTGTGCGAGAAGACTACCCCAACGTCAACACGAATGATGAGGATGACGGAGAGACGCACTAATGGGAGTTAGAAGTCCGGACGGAGCGTGCTCCCCACCCATCGTTCCAAAGGCGAATGAGGTGTCGTCATTGTGAGCGAACCACGTCATCTGCGTAATAGCGAGTCGTTTTCCGCCGGCGTCGAAGTGTGTGTCGAGAAAGTGGAGGTCGGACAGGGTCTCGCTCTTCGTGCATTGAAGATATCGAAATTTGTTTCAGAGTTCGAAAGGGGTCTCACCTCAGAAAAACCCTCTAGGTAAGCTTCATGCTGAATAGGACTCCACATCGACCTCACAGAGGACTCGGGGGATGGAAAACAGTCATGAAAGGTGTCGTACTCACTTGTGAGACTTCTAGGCTGCCCTGAGTCCAGAACAGGTCGTCATCTCGCACTTCCGCTGGCAGCTGCTGGCAGTTAACGTTGCACTTCAACCTCAGCTGCCGCAGAGGCTGGATACCGAGAGAGGCTTTGTAATTAAAATTTTGAGGAAGGTACGCTGCGTAACCACGGATAAGGATACTGCAGAGGCAGGACGGGATAACTCCGAATGTAGACCCGAGAACACAGGGCGGGTCCGGAGCCCGACGTGGCGTCTGGATGCAGGGTATTACGAAGACATAATACGCGACAGCTTGAATGGCGAATGTGCCTCATCCTAGAGGATTATGACAATCTGCACAGGGGACGACGACCAGTGAAAACAGAAAGAAATCCAGAGAGACGATGGTGGAAGGTGGCAAGTTCAAGTTCAAGCTGCCGTACCAGACGGCGAGCGTCTGTTGATCTCGGCTGGCGCCTCTGCCTCGGAGTTTGCCGGATGCCCATCTCGTTGGAATCGATTCGCAGTGGCGAGAAACTTGGCACTTGAAGTGAACGTTCCCTTTCTACATCATACGCCTCGCGCAAATTTCATCCTATCTATGGTCTTTCAGCCTAATTGTCATCACTGTGGAAAGTCATGCACCAGTCCCAAACGATGCACGGGTTGTGCTATGGCTTTGTATTGTGGGAGGGATTGTCAAAAAGCTGCGTGGTCGGAGCACAAGTAAGTCTCTTCCTGAGAATGAAAGCGCATGTATAGTGTGCTCAGGCTGACGTTCTATATTGTATGCTTACGAACGCAGGACATTTTGTCGGTCAAGGTCGGGTACCGACGCTCGGGCGAGACTCCTCGAGTCCGACGATAAATTCGGACACTCTGCGCAGTTCGCTCTTCTCGACACAGTCAGAGAATGGTCAGACGTACACGAATACACCCTGCAGATCATCATACACATCGCGCTCTGGACCAACGGCGGCGTCGCACACAATCTGGCCTCTCGCGACAAGGCGATGGTGGTCACGCTAGAATCCGTCCCCAACGGCGGAGGCGACAGTATCCACATATCGCGAGCCTACCGTGTTTTCGACGTCAAAATAGCCCGCAGAGACGAGGACCCTTTCCTG
Source organism: Ganoderma sinense ZZ0214-1 (assembly GCA_002760635.1). Classification (NCBI taxonomy): domain Eukaryota; kingdom Fungi; phylum Basidiomycota; class Agaricomycetes; order Polyporales; family Polyporaceae; genus Ganoderma; species Ganoderma sinense. The sequence continues at coordinate 511,862 of AYKW01000014.1, read as the reverse complement.
CGGCGATATTGGCGCGAAGAACAGGCTCCAAACTCGGAGGCACGTGCGCACAACACCGGGCAGGAGCCGCGCCACCCCGCGCTCGCTGGTACGATGCACGTCGCCCTCACCATCCGAGGGACGGCCTTCGCTCTTCAATTCCCAGAATACGACATCTATCGCCCTTACATGCATACCGCCGAGGCCATTCCTCCCCAGTTCTTCTGCTCCGCCTTCAAGGACCTTGATGTTGTGTGCAGACGCGCCATCGCGGCCGGGATAGTGCTTTCGATTTCTGACGATCCTGCGGGGAACTTCCTGGCCTTGCCCCCGCCTGATTTCGGGATCTACGAGCGCGACGGGAGTGGGTGGAAGAAGGTCCTCAACCCCACCATGGTCTCGGACGTGATCAATCCGGACATGGCGCGTCATCCATCCAAGTTTGTTTCGGGATTGCCCTTCCAGGCTCTTTGGGTGCTGCTTGGGAAGTGGTAGAGGACTGTGCGTTCTTCCTCCCTTTGAAGAATAGAGGTGGTGTGACTGACTGTTGGGTGTGTTACTGGTGCCGTTCGACATCGATTTTTTAGTTCAAACGCCGCTGTGTCCGTGCCATGTCACTAGAAATCCGAGGGGAATCAACATCATCGTCCCATCGGAGTTGTATTCTTACTTTTGGAAGTGTGTGTTATTGTTATTGCGGGTTTGAAGAGCTATATTTGTATCACTACGGAGTGCCTTGAACCATTCGTGGGGGCAGTGGAGACCGTTGGAACGTTGAACCTCTGGATCGAGGCACAGCCACCACGCGGCAGCATTGCTCCCGGAGGCACGGTGACTTTGGACTTGCGCCATCCTAGTTCGCTACCACCACCACGACGCGCGTCCCTTCCCACTCCCCCCCTCTTGTGGCCACCACCATCGGTCCAGTCTCAAGCTAGAGGTATCCCACGATTATCTGAACCATCCATAAAACAGCGAGGGACTTACTAAGTCCGCATATAGCCATGAAACTGACCTACGACACGCTGCTGCATGTCATATGTATGACTACCAGTATCAAGGACGCAATCCAACTCACAGCGACGTGTCGGATTCTCTACCACGAAGGGGCCAAATTTGCGCTCAAGAAACCCATCAGGATCCTCAACGGGGACCAGCTCGCTTCGTTTCTCCAATTCCTGCTCGCCGAGGACTTATCCCGCTGTCGCTATCTCAGGCAACTGGAGCTTTGGGATTCTTATGCCGAAGCAGAGGATGTTCAAGTCCTGGTCAAGACACTTCCACTGCTGACCAATATCGAGAACCTGCGGCTGGCGAGCGCGGAAGAACTTCTCAAGGGCTTCCCTGCTCTCGTGCCCCCGTTTGCTGCCCTCACGAGTCTGCAATACCTGCACATTTCTGCAGCGAAAGAGGTCACTTGCGGGCTTCTGTCCGCCCTGCGGTCTCCCCTCGTCTCTCTTCAAGTCGACTTTCTTTCGGACGACGACGTGAAAATGTGGGACGTCTTGGACGAGGATCAGTGGTCGCAATACCACCCAACGAAGCTTCTCGCCAACTTCGCAGCGACCCTCGAAGAGTTACATTGCATGGCCTGGTACACAAACCAAGAAGACGCATGGCCGACGACCGTCTACCCGAAAATGCGCAAGCTCGCGATCGAGCTGCACGACTTCCCACTCCGGATCGACCCTTTCATCCGCGCCTTCCCCAACCTCACTGACCTTTACGTCGCCACCGAGTACCACGGCGAGGTCTACTCAGTCGACATTGACGTCAGCCACAACAGAAATGTGGCACACCAGCTTGGCGCCGTCAACGCCAGTGGGGCATGGCCGCACCTCGAATGCTTCCATGGACGTCTGTTCGATCTCTATGCCCTCGGCCTGACCTGCCACATCTCCCGCGTCGACATCCTGAGTCCGCTAGAAGGCCAGCGCCACACGGTCATGCTGGAGAGGATGCTGCACTACGTGAAGCCGCTACACCTCAAGCTCGAGGGGATCACTGGCGCAATGCTCGGCGATGCCGACCGGGGCTTCATCTCGATGCTGCTGCACGCCAGCGCGGCCGACCTCGTCAACCTCGACGTGTGTATCTCCTTCCGCGAGGACGACCGAGAGAAGGATCTGACAGGCACCATGGTACGCGTCTTCCTCCGCTTCTCCTTCTCCTTCGCTCGACGCCATTGCCTCTTCGTCTTATATATAGGAGGATCTGTTCTCGGCTCTCGGGCGCCTACCTCTGAAGTTCCTCAAGCTCCGGTTCCACACACACCACCTCGATCCTACCCCTCCGACTCCCAGCAAGATCAAGCGCCAAATGTGTGCCCAACGAGGCCTGCCCGAACCCCCCGACCCCATCCCGGCTCCTCTCACCCGGGCGGAGCTTTCGCTGAAGGCTCTGGACATGGACGCTCTCGTAACTCGCATGGCGGAATCTCTTACGGGGCTTGAGGCCGCACGCGTAACAATGCCTAGGTTCCCCCGCCGCGGAGGGGATATGTTCGAGAAGAGGATCGTGAAGGGCACGTCGCCGGTGCCCGGGCGTGAGCAATGGCGCAGCTGGACTCCTGGAAAAAACGACTTCGTCTGGGTACGTTTGCGATCCTCGAATGATGGTAATTAAATATTATTCGCTGATGACGTTCAAGTCTGGTGCATAGACCTGACAAGACGACTTCGCTTGAGGTTCTGTGGTGTCGCGCGAGTCGTTTCAAGTTCGAATAGTCTGTGTCGTGTTCATATTAATAGCTTACTTGTTCACGGAAGTTGTTCTAGTACTGTGTCACCACCTCGAGTACTAGAGTGCGTCCGATCTTATTGGCCCGGTCGCAAACCCTATAAAATACGCATATATCCAGCCTCCTCAACCCCTTATTATCAAGGGGCCCGCAATCTGACGAAGACTGAGCGTAAATACTACATCGTAAAACATCAAGCCAACTTGAAGATGCGTACCCACGTAACATGCCTATAGTCGAGGAGAGTCAACGCCTGGCGAGCGGTCAAACCCGACGTACGGCCAGGTACGATTCGCTCCAAGAGCTCCTCCCGATGTCGCCATTTCTCCTCCGTACCGGGGAACAGCCTCCACCGCCATGTCTTCCTCCGCCTTCCCACAGGCTCGCAGATCCACCAGTCGGGCTCCGGCTGGCGCGGGTCCTCGGGGCGGCGATAGATAAGGATACTGCACAGGGCTTCCTTCATCATCCGCACAAGATCCTCGAGCGCCGCGCGCGTCCGCTCGTCGCTGACGTCTTGGCTCCTGACGTGTCGGAGGGGAAGGTGGAAGAGCGTGAACGCGTGGTAACGGACCACGCCCATGCGATGCACGACGTACACGACCGGAAACGTCCCAATAGGGATCCTCATGGGGTTCCGCGTCCGCCCCGAGCTGAGGAAGGCCTCGGCGGTGTTCGCGGCGACGAGCTCGACGTTCTTCTGGACCTCCGCCCAGTTCTCGCGGATGCCCTGGATGCTCGCCTTGTCGGTGATCACGGCGTGACCGAAGCGGAAGGCCATGGCGGGGTTGCCTCCGTTGCACTCCTCGTCGGCGCGATGGCGCGCAACCAAGTGAAGGAGGAGTACCTTTTCCTGCGACTCCAGCACGGCGGTAGGGCCGCCCTCGAGCTCGACGAGCGCGCATGTAAGGGTATACAGGGACCACCGTTGGATTTCGACCCATTCTCCGAGGGCGTGGTGGAGGGCCAGGAAGCTTGGATAGCCTAGGTCGCTTGGGAGGAGCTCGACGGCGACGCTGCCAGTGGCGTCAGACTCGGATATACACAAAGGCCTAGAGGAGACATGAGCGAATCAGGGTACGGGGGACAAGGGCACGGAAACACTGCTCACTTGTGCCTGCTCCCCGCCGCCTTCTGGCACTCCCTACTGCAATAACCAACGGCTTGACATCGGCCGCATCGAAACTTCGGTTTTCCCTGGAAGCATCCGTCGCAGTGGGTGCGGAGAGCCTGAGCGAGGGAGAAAGTGCCGAGAAATTTACTGTACGAGATGCTCATGGTTGATGATAGACCTGCAAGTATGAAGGGCCTATGAGCGCATCGGCGAGGGGTGTGATATTAGCAGGGCACGTACATAATAGGGGGTGTAAGTCACGATCGGACTGTCCGGCCTCCATTCTGCGAACGTAGCGCAATAAAGATCATCAAGGCGGAAAACCATTGGTTATGATTTCCAGTGGAATTTCACAGACCTCGCAATAACTGCCTAGCTGGGTCCCAACGGTGGACAACACGAGCAACAAGTAGAAAGCGGAGTAGGATTAATCCGAGTGGTATGCTAAACTACAGAGTCCAAGAAATTTTGGGGGCGATTTCGCTGGGTCGGAGTTCGAGTCCCTGCCGGCTAATGGAGGCAGAGTACGCAGAGCTGATACAACGGAGCATACGACTGATTCAAGGCATGAGCAGAATTCTAGGCAACACCAGCGTCGTGGCAAGAGGAGCTATAGTCGAAGTTGGCCACTGAGTGACTGGCGCTCTGGAAAAAGCAGCGATCGTAAGTAGTGAGTCTGCATCACGACGCAGCAGCATTGCCCATACATACCACCATTCCGTTCCCAGGCCCCGATAGTCGAGGAGCGTCACGAGCTGGCGCGGAGTCAAGCCCGACGCGCGACCTGGCCATATCTCGTCTGCCCGCCGCTCCCACGACCTCCAGCCCTCAGACTCCCGATGCACGGGGAGCTGCCGCCACTTCCACTTCTTCATCCGCCTGCCCGTGCGCTCGTATATCCCCCATACGGGTTCCACTCGGCCTGGTTGGTCCGCGTGCCGGTACACGACTTTGCCGCCGCAGAGGAATCCCTTCACGATGTACACTAACTCCTCGCATGCTGCTAGAGCGCGCGCGTCGACCGGTGCGTCCTTCATGTTTCCATCGACGTGCAGAAGGGGGAGGTGGAACAGCGTGAACGCGTCGCAGCTGGCCATATCCGTGCGGTGCACGTAGTACACGACTGGGATGCTGCCGATGGGGGTTGGGAACAGGTCGTCCCCATGCTGCTTCACGTGGAGGAAGGCGAGCGCGGAGTTGGTACTGCAGAGATTTTTGATGGCCCAGACGTCTGTCCAGTGCTTGCGGAGGAATGCATCGCCGTCTTTGTCCTTAAGGACGGCTTGGCCGATCCGGAACGCCTTCCCAGGGTTCCCGTCATGCTCGTTGCGGTGGGTCGGGATGACGTAGAGAACGACAGCCTTCTGCGATGCGAGCACGGCATCGACGCCCCCGTCGAGCATGACCAGAGCACATATCAGAGTGTACAGGGACCACCTCTGGATCTCGATCCAATCGTTCAGCGCGACGGAGAGAGACAGGTTACTGGGGTATCCAAGGTCGCTCGCTTGGAGTTCAACGTTGGCTTTGGGCTCGTGTAGGCACATCGATCTACGTGTGAAACATAGAATGGATAGTGAGCCGCTGACCAGTGAGGAAGGGGCGGACGACGAGCAACTAATCGGACGCGACACTCACTTGTGCTCGGGCCACGCGCCCTTCTGGCACTCCTTGCTACAGTAGACAACGACGTGACATCCGGTGCACCGAAGCTTCGAGTTGGCCTTGAAGCATTTGTGACAGTGAGTGTTACTGCGAGGAACTGAGAAAAAGCCAGAGGCTTGATTGTTGGCGGCGTTGCTCATGGTGAGTGGGAGATCATGATCAGAGAAGCGTGCTCACCGACCTTTTCGTCGGTCGAACAGGAGGCTAACCCGATGCAATCGGTGAAGGTGTACTGTCAGCCTCGTATATGAAAATCACAAATTGCATTCAGACCTATCAGACCTAGGGGCTTGACGCTCGGGTATTAAGACCTTCCATTTGGATATGATTTCGCCGACAGAGCGAAGGTACACTGCTGGCCTTCTCCCCAGATTCAAATGCCGCATGTGTAGAACAGATCGACGAACCGTACAACCTAATCCAAGTTGTATTCTGAAAATATATCAGAAAAGTCGGTCGAAAACGAAAGTCACGATGGACTCACAATCTGCATTCGTATGCGTCGACCTGCCAAACACTGTCACCAGCTCCCTCAGCGATAGTTCTGACCGAAGCAACACCTCAGTCGGCGGAATCGTCCACGTATCCCAGTTCCATGATATCGACTCCCACTTCCACCCTTTCTTGGACTTCGGAGCCTGGATCATCCTTCCGACGTCGGGCAGACCTTGAGGGCTCGGGCCATTGGCAGCCGCTCGCAACACGATCTCGTTCTCCGCCAGGTACATACACAGCTGTGCGACGTCCTCGACGACCTCGCGAGTGCGTGGATGGTCAAGTACGTCCGGCCGCGGGACGTGTCGAAGGCGCCGGCGGAAGAGGATGTGCTTCTGGCCCGCCATCATGCCTGTGTCCTGCACCACGAACATCGCCGGGAACACGGCCACGGGCCATGACTCTGCAGGCAGACCGCTCCGCTCGAAGATGGCCGTCATGGTCTTTATTGCGTCCTTGCAGACCTTGTTGAGGTCGCTCCAGCTTGATGCAAGTTGGGGATACTGGTCCTGGTCGTTGACCTCGGCGCCGAGTAGCTTGAACGAGCGTGCCGGGTCCAGATCGTCCGTCTTCGGGATGGCTTCAAGGATGACGACGGCGCCCCTCTGGTGCGACAGGTTGTAGTCCATCCCACCGTCAAGGAGGATGAGCGCGTCGAGGAGCGTCACGAGCACCCAGTGATGGACCCCCATCCAGTCGCAAAGACGTTGATGGAGGGAGATCGGCGTCGGGTAGCCGAGGTCACGGCAGTCGAAGTCGCCGGTTTCTGTCGCTGTGGCTTTGCGGCACACTTGCCTACGAGCGTGTGTGACCGTCGAATACGCATCGAAAACTGGTGTAACGTCCACACTCACTTGTGTACAGGCCACGCGGCCTTCTGGCAATCTTTGCTGCAGTACGCGACAACCTTGCACCCTGCACAGCGTTTCAGTTTTCCAACCTCTCCACGCCATCTCTGGCAGTGATGACACAGAATTCTTGACATGGTGCCACAGGATATCGAACCCTTTTCTGAGTTTTCCATTCCGCAAATGCACAGACGACTCCAGGAGCGATGAGGAAGAGGGCAAGGTGCAAGAGTACTAGTGCACAGCGCTAGGGTCGCTGACAATCAGGGCGTCTGATCTCTGCCGACGACATTGATGCCAACGACGGTACCTACTACAGTACCAGCACTAAAAGTTTAGTAGACTTTGAGGAAGGAGGGCGGCTTGACTTCGAAGAAGTCTAACGTCTACTTTTGATACCACCGCACGGGAGTTTCCTCCAAGCCGCGACTTATTAGCGACCATGCCCATGGTAGTTAAAAGTCAACCTAGAGGCGACTGAAGGGGGTCAAATGATCGATTGTGGACTTGGTGAGTAAATAATTAATAATCAGCGAAGAGTCAAGAGACAACGTAGAAGGGTGACAACTATCCCCTGTCTAGCGACGGGTTTCGGCGCGTACTAAGTAGTACAACCTCGTAGCCTCATCAGGTTTCGTCGAACGCCGAGTACCGACCGCCTTCGAGGTGGAAAGGATTGCAGACTAGTCAAGAGGGCTACGAATCATGACAGGCTCGGAGGCTCCATCATCTGAAACGGGCAGACGCCTCAAACTGGAATGCATGTGTACGAACTCAAGGACCATGCGCGTAGGAACCTAGTCAGAGTCGTAGAATACTGTAAAAGTGTCAGATAAACCAGCACAAAAACACGAAAACATAACGAGCTCACAATCCAAATCCTCCGGAGAAGTGGACTTGTCCATCACCGTCAACAGCTGCTTCGGGGACAGCCCCGACGTCCTCGAGACCTCAGTCGACGGGAGCACCCACGCATCCCAGTCCCACGGCACCTCCTCCCACCTCCAGGTCTTCTTCGACTTCGACCGCACCATCCGCCCGACATCGGGAAGACCGTCTAGACACGGGCCCTCGCACGCGCGCAGCACGATCTCGACGCTCCCCGCGAGGTACATGCACAGCTGCGCGACGTCCTCGAGCGCCGCTCGTGTCCGCGGGTCGTCGAGCGCGTCCGGGCGTGGGACGTGCTGAATGGGCCTCCGGAACAAGATGTGTTTGTGGCCCGCCATCATGCCTGTGTCCTGTACCACGTACATGACCGGAAACACGGTCACGAAGGTGGTTGAACGGTCAAATTCAAGGTCGGCCGACGACTCAAAGAGTTTCGTGAGCGCCTTGTGTGCCTCTCTGCAGTCTCCTAGAAGGTCGCGCCAGCCAGACACGAGGCCTGGATATCGGTCGTGGTTGTCGACCTCGGCACCGAGCAGTTTAAAGGCGAGCGCCGGGTTTAGGTCGTCGGTCTTCGGGAGCGCCTCGAGGATGACCACGACCCCGCGCGGGTGCGAGATATTGTAGTCGATCCCGCCGTCGAGGAGGATGAGGGCGTCCGTGAGCGTCGACAGGACCCAATGCTGGGCCTCGATCCACTCGCAAACGGCCTGATGGAGGGAGATCGGCATCGGATAGCCCAACTCGCCGAAGTCGATCAAGGCGCCCGTTTCTTTCGCTGGGGGGGCCTTACGACACACTTGCCTAGAAAATTGCACGTTATCTGTCAAGTTCGCACAGAAAGAAGCGTAATAGATGCTCTCACCTGTGTTCAGGCCACGCAGCCTTCTGGCATTCTTTGCCGCAGTACGCGACGACTTTGCATCCTGCACAGCGCTTGAGCTTCCCAACCTCCCCGCGCCATTTCTTGCAGTGGTGACACAAAATGTTAGAAATCGAATCGCAAGAGATAATGTCCTTGCCCGAGTCTGCCATCGCACAGATACCCTAGTGGCGCGATGGGGAAGAGGACAAGATGCGATAATGGACTAGCGCTTGATCTCTTGATCTCACAAAGGCAGTCGCATATTCATGATCATGTCGTTCGTATTCAGGTTATAGTACAAAAACGGTTCTGCCAGTAAAGAATGAGCGTGCGCTGTGGTCGCAGGGCCACGAACATCGAAAGTAATGATACCAATATCTATATCTTCGTAGCTTCCCCCTAGAACATCTCCTCGCGCGGCCCGTCAGGCCCTTGCATCCTCTCCGAGAACTGCGAGCTGAACCCGAACCGCACGTCTGAGACAGACGGAGCGCGGGACAGCTCGTGCCACTCCGAGCCAACAGACCCGACCTCGGAGTCGCCGTCCGACCCAAAATTACCAGGAGACGACGCCCGGCTCTCCATCTGCGTCCACACGTTGTGGAACTCGAGGTCGGACATCGGTGTCGAGGAGCCGGAAGGTGGGATGGGTGCCGGTGACCACGTAGGTGCGGCGAATGATGCAGAAAAGTCGAGCGTTGGTAGGACAAACGACCGCGAGGGGTCGATAGAGCTGTCGGACATGCTCCAACTCCCGTTCATGTCCGACAAGCTAGACAGCGAGACGTTACGGCTGGCCTCGGACTCCCCAATGCTGAGCGTCTCGAGTGCAGCGTCCATTTCTTCAGCTTCCGCGTGTTCCTCGTCGTGCCAAACCTCCTCGAGGACGCACCACCCCGTTCCAGCTTCTCCGAGGATACCACGAACCTTGCTCGCGGTCCATCCTTCGAAGCGCACTTCGAGCACAGTGCACAGCCCGCTCGGGTCACCACGCGCTTCGCAATGCACGCCGGGTTCGTCGAATATCCTGGCTGTGTCAAGACGGGCAAACACCGTAGAGACGCGTAGAGCGTGCGTTCCGTGGCCGGCGTGCAAGGACGCTATGACGTCCAATGGTAGGAGCGGGTGCGCGGAGGAAGAAGGGGGTGGATTGGGTGGAAGGGGAAGGCGCGATGTCGGCGTCGGCGCAAGGGGGATGAGGAGGTGGGTGGTAACCTCAGGGACAGCGGGGGTAGGGAAGTAGTGCTCGAGCTCGTCCTTCTCGGACTCGACTACGTTCGCGACAGGTGCGGAGACGACGTTCTGCTTGACGGGGCGGAGAGGAGCTTGAGGCTTCTTCGCCGCCTTGGCTGCGCGCCGCGCCTTCTGCTTCTCCAAGCGCAACCGGGCCCTCTCCTCCTCGAGGCGAAGGTCCCAGTCAACCTCGTTGAAAGCGCGCGCATACACGGGCACATTCTCGATAAGGTGTTGGAAGATAGGTCGTCCAGTAGAGAAATTGCGGGCGGTGCCTAACCCCACTTGGGCGATATGCCGCGGGACAACCGGAGGGCGAGGTAGGAATGGTACCGCAAGAGGCTTGGAGAGAATTTGCCGTGCGGGGAAGGAGAGGCGGTCCTGGATGGTGGGCATGCGAGTTGCTGGGCGGTGGAACATACGGGTGCCACTTGCTCCGGAGTGGACATGGATGGAAGAGTGCAACGTACCCGGAGTGGTAAGATGCGCGACGAAGCGAGAAATAGCAGTCCTAGCATATCTGAAGACTGCCTGCGCGGTGGCCGTTGACGGTTTGTTGGGAGGTGGCCGAGTGAATGCGGGGATGTGAATTGAGCGCGAGAGGGGTCCGCTTCGAGATTCGAGGTGATGTTGCCCGCCGCCCTTGAGGGCGCGGAAACCAGAAGATGCGAGCTGCATCGTCGAGCAGCCTCAAGTCCGTTCACGATGCAATGTGGGGGAATCTGAGTGGTGGGGGTCTAATGGGGGTCGGGGAGGAGGTCATTATATGCGCCGCCTCGGCCGCAAGCCACGCACCCTACCGGCTCCGATCGGCTGTTTCCGTACACCGAAAAGGGAATTAACCGCCGAAACGGCATTGGGACCACGGGCTGGTCTACATCGATGCCTGCAGCTGAGCTGAAACTAATATTAATCTTCCTTGCATGCGCTCTAACACCCTCACGATAGCCATCTGTCTCGACTTTGGTCCTACAAACTGTTCTAGTCGCGACGACTCAGAGTCCCGACAAAGCAGCCTATGTCGTAACTGCAGCCGGCCTCCGACTCCGAGTCATCTTGTAGTTTTTCGCTCTTTGGAGTCTGGAATCATTTTCTATGGATCGTCGCAAGTTCCTCTTTCAAGACTCTCTTGAGGGTGCATTTCTTAGCCTGTGGCAACACTGCGACCACTGTGGCAAGCGGAGCTGGGGCGGGGGGAAGCCAAAGAGATGCGGTGGGTGCCGAGCGGTGGTCTATTGCGACAAGGAATGCCAGAAGGCAGCTTGGCGAACTCACAAGTGAGTGTGGCGCGATTTTCCTGTGCGTCTCCTGAGCACCTCTTAGGAAAATGTGCCGCCCCACACCCGCGATTGGTGCAATTCCTACCTGGACAGAATTGGGATACGCTACGCCTATTGCTCTGGCTACAGCTCTCGAAGAATGGCTCAGGATTCACACATGGTCTCTCGACACCCTCGTGGATTCCGTCGTCTACCTCAACGGTGGCATCAACACCGTCCTATCCTCCGGTTCACCGGTCTTTTATATGGTGGTGACTGGAAGGCACGCGACCGCCAATGAAGGCAATCCTGCGGCGGCGTTCCAGACCGATAACTGTTCCATCATACAAAAAGAAGATTATCCCGGCCTTCAAAATATGTGGAGCACTATCGAGACTCATTGTGATTCTGTCGCCAAACAGCTTCAAACTCAAAGTGCCTTCGACCAGCCCAACTTCGGCGGCCTTCTTCCCGCCATGTACCTCGTCCATGAGACAGGCGTCTGCGTGTTCCAGACGCACGCAGTCCTCCGACTTCCCATTCGGCACGTGAAGGACGACCCTCAGGACGAGCATACGCGGGCCGCCTTCCGAGCACTGCAGGAGATGATGCTGGGCATGATGTCTTGCGGCTCAGTGTACCGCTGCGCGTCGAATGCTGGTCAGTGGGAGCCGGACTTCGGCATCTTTGTGCACGATGGAAGGGCATGGAAGTGGCATTGCCCGGCGGACACCCGGATGTGGGATAACTTCGACAAGAACTTGGGGAAAATGACCGCGCGCACCACAGATGTGCCCCCGCGCGCGCTCTTGTCGATGTTTGACACCACGGATTCGACGTTGAGGGTAGGTGTTCAGCAATTGAACTTTGCCCCGACATCTCACCGAAATGGACCAGCTTATCCCGTTCACCGTCAAGGGCAGCCAACTCCCGTATATCGAACTCAAATGGCTGCCTGCTTCCTCCTCATAACTGGTATGCTGATTTCTTCCAGTTTTGTTGTTTGGCTCAATTTGATGATCATAGGCTGCAAAGGCTTTCTCTTGAAACGTACATATTCTGCCGCATCATTTCCTCGCGAAGACCTCGGGCTCGATTCTTGAAGTGAGCGTTTTGACAAGATCAACACCAATGTTACACCATCTTTCGATATGTGCGTCAATGGTCATTGCTTGCATCGTACAACAGTCTTCTCTGGTGAGTTCAATACGATGATTTTCTTTGGGAAAGCTATTTAATATAGGCTAATCGCTAATCTCTTGAATTAACGCAGGAGGGTCTGCACTTGGGGAGGACCAGCCGATGCATTCATGGAGGCTACGAATCAGTGCTGTCCCCACGTCTCATTTGATTCTGACGCTTGGCCGGGACTCTCGATCTCTTGTGTATTACATGGTTAGCAGTCACTCAATGCACACTTTCGTCGCTTCTAGGTCAGCCCTCCGTCTTCGTTGCGAGCACGGAGACAATCCCCTGTCATGACCTGCCCATTCGACTGCCACATGCCCGTCGCAGACAAGGTGTACAGCAACGACGTCAGCACGAACTAAGCGGGCATCAGGAGACGATCTTTAAGCCCTTCCACAAGGAGTCCTCCAGGCGCCTCGAACTTTGCCCTGTCAAGCCCGGATTGGCACGGGGTGTCTGACAAGCTGGTGGTCGAGACACTCCCCGTCATATACGAGGAGCATCGCGTAGGCTCGATGTGTTGCCAATGAGGGAGATCCTCTGCAACGTCCTCGTGTATCAATCCCAAGGACCCGCGGAAGCCGGAACCGGACAGGCAGATTTGCAAGCCTATGGTAGATGGTAGACGTGAGTGGCGGCTGTTCCGCGTGGACGACGAGGGAAGAGGCGGGTCCCTGTCCGGAGGGCGATACCACAACTAAGGCATGGTCTGCGTGATTGGGTGGAATAGAACGCAAAGCGATGACTAAAGGTGAGTAAAGTATAGAAGGCTCCTAAATGGTACTACTGCGACTGTTATTCCCACTAGGCAAAGTTGCGAGTAAAACGCCTCTTCTGAGAGACAACCCACGCCCCCACGTGCGGCTGGTGCGTGTAATCATGAAGTGTATTCAGTGAATAGTTCCCGATTGTCACAGGAAACAAGAACATACCTAAGTTAAAGGATCCTTGCCGGGCAACCAGCTACGCCATTGCTCAGGTCCAGCCAAACGCGATGAACCCTTCGCGATCGCTCTCTCGAATTTTTTGACCCCGCGACGGGAACTATGAAGCATGACCAGTGCAGCCTCGAGTGAAGGAATGGATTCGATACGAGCAATAAGCTCATCGACGTCGAGATAGTTCAGGGAGTACTCCGCCGGGGTGAGAAGAGCAGTACCCTGTTCGCGAAACTCCGGCATTTTCGTTCCGCGGCGGTGCCTCAGTAGCTCTTCAAGAATAGCTTCCTCCCTCGCAGCGGGGTCGATGTTATTGACATCGAACGTCAGTTCAAGAAAGTTGAGTTGCAGACCGGCCAATGTCGAGACCAGATTGTTCTGTGCGGATCCATGCAGGACCGTAGTAGTTAGCTCAGTCATGGCAGGAGAAGGAAGAAACGCGCACAATGGTCTTCCTCAAATCCATCATTAGATCGTCAGGGTTAAAGCGAATATATACAGAGAGGTTGAGCAGGTTTGACACGCCCTCACCCCGCAAGATCGAGAGAAAGGCCCCGTCGGGATCATCTTCGAGCATGGAGCCAGTGAGCTCTCCGAGCTTGAGGTGCACCGGCTGCGTGTAGCGCAACATCGTCGCCAGCATGCCCATTGCCTCTTCCTCGACCTGGACTTTCACGATTGTGATGCGACGGATGTGGCAGGTGAGACCAGCGGTGTAGAGATCGACGAGGGTCCCGGTGAAGTGCTCCAGATGCGCCCATCTTCCGCCGGAGGCCCGCTGCTTCTCCACATTTTTTTCATGGCTCATTCGTACGGTCTCCAGGTCAAGGTTTTCAGCGGGGGCATAGTCCATAGCACCTACATGGAGGTGAGTAAGGTTGGGAAAGGCTCTGATGAAGGGGTCCATCCGAAGCTGCAAGCCATGGTGCTCCACCGACAGTTTGCGCATGTTATGATAGATGGGCATTTTCGGAATGACGGGCTCGATGAACGTAACCCACTTCGCGCATTGAAGCTCCTCGAGGGTCGGCGCAAAGTTCTGGAGAAGCGTTACTGGATGAAATTCTGCTCATTTAGTGTGATCCAGGTAGGACCAAACGTCTGAGCCTTCGTCAGAAAGGAAGTCGATGTTGGCGGAGATGAGGGGTGATCGGAGGAGAGAAAGTAGCCTAACCGTCCCCGCCTTGACTCCATAAAATTCGATGTGTCGTAAGCTTTTGAGCGTAGCAAACGCGCGAGGGAGTGCAGGGTCGGATTCAAGGTCTTCTGCAGCGTTGGACAGGCTCAAGGACTTGATGTTGGCCAGACGCGGGAGCGTCTCGATCAGATCTTGGATAACGTCCTCATCTTCGCCGCACGTCCAAATTTCTAGCTGTCTTAGATATTGACAGCGGGAAAAGTTCTCCGCGCGGAGGAATTGGAGGAATGAGGAGAGCTGTTTGGAGTTCTGGATGATGACGGGCTTTCTCATATCAGAACGATTATGGCCCCTGAGTGGTAGAGGACCCGACAAGTTGCCGTAAGATGTACAGCATCTTTCGCATGGTCAAAAAGTGACATCATATGCAGCAAGATGTCGTATGTCAATTTCATAGCTGAAGGTGTTGCAAAGGTCACAACCTCCTGCTGCAGTCCAGATCAGCGCCTTGTAGTTTGATCATATATGTATCTCGAGAACGGCCGCAGCCCCGGAGATTCACTACCTTTGAATGTAGAAACGGCGAGTCCTTGGAGAACAATTGCACGCAGCTTTCCATGGTTGTGTTGAGATCCCGCGATATGCGTCCAACGGTAGGGGGAAGGGTTGTACGGCGAGACAGGAGTGAGTCCGAGTGACGGTCTATTGCAAGGCTGCTAGCGCTAGTGCCGCGCTAGCATGCCAAGAGCGCTAATCCTGTCCCAGACGACTCAGACGAGCCTGGACAACTTGTCTCGGCGAGCAAAATAGTACTTAAATTGTCGACTCCCTCTTCCTAGCCAAATTTCCGTGGGTTTCCTACTGACAGAGGGTCGGTTGTTGGGTAATTAATGGACTCCAAGTTGGAAGCGGCTCAGAGTGCATTCAACAGAGCATATACAGAACTCTTCTACTGAGACATTACTCCTGTCAGCTCACCCACAGAAAGCCGCGACCGTGAGCCTTCTCCGAGAAGGCTCCCACCACGCAGCAAAATTCAAAGCACGATTGTGGTATGAATTCTAAGGCCCGGACACATTCAGCTGCCCCCCCGACGGGTCGCGAGCTACACCGACGCACCTAAATCACAAAGCGATTCTTGTCATGCAGCCAGCGGCGCCACTGCTCCCACCCAGGCAGCGGTGATGTGCCTATCGTGATTGTCTTCTCGACTTTCTCGCCTCCGGTCCCTGAGCCGGGCAACACGACCAGGGCAGCCTCGAGCGAAGGGATGGATTCGAGACGAGCGACGAGCGCATCTACATCGAGGGAGCTGAGAAGCTTTGCGGTATCGAGAGGAGCTCGCATCGTCTGGAAGTTGCCCGCCATGGGCAGGAGGTACTCGCAAAGACGCACACTCAGCTCGAGAGCATACTTTTCCATCGGGCTCAGATCGAGGTCGGGGGTGTCGAACCTCAGCGCGAGGAACTTGAGACGCAGGGCGGTCAGCGCTGACACCAAGTTGTCCTGCATGTCCGGGGGCTCTGGTATGAGCTCGGTCGTGGAAGGGAGAGAGAGACAAAAGACGTACGACGGTGATCCTCCAATCCTTGTCCCAATCTTCCTCCCGGAAGTTGATACACATGTCGAGGTTGACCAGGTCGGACGCGCCCTCGCTTCGCAACATCGAGATGAAACCTGGCTGGGAATCTTCTAGCAAGGAGTAGCTGATCCCCCGGAACTTGAGGTGCAACGGCCGTGCGTAGCGCAACACCGTCGCCAGCATGTCCAACCCGAGCTCATCCTTCACATTGTCGGTGAGGGTAATGCGACCAATGCGACAAGTGAGGCCGATAGCATAGAGGTCGACGAGGGCCCCGGTGAAGTGCTCCAGGTGAGTCCACGTTCCGCAGGAGGCGAGCTGCTGCCCGACGTTTCCTTCGTGGCTCGTTCGCAGGTCCTCTAAGTCGAGATGGTCATAACAGTGCTGGGTACGGACGTTGAGGTTGGTAAGGTTGGGGAAGGCGCGGATGAACGGGTCGATCCGAAGGGGCAACTCGTGGATCTCAATCGAGAGCTTGCGCATATTGGGATAGACCGTCGTCGGAACGGCGACGTCCCAGTCTGAGATCGTAGAGCAGGCTACGCACTGCAGCTCCTCGAGGGTCGGCGACACGTTGGCGAGAAGTGCCATTGGGTGGTAGTTTGGCCACTCGGCGTATGTCAGGCGGTCCCAAAGCTCCGCCGAATCATCGTCGAAGTCGGTGATGCAGTCGACGGCCACGGAGACGAGAGGAGACTGAAGCAAGGACAGAAAGGCACAGGTCGCCGTTTGGGCTCCCCCGACACTGACATCTCGCAGACTCGTCAGCGCTGCGAACGTCGTCGGGATGGCAGGGTCGGAGGTGAGGAGTTCTTCCGCGTTGACTAGTCGCAGTTTCTGAAGGCCCACCAAAAGAGGGAGCGTCTCGAGCAGTCCTTGGACGAGTTCTGCCTCTACGCGGAAGCCCCCAAGTTCTAGCTGCTTGAGATGCTGACAGCGGGACGAGTTCTCGGCGTGGAGGAATTTGAGGAACAAGGCGAGCTGGGCCGCACCGGAGATCGTAACAGGCTTCTTGAGAGCGATTTTGGCCCCTTCGTGATAGAGGACTCGGCATGTTGCTATGAGTGGCACTGCCTGACCTGCAGAGGAATATAACGAGATTATATGCAGGAGGATGTCGTAGGTGAGTTGGGGAGGTGAGGGGAGTGGCGCTGTATTCATGACTGTGGCTCAGCTTGAAGTCAGCACTTGTACTTGGTATCTCGATGATAGAGGTGACTTACTGTAGTAGGGACAACCTTCAGAAATCAGGGCGAGTGTAGACGGTGAGATGAACGTTGGTTGGTGAGATGAGGGTAGATGATGAGATGACCCGGGACCCTAAAAGCTTTGGGCAAGAGTGGCAACGAGCGCTGCGGAAGGTCAGTCCTTACAATTGGATTTGAGGCCGCGTGCAGTGGCGGCGGTGCTGTCTGTCCATTCAAGCGACGTCAAGGATTGGTTCTCTGCAGACAAACGATACTTATTTGGTGCCTTCCTGATAAGCCTGCAGCTGACTCCTCAAACTGGGATGCCGGTCGAAACATGATGCAGCTTCGTGAATGCTGCCATGACCATCTGATCCTCCCCAAGTCCACATCATGCTGTAAGAGCACTCGGAGGCTGATGCCGACGACGCGTCCATCGACGGGGAAAGCGCGCTCGCTTCCTTGCCTAAATATCTCGATGTCGGTGCATGATAGTTTGAGTCCGCGGCGCGGTCCTAGCAAGCCCATCAGCACGTCAGCATAGAGGATCCTATCGGTATCTGTTACAAGATACAGCATCCATTGTCCCCCTTTGTGATGTGTTCCCTCCGACCCCCCTTTCCGTAGGCGGCAGTGGGTATTGAAACACCGTCGCCCTACTGTGACATAGGATAAGCGACGTGAGCTTCAATGACGGTCTGACAAAAAGAAATCCACCAACCACTACCCCATGACGCATCTGCAACTTCAATTCCTCCCGACTAAGGATGATCTCCGCGGCAACGCTGTCCAACTCCTCGCATGAACTGCGCACTGTGTCCGACGGATGAGGACCTCCACTCGCACTAACGACTCGCCACGCCTTTGACGATTCCCACCGGCTTTCGTGGTGGGTACGCGACGTGGTCATGGAGCTGTAGCGCGAGACGGCTAGGAAGAAGTACTGGAGGGTAGGCATAGCGTCCAACAATCGAACTGCGGTGGGCTGGAAGTCCGTCTCGCTCGGGATTACGGTACCTGTGAGCCCTGTATCGAGGGTGGCGTCGAAATCGGAGGGCTGCCTCGTCGCCCATGATGGGGGATCATAGGAGGCTCTATAATTCAGGATAAGGCGGAAATGGATGAGGCGGAGCGGTTTCAGCATGTCTATCAGATTCGTCTAGAATACAGCAGCATTTAGAGGCCGACTGTGTGAGCTTTGCGGAACACGCGTTTGAAGTTGTGTCGACGCACCATGAACTGATTCCAAGGAATATCAACTCCAATACCGTCGGGGCGGGTCGTCCGCCGCTGTCTATTCGGACGCTTGAAGTTCAATTGGACGGATAGGAGATGTGTGAGCTTGTCTGCTGCCTCTGGGGGAAACACCAGGCGGTTGATAGGTGTGGCATCCAACGACAAGAGGAGTTTTTGAGGGGGGTTGTAACGAAGGATCTCGGCGAGATCCTGCTCTTCTTCGGGGAGCCACGTCATGCTGATCTCCATGCGGCGGATAGGACACCGCAAGGCCAGCACGAAGGCCGCGTTCGTATCGCAGATGAAGTGGTCGAGTTTCGACCAAGTGAATATCGTCTGCACCGTCTTGCTCCGTGCTCGGTGTGCTAGACGATCGTATTGCTCACCGCCCTCCCACTGAACGGCCAGCTCACCGATCTGGAGGACATGGTCGAGATTCGGGAATAAACACTGAAGGGTTTCCGCCGGCAGGGAGCGCGGGGGGAAAGAACAGGAGGAAACAATGTTGAGGGATCGTATGGCGGCGAATGGCGTCTTCACAGAAGAGGGATGCATGTCGAGGACCAAGTAACTCAACTCAAGGGCCTCTAGGGTAGAGGCGAAGTGGATCAAGTCGTGGATGAAGCTCGCACGGATACCACCACTGTCCTCCCTGTAATCCTCTTCTATGCGGAGACGGCGGAGTGGAGAACGCAAGATTGTCAGAAATTTGCGTAAAGCCTCGCAACTCGAATGCTCAGAGCTGTCGACATTAATAATCAGCTCCTGTAGCGAGGCGACCTTCGATGCAGCGGTGAATACGGGGTCCCTGATGGAGGCGGAAAGGTGGAGGTACTCGAGGTGTATTGCCGCCTCCAAGACGGCCGCAAGGCGAAGGCTTAATGTTGACCAGTGAGGTCCGTCCATGCGGTCGGAGAGTGAGAAAGAGAGAAAGAGTCCGTAGATGAGTGGGGCGCGCGCAGTCATGTCGGAAAATATGGAGTCGCAAAACCTCTCAACCGAGTTGACATCTGATAGCATAACCGTGCTCGGCCGTCGCTCAATGGAATCTTCCTTCACAGTCGAGCATGTGAGAGCAGAGGAGAGGACACCGGAAACTTTGGTTAGGAGATTGGAGACCAGACGGAGGACATGTACATCGAAATTCAGCGAGGGATGTCGCCGTCGGTCCATTCGGTGGCCATCTGAGTGCATTCCTACAACCAACTGTCAGTTCAGAAACAACAAGGATCACTCTCGTCGGCTCCATACCAAACTCTACGCTTCGACAACCACGTCAGTTTCGACGCGACAGACTCGTTCATGATCAAGTTGCGGATGAGGCGGAAGGTTGACGTCGTGGGTTCCGCTGCGCAGGGCAGTGTTAGTCTCGGCAAGGTCCGAGAGGTCCCGGCCGCCAGGAGCGGGCGGATCAATCGATCAGCCGATAGCTTCCCAGAGAGGTAATTGTCCGCCCACTGTCCGCCACAACGACCATAGCCTGCACAAACCCTTGGCGCGAGCGGCGACATCATCTCTGTGCCGTATACAACTCCCATGTTTCCTATTTCATGTGCTTCCTCTTTCTTCTGTCTGATATGTGTGCGGTACTCGTTTTCATTCAGCAAACGACTGGCCTCTTGTAATTTATGATGCCTGCAGCTGCTTCCCCTCGAGTTCATCAGCTGCTTGCGAGTCGGCTACGACTCGCACGAGCGAAACCCGAGCTTGCGGCCGAGCTCGTTGGTAGTCTGGGTGAGAACCTTAAGCAAGCACGTAAGCAGCGCGCCGCCCAGGCCTACACCGATCTCCTCAACGCCATCGATGCGCCTCCGCTGACCGTCCTGTACGCCTCCGACGGTGGCAAGGCTGAGAAGGTGGCGAAGCGCCTTGCGACCCGCGGAAAGATGCGTGGTCTATCGACGACCGTCGCCACTATGGACTCCGTGTCCGTCGCGGATCTCGCGAAGGAGGAGATGGTCGCGTTCGTCACCTCCGTCGCCGGCCAGGGCGAGTTTCCGCAAAACGGTCAAGATTTTCGCAGGGGTCAACCCCACCCCCACAGCCAGCTCGCGGCCGATGATAGCATTGAAGCCGTCCCAGTCAATTAGCCGCCCGTCCCCCCTCCACATCTTCTTACTCCGCACGACCCCGCCGATCTCTGGCTCCTCATGCGCCCTGTTCTCCGACCGCTTGAACACGACGCCCGTAGTCATCGCCGCCATCATCATGTCCACCAGCGACTCCATGGCGCCGTGCGTCCACTCATCTCGGGGGTCGTCTTTGACGTGCTGCACTGGGAGGCGATAGACGGGGAACCGCTGGTACAAGAGGATCGACGTGTCTGTGATGGCGAACACCCCGGGAAGGATGCCGACGAAAGTCGGATCGTCGTAGTGCCCGTCTACGTGCACCATCTCCTCGAGGAGCTTGCATTGCTCCTGCAGATCTTCGTACTCCTTGTTACGCAGGAGCGGGTGCTCGCCTATCGTGGCGATGAATGACTGCTCTACGTCGAAGGCGTTCGCAGGGTTTTTGTCGCCTTCGATATGGCGTCTCGGTGTGAGATAGATCAAGAGTGCTTTGGGAGGGTTTGAGGACATAACGGCGTCGATTCCGCCATTCAAATAGACGACGGCGTCCGTCAGGGTGCCCAACGCCCACTGATGGAAGCGGCTCCACTCCATAAGAGCGGAGGTGAGCGCCATGGGCGACCCATAGCCAACATCGTCAAGTTTCCATTCAGTAGGATGCGGAGCTGAGCGACAGACGGCCCTAGCATGCAGTAGTATCCAGAGCGGGCGACTAGTGAGATGAGACACCAACAGTAGCTCTGTCTGAAGACTCACTTGTGCCTTGGCCATGCCGCCTTCTGACATTCCCTGTTACAATACACGGCTTTTCCGCATCCTGTGCAACGCTTCGGTTTGTTATCGCTCCACTCGAATTCTCGACAGTGGTCGCAGACTGTGAATGGGAGTAGGGTGGGATTGTCGAAGCCAGGAAGTGTTGGAAACTTGGAGGACCTCATGTAGTGAAACAATCGCGGGGTGAGAGTACCGCAGCAAGAGGAAGCCTTCGCATTCGCCCTTGTAGCGCAAACCTTGCTTACGATGACATCATCGAGGACCTGGAATAGCATTTCGCCCGCTGCAGCTGTGTAACTTCGCTCAAGTGTTTCGCCTCGTCACGACTCTTAGGCAACAGAAGAGACAACGGATCCACATAGATCAGTATGTCCTTACTATCACACGTGCGCTGCCCACCCACTAGCATCTGCCACCAGAGTGGATCCCCAAACTCGTACTTAGAGCTTGCTCTTCTCCGCCTTTTTCACGTACGCGACTCCGGCTCCCAAACACACCTTGCCCGTCGCGACGTTCTTCGTCACAAATGCAACCTCCGTCTCGCCCTCGTGCCCGGGCGCGCTCGCCGGCCCGATCTCCCAGATGGACGTCTCAATGGCGTCCCCAGGCTTGACCGGCGCTGTGAAGCGGACGCCGAACAGGCGGAGGGACGACGGATCGCCGCCCCCGACGGCGGAGACGATAGCGCGCGCGGCGAAGCCGAACGTCGCCAGCCCGTGCAAGATCACTCCGCCGAAGCCAGCGGCTTGGCCGATCGCCGGGTCTACAGGTGCAGAAAGGTGTGAACATGGAAGGATGCACAATGGCGTAAGAAAGAAGGAAGGACGCACTGATGTGGAGCTCGTTGTAGTCGCCGCTGAGGCGGTAGGCGACGGCTTGAGCGACGCTGGTCTGGTCGTGGACGACCCAATCAGGCTTGCGGTCCTTGGGAGGCTGCTTCGCCTGCGGTGGACCAGCGATGCGCTTGGAGTAGTTGGTACCGGTCGCTTTCGCACCGAGGTTGAAGGAGCCGCTCTGTGGTGTACCATGTCAGCGCGCTCGTAAAGGTCAAGGAATCGGTTTAAGCGAGCCTGGATTTGGGGCGCGACCGCAGAACGGACCAAATTATGAACACCCGAACAAAATAACACACAAAGACGCATAGGAGTGCATGAGTACCTCAAAAGAATGGTCTCTCTGAGAGAACAGGGTATATGCACTCATGTGCTGTATCATGCTTCATACAGAAGGAATGAAAACTCACATAGAGCTTAGCATAGGGTGTGCCCTGAGGGTCAACGAGCGTAGATTCATTCTCGAGGATGATACCGGACTCTGGTGGCATGACATATCGGAGGAAGCTCAACATATCAGAGGACGCGACCTACTGTTCTCGCTCACGGCAACAATCCGCTTCTTGACCTTCCAGCCTGGGCCGCTTACTGGAGGAAGAGGCTTCAGGATCTCGATGGACTGGCTGCCGTGCACCTGTCATCCAAGCAGGTCAGATCGCTCTAACTCGCCCTCATGAAGGCGTAGAGGACTTACACCGCGGTTCGGGTCAAACTTGGGGAGACCCGGGGCACGCTTGCCTCCAGTCATAAGCTGACGGAAGTTCACAACATCCTGGTTCGTGCCTGGAGAACGAGAGGAGAGCGGGAGCATGAGAGATGGTGTGGGTAACCGCGAATGAGAAGACTGACCCTTGAATGGGAGCACGACGGGATAGGTAGGGAAGGGAGACCATGATTTGTCTGAAGAGTGGGATGAGGACATCGTCGAAGACGTTGAACGGAAGGATGCATACCCAATTCTGAGTGACATGCCGGTACGAGTCAATCCGTGTATATATGCGCCAAAAACAGTTATGAAAGCGCACCGTTGACGATTGCAAAATCGTTGTGCTTAGCCCCGATTCCAACACCGTAGATGAGAAGGTCCCTCTGGTTCCAGGAAACCTGTCGAAGGCGGCGGGGTGAGGGGGTTGCGCTTCCAAGTTGCACCACGCACATGGGAAACGTACAGGCTGGTCCTCCTCCTGGTAGCCAACGGCTGAGCCGAGATCGTACTGCTGCGACATGTTGGCTTTCAGGGATAGTATATGTTCGGAGTCGACGATGGGAGGAAACAAGAAAGAGAAAGAGGGGTATATCGCGAGATGCGGGGCATCATGCTGCGAGGGGTGGGCCTATAACCGGTCGCGCGGCAGTGAAAGGGAGCCCGAGGACCGAAGCGCGTGATCGTGCCCGAGGCGTGACGCCATGAATTCGTGACAATCCATGTGACCATACGCGTGACGGTGACAAATTATTCTTCGTGCCTTCGCGCCTTGCTGCAGCTTGCTGCTCTGCGTGTGCTTTCGTCTGGCTCCTGCTCTGCGCGTTCTTGCTTCGTTGGTCTATCTGGCACTTCTAGGGGATCTATATAGGCAATAAATTCTGCATAATCTCGCAAATTGACCAGACATGGCTTCAGCATCGACTTCGGAGATCACCCACCCGGTGGTCTTCACGACACAAACACCATATCCCCTGCCGTCACAAAAATTCATGATTCCGGCGACTTGGAAACGCTACCAGCTCTCGCAACTCGTAAACAAGGCCCTCTCATTACCAAAACCAATCCCGTTCGAGTTTCTTGTCCGAGGGGAGGTTCTTCGTGGGACATTGGCAGAATGGTGTGCCGAGAAGGGCGTTGGTGAGGTACGTCTAGCGTCGTAGTCAGCATTCGAATTGGCCATAATGACGTGTGGTTGTATAGGAAGAGACTCTAGAGATAGAGTACTTTGAGTCGATCATGCCGCCTCAGCGAATGTCATCTCTCCCCCACGAAGATTGGGTTTCCTCAATATCGTGTCAGATTCCTGGGTATGTCTGTCACTGTCTATCTGTCACGCGCCGGATAGTGTTCGCCCCCTCCGTACGCGTCAGAGAAACGCCATGAGATCGCCGAGTCCTCCTTCTCCCCGAGTCCATCTCGTAATCACGAATTCCCGCTGAGCGCTGGAGCGGTTTCAAGAGACCAGAAGTAGCCTGATATACAGCTGCATCACATTCGCAGTCACCTATTCGTCGGCGAGGTGGAACGATTGAATCCGTATATGCCGTAAGGGTTTGCGCACAGTACGGAGTGCTTAGCCATCCTGCTCTTCTCCGTTCATGAAGGACGCTCCATTATAACCGCTCAGCGTTCTGTCCTGTCTTGAGCTTTGACAAGGGACCCGCTTGCCTTGGCTGATAGTCCCAAGGCCAAAATTTGGAGTCATAGGTATGTGAAATCGGCTGCGCTGCATAATCATAATGTACATAGCTCAATCTCACGAGTTCAAAAAGATCCGCAGAGTTTTTATGGGACACGCTCTAAAGGCCTCAGTGTTTCGTAGCGGCTTAAATGCGCTCGGGCGTATACCCAGGCTTTTGACACCGGTCGCTAACCACGCCCTTCCAGATATTTCCTTACCGCCTCGTACGATGGCGCCATCCGCACCTTCGATTACTCCCAAAAGCTACTTCACACCGTCTTGGCACATACGGCACCGGTATCCTCAATAGCCGTCGTACCCTCCGACTCTCCCGACTCGCAGCTCATCGCAAGTGCATCACACGACCTAACCGCACGCCTCACCCGCGTCGACCTCTCCCCTACCGCGGGCCCCTCAAAAGCACAGACCCTCGCGTCGCTGCACCTCCACACCGCCCCCCTCTCTTCCGTCGCTGCGAATGCATCTGGGTCGCACATCTTGACTTCGTCGTGGGACGGTCTGATCGGCCTCTGGGATACCTCGATACCCGGTACAGACGAAGTGCCAGCAGAAGAGACTGCGGGCGGAGACAGGAAAAAGCGGCGCAAAGTCGCAGAAGACGACGACGCCGCGCGCCCGAAGCGCAAAGCCCCCACAGCGGTGCTCAAGAGCCATACCGCCCGCGTCTCCCGCGTTGTCTTCGGGCGCGACGGCGCCGCCGCACACGCGTACAGCTGCGGGTTCGACTCGACCGTGCGCACGTGGGACGTCGAGAACGGCGTCTGCACCGGGACGATCGTACGTTTTCCCCCTTCGTTCGACTCGATGTATGCGCACCAACTCAACAGCGTTTGCACTGTTGCTCCCGCAGACCGCGTCGTCGAAGCCGTTCCTGGACATCGCGCTCTCCCAGGACGGCGCGACGGCCCTCGCGGCGTCGACGGACCGCACCGTGTGCCAGTACGACCTCCGCGCATCGACCTCGTCCGCGACCACGCCCTCGGTCGCGTCCCTCGCGCACCCTGCCACCCCGTCCTCAATCGCAGTCCCGCAGCCAGGCAGCGCGAGCGCGCACCAGCTCGTGACTGGGGCGTACGACGGGGTGGTGCGCCTGTGGGATCTACGCAGCACCAAAGCTGCAGTGGCGGCCTTCAAGGCGTGGGAGGGTGGGAAGGGGAAGGATGAGGGCCCGAAGAAGGTGCTGAGCGTGGACTGGGCGAGGGGCATGGTTGGCGTTGGGGGCGAGGGCGGTGTCGAGGTCTGGAAGGTCGGGGAGGGCGAGCGGGTGCCTATTGCTGGTAGTGCTTGATGTTATGCGTAGGGTCGGGACTCGGAGGTGGAGATGGCGTCGAATGTAGGTGTGATACTCGCCCTGACCGTCGGGCTGTCTTCATCCCTTAGTCCACGTTGGCTGTGTCCATTCGAAAGCAAATAGTATGGCGGCCTTAAATGTTGTTAGTGTAACTTAAGGGGATAGCGTGGTGGGCGTGTACATGTGCGGATCGACGAGCGAACTGGGCAAGGGATTTATACGCAACTGTTAACCTTCTGATGTATAACATGCAAGCCCAGGCGAACCAAAGCAGAACTGCAAGAGACTATATTCGAGAGCAATAAACTTCTATACACAGTATAGTGGTGGTGATCCGACCGGGCTCCCAGTCGCTCTTTCACAGGATGAACATCGTTGGCCGCCCATGTCTCAAGAAAAGTGGGAGGTTGCTTAGAGCAAACCCCCTTCAATCCAGGGCTCCTGGTTCAGCCACAGACCACATGTGACGCACGTGGTAAGATCATGCAATGCGAGAAGTCGGTTTGAGTCGAGGGTCAGATATTGGCCGGATTGTCTGACCGAGTACAACCAGTCCATTGTAATCAACATCATATGCAAACAAGTATGTGATTAACATACCAGGTTATCAGGAGAAACGACGAGTTGACTGTCCTTGACAGTCAATGGCACAAGCTACTAGATATGAGTAGAGAGAAGGAGTAATCAAGTGAACAAGTAACACACACCCTCAGCGCAGCGTCCCGAGCGTTCCGGGTGTCAAACAGCGAGAAAAGTGACCGGGTAGGTAGGTCTGTTGGGTTCCTCGTTGGTCGTTTGTGTCCATCGAAGCGATCCCACACATTGTGTCCCAGATGCCGCCAATTCCATGCCTTCTTGTGGCGCACAAATATACCTAAGTCGGGTTCCGCTCGGGTGCTGTTGCTGGCGGGACGGAACACAGTTGCTGTCCCATGGCCAATCACGCTCGCGACCATTTCCTGCAGTTCCTAGAAAGCAGCGCGCGTACGCTCGTCCTGAGGGTCGTCCTTGACATGCAGGATGGGAAATCGCAGGATTGCGTGGGTCTGGAATACGCATACACCGATCTCGGGGATGACGTACATAGCAGGAAGAAGACCGCCAAAAATTGGTTCGTTGAAGAATCCCTGCGCTCGAAGGGTCCTCGCCACGGCGTCATACTGGGCCTCCATCTTGCCCCACAGCTCCCGGAGGGTGGGGTAGTCGCCCTCTCTCATAATGGAGTAAGTGAAGATCTCGAATGCTTCGGCGGGGTTGCCGTCGTTCGCCGTTGCGTGCTTTGGGCTGAGCACCATGAAGAATGCGGGTTGACGCGGGGACAGAAGGGTGTCGATGCCGCCCCCGAGGTAGACAGAGGAGTCCACGAGAGTGTTGAGAGACCAGGCGTGGATCCTGAGCCATTCTCCGAGCGCCATGCCCAGAGCCATCGGAGTCGCGTACCCTAGCTCTTTGCTGAGAGACGTGTCCTTCTCTGGTGCGGAGCGGCATAACAACCTAACATGACGATCAGGATGCAGAGATTGTTTGTGAAAAACCTACGTTGCTCACCTATGAGCTTTCCAAGCTGCCCGCTGACATTCTCTGTCGCAATAAACCACGACCCCACATCCGCCACACCGCTTGGGCTTCTCCCCACCCCAATTACGCTTTCCGCAATTGTTGCAATGTTGCCCTAGGTCGAGAAAGGCGTCGTCGAGGGGGAGCTTGGGACGGTCCATAGTCGGGTGGGTTGATGAGGATTCGGAAAGTGGCGTGTCACTGTCAGTCAACAACGATGGTGGGAGGAACCCGGAGGACGACCAACCCATTACGCAAGCATCATGCCCGTTGTCGTAACCGCGACCAGGACGCCGATGGTCCGGAGACTGGCTACAAGCTCTGGGAGCCTCTTGTATGGAAGGCACTGGGCGTCGACGCGGTCGAGGTGACGGAGGCGGAGCCTGAGCCGATCACCAATGAACACATCAAAGTCGCCTCTCAGTACCTCCGGGGCACGATCTCCGAGGGCCTCGAGGACAACACGACCGGCGCACTTGCCCCGAGCGACACGCAGCTGACGAAGTTCCATGGCATCTACCAGCAGGACGACCGCGACATCCGGAGGCCAACCGCGACGAAGCGTGTCGCACCGAGCTGTTCTAGCCGCGTGTCGAGGTCCTTCCCCGCCTTGTTGTAATAGTGCGCGTCCTCGGGACGAGGCCAGTAGTGGCTGTCACCCATAGCGAAGACACTGAACTTGACATTCGTGAGGGGCTGCTCGCCTTTGGTGACGAGGGCGTTCAACGTCCGCTGTTCGATCGTCGTTGTTCGGAGGAGAGGTTGAGGGTAAGCACTCCGTATTCAGGCCCAACCGGGTGAGTACCTGACTTGTCTGCACACAGACAATGCAGCAGCCGATTTAGCCCCGGCCCGCGAGTCGTCTCCAGTGTTCTTGACTCTCCTAGCATGTTAAGTAAGGATTCTTCTTGGTTGATATGAAACTCCCTGACCTGTCCCTTCCAGTTCCGAATTTCAAGGAGCTCCCAAACCCACCGGGTCTTCAAGAAGTTCAATACTCAGTACTCAAGGTGTCTTCGCGGGACCGGAGATTCCATAAGTACTTGCCGCCATGAAGGTTTACGATGTGTGGAACACTCACACATTCATTCAACAACCACTGAAGGGCTTCCCATACTTATCGTCTCTCCTTGCAAGTCAACAATAAAGTGATGCTGCCGTCTGTGCCGTCCTAGGCCTGCCGTAAATAGTGGGCGTTGTTGAAGTTGGTTCAATTGTTCCAAACTTGACAACAATGGGAGTCCCAATGGGAGATAACAAATAGATGTAGTCGTGGGAAAGGAAGTTTTATATGTAAGCGATGGGTCGACCGGGGTCATTTGAGGCCACCATGACATCGATTTATGTGGTGCGCCTTAGCACTTCTCACTTTGACCTCGAACCACCGACATGACCGACGCCCCGGGCGAAACCTCGTTTTTCCTTCCTGATGACCTTACTCGCTGTCACCACTGTGGAGGAGGAGATAGAAGAAGCAAGCTCAAGCGATGTGGCGGGTGTAATACGGTCATGTATTGCAGCAGGGAGTGTCAGAAGGAGGCATGGCGAGCACACAAGTGAGTCACCCCCGCCCCTTTCGTTTGCTAACGAATTCACCCCGCCATCTCATCAGAGTGGGTTGTCGCCAGCAAGGACAGATGCTCAACACACCCGAAGGCCGCCGCCTGAAGGTTCTCCAAACTATCGGCTTCCCCACCGCCGTCTCCTTCGCCCACGCCCTCAAGGACTGGGCCGAGACGCACCGCTGGTCATTTACAACGATGACGAAGGCCACCGTCTTGCTTGAGGGCGGCCCCGAGCGGTTCTGCCTCGACTCCTCCACCCCGTACTTCATGTCGTACACCGTGACCCCGAACCGGGTACACGACGACTGCCCTGCGACGACATTCCGCCTGGACTCGGTTGCCGTCATCACGCCCTCAGACTATCAGGGGAACTCGGTGCTCCTTCGCGCATGGGAGGACGCAGAGCCGGGGCGCGTCGCGATGGACCGGAGCTTCCGGCAGGACAACGACCCTGCGTTCGCGGGCGTCGTCTCGGTCGTGTACATCCTCAAGGACACGGGCATGGTCGTACACAACCAGCATCCAGTGTACCGCGCGCGGCGCGGGCCGCTCGACGAGGCGACGAAGACGATGGTGCTCGACCTCATGGGGCTCTGCAAGGGCAGCGTGAACGCGGGCGTGTCGCTGCGCACGCCGAACGACTACGTGTACACGCCGACGCCGGGGCTCATGGTGCGCGAGAAGAAGAACTGGGTGTGGCAGCCGGTGCTGCACGACACGAACTCGTGGAACGATCTCGCAAGCAAGCTGCTGCCATTCTACATCGTCAAGTCGGGGATGCTTCCGAAGGACTTGTTTGAGCGATTCGCGAGGCTCTGACGTTCGGTATAACTTATGGGTGCGTCGCCGCTGTTTGCTTCAATGACGGAGAAGAAGGGTCTAACACGTCACGTTGACGATCTAGCTTCGGGCGCATCTGTAGGACAGCTTGTTGTACGACTAATATTGGTTTGTTGTATCGATATCTTTCCCAGTCTTATGGACCAGCAGCTACATTTTGTAAGAGTATAGCCCCAATCTATCCTCGCACCCTTTGTGTTCTTATCCTCCGAAGCAAAAGCATGTTCTGATATTTGTTGGAGTCAGGACATGGTTAATCATATTCGTCGACTCAGTCAAACGCTTTAAGGCTTGGAAAAGCTCGCTACCACTGCACTTCGTGATAAAACTAGTTTTCACATCGTCAGCGTCATGCCTTGACGCTGTACATACACGCAGGAGTACAGCTGACCAACTGATAATTAGGGTCTTACTGTGGTGATATCGCAGGGTATATGGCTTCTGTGGTCTCCAGAAGGTCATGAGCCGCATTGTCACGGTGTGTTTCGGATTCCCTGGCTGTCCAGCTTCAGCGTAGGTGAGTCCCTATCCAAAGCGTTCCAAGATTAGACAAATGTCTGCTCACCTTCTGATCCGGCTGCAGGC
Organism: Ganoderma sinense ZZ0214-1; assembly: GCA_002760635.1. Taxonomy (NCBI): domain Eukaryota; kingdom Fungi; phylum Basidiomycota; class Agaricomycetes; order Polyporales; family Polyporaceae; genus Ganoderma; species Ganoderma sinense. The sequence continues at coordinate 481,582 of AYKW01000014.1, read as the reverse complement.
GTTCTTGCTTGTGCCAGAAGAGAAGGATGGACACACTCCGAGTCTCCGCCCTCCGAGTTTGAAGCTCGGAGAGTCTCGGAATGGCATAAGCGCACATTCACGCAGTTCCGGTGCACCCGAAGCTGAGCGACCCGGACGCTTTTTGTCAAGTCGTCACTGTTCTCAGCTCCGGATCCGGCCATAGTCGGGTAGAGCGTTACGGTTGACTTCAACGAAGAACGCTACGAGGCAGCGTTTGTATGCTCGCGCGTTCTCGGAGAGCCCCGTTAACTCATGCTCCCCGCGAACGCCGTCCTCATGCCATTCTAAATCGCATGCCAGGAGGTTGGGGTCCAGGGACTATAAAAGTCCTGTCCAAGATGACCGTCGACATCCAACAGCCACATCCTCCATCCTCTCAACGTCTCAACCTCCCTTAGACTCTCACCCATACACCAATATGTCTTTCCTCAGCGCCTCCACCACCGCCCTTAAGCGTGGAATCGCTTCCACCGCCACCAGGACCCATGGCCCTAACCGCGGCATGAAGGTGAGAAATCTGTGGTGACTTTATCGAGACAGTTGTTGACATTGAGAACCGTCTAGATCCTCGCTGTCCTTTACAAGGGTGGTGAGGCGGCACAGCAAGAACCCCGCCTTCTCGGTACCATCGAGAACCAACTCGGTATCCGCGAGTGGCTCGAGTCCCAAGGCCATGAGTACATCGTGCGCGCCATTCCCACCCCCGTTGCCGTATAATGCAGTGTACTCATTCTCGTTCCCCTCTAGGTCACCGACGACAAGGAGGGCCCGAACAGCGTCTTCCAGCAGCACATCAAGGACGCCGAGGTCCTCATCACCACGCCCTTCCACCCGGGCTACCTCACGCGCGAGCTCATCGCCAAGGCCAAGAACCTCAAGGTGTGCGTCACCGCGGGCGTCGGCTCGGACCACATCGACCTCGACGCGGCCGTCGAGCGCGACATCCAGGTGCTCGAGGTCACGGGCTCGAACGTCGTCTCCGTCGCGGAGCACGTCGTCATGAACATCCTCCTCCTCGTGCGCAACTTCGTGCCCGCGCACGAGATGATCGAGCGCGGCGAGTGGCAGGTGTCCGACGTCGCGCGCAACGCGTTCGACCTCGAGGGCAAGGTCATCGGCACCCTCGGTGCGGGCCGCATTGGATACCGCGTGCTGGAGCGCCTCCGGCCGTTCAACCCCAAGGAGCTACTGTACTACGACTACAACCCACTCCCTGGCGGTAAGTGCATGCTCGCCGACTTAGTCCGATGCGTTCAAATGCGTTCTGATTCGCATTACCTGCGCATATAGACGCTGCTGCGAAGATTGGCGCACGGCGCGTCGAAGACCTGAAGGACTTCGTATCTCAGGTAAGCCACTGACTTCCGGACAACCTCCTTCTACATGTCTGACCCCTCGCTCAGTGCGACATCGTCACGATCAATGCCCCCCTCCACGATGGAACGAAGGGGCTCATCAACGCTGAGCTCCTCAAGCACTTCAAGAAGGGCGCATGGATCGTCAACACCGCGCGCGGCGCGATCTGCAACACGGAGGACGTCGCCGCGGCGCTCAAGTCCGGGCAGATCAACGGCTACGCGGGCGACGTCTGGAATGTGCAGCCGGCGCCGAAGGACCACCCGTGGCGCTACATGAAGAACCCGCTGGGCGGCGGGAACGGGATGGTGCCGCACTACTCGGGCACGACGCTCGACGCGCAGGCGCGCTATGCGCAGGGCACGAAGCAGATCCTCGAGAACTACTTCAAGGGCAAGGCGCAGGAGCCCGCGAACATTATTGTTGGCGTCGGTGCGTGTTTTTTTGCTTTTCCTGTTTGTCGACTGCGGAAGCTAACGCGTGGATTGCGTTATAGGCAAGTACGAGACCAAGTCGTACGGCCAGCGATAGATGTCCCTGACTCGCGCGTTGCGCCAAAGTCCACAATGAAATAGCATCCTCCTCTTTCTACACTGCGATTCGATTGCACACTCTGTAGACTATTCTACTTCACTCAATAGAGTCCTAATTTCATTCCACAAGGGTGTCTTCAAAACCAAATCGAAGGGCCGATCGAGGTCGGCTATAAGTGCCGAATATTCGGATATACGATAGTACATGGGTTACATGCAAAAATCGTCGCGATACATTGGATGAACACAGAACAAACAAACAAAGGTATCAGCTTGGGTAATACATCACTGTTCAACAAGCGTACGTCGATAGCTGGAGTCATCTTTCAACAAGAAGGAACACGTACCTCTCAAAGAGCTTCAAACATCACCAGCAGTTGCAGCATGTTCGCCTCGGACTTCAGGGACGAGATGAGGCTCTTCAACTTGAGCGAGTCGAAGCCCGGAGGGTCATATTTGCCTTCCATGTATCCCTCCCAGTCGGGGAAAGCAGGCTCCCAAGCCCACCTCTTGTTCGACCGCACAAACTTGCCCGGGAGCGCGACGTGCGTATTGTGGGGGTCGATGCACCGGAAGGCCAGGCCGGCATTCATGCTCCCCTCGGACAGCCTGACGGCGTCGTCGATCGCGATCCGCATGTCCTCCACGTCGAAGTCCGTCTCCATGATGACCGGGCTGGGGTGGCGCTGCGGGAAGAAGGAGAGCATCGAGATGATCGTGCCCAGCACCTCGAACCGCACGGGCAGCAGCCCCGCGAAGAGCGAGTTGTCCCCGAACCGCTCGCGCATGCTCCGCTGCGTGGGCAGCGTGTGGTTCCAGTTCTCGAGGTCGATCGCGGACCCGCTCTTGTACCGCTCGACGGTGATCCAGTCGTGCCCGATCACCCGGAAGCCGCGCCCGGGCGGGAGCGCGCGCGCCCCGGGCAGGCAGAGGAGGCCGATGACGAGGACCTTGGGCGGGTTTTGCGTGAACTTGAGGCCACTGTCCCGGAGGCCGCCCTCGCGGAGAGCATGGGCTTTCGCGTAGATGCCCACGGCCCAGTGGTTGGTGTCGATCCAGTCCGAGAGCGCGTCGGAAAGCTCGGTGGCGTCCTTGAACCCGACGAGCTGTCCTTCGGTGTCGAGCCGATCCTTGCCCCAGTTCTCGCGATCGCGTCGCGTGATGTATTTACACATCGCCCTAGCAGAAGGGGCGGTCAGTTATTTCCCTGATCCTCTTTCGAAACACCGTTCGGAGGCTACAAGGGTGCTACGTGGCATGTGCAGATCAGTACTACAAGTGGTACGGTGAGACGTACTTGTGGTGAGCCCAGTCGTTCTTTTGGCACTCCTTGCTGCAGTACATGACGGAGCCACATCCTGCACATCGCTTGAGGTGTACGTTCTCTTCCTGCGGCTTGAGGCAGCTGCAGCATTTGCGCAGTACTATCATGGACTCAGGAGAATATTTCAGAGTCTCGGCCATGGCAAACCGTCGTTCATGCGAAACCTGTCTTCCCGAACGTAGTGCGTGCCCTTGAAACCTGAAGTTGTCGCCGATAGAAACTTGAGGGAACAGGTCAGGATTTCGTTGTTGCGGTAAAGGACGACTCGGAGAGAGCGTCTAATCGTTGAACGAATGATTAGACGGTGGCAGTGACTCTTCGTCTACGCCACTCAAACTGGTATAGTACTACATCATCGTAGGAATGTGGAAAAATACTGACGATAAACCGGGAAATAGAAAATGGACATAAACGTAAGACTGAAAGATGAATGGCTACACCCATGCGCCCATCCCTCATTCCTTAACGACGACGGGCCATCCTGACTTGAAGTCGAGGTAGTTGATGCCGAGGTACGAAGCGCCGCCGTACGTATCGTTGCGGACATAGTGGTAGAGGAGGATATCGCGGCCGCTGATGGGATCCAAGTAGACGCTCTCACTGCCGGGAGCGTAGATGTTGTCGTGTGAGCCGAGGACGTGAACCCCAATCGGAGGGCTGGATGCCTTCGTCAAGAGGTTGCCTTGCTTATCGGTGAACGGACCGGTGACGCTCTTGCTGCGACCGACAAGAATCTTGTACTCCTCGCCGGGGGCTGGGCGAGGGTGGGAAGACTTCATAACAAGGAGCAGAATGAGCTAATGCCGAGTTCTGGAGAACTGTCAGGGAACACGTACGTTGGCGCCAATAAGAGGGGTAACGCCGTTGGAGAAGAAGAGGTAGTAGTATGCCGAGTTTTTGGGCTTGTACATGAATCCGGCTTCGTTGGGCTCGGAGTTAGCACCAGCAAGGTGGGTACTAGGGGGGGCCTGTACATCGTTAAGCCTATGTGAAGATATGCCAGACAAAGAGAGGGGCTTACCTTGGCAGGCTTGCTAATGTTGGTAAGGGGGACTTGGAAAAGCCCCTGGTTCCAGGATCCGAACGACAACTTAAGTCCGCCATCCGCTTCAATCAAGTTGGGGCCAACTATAGATGCCAGGATGAGCCTCATGGCAAGTGAAAGAATGGGGGCCGTCGACAAGCCACTCACTAGCGTTGAAAATATCACCCTTCTTCGAATGGAACACCTCCCCGTGGTCGGTCCACGTCCCTTCCTCCATTGTCGGGCTAGTCGCCAAACCAATGGAGGAATTCGGGCTACCAACAACCGATACGGCATAATACAGGACGTATTCCCCGTTGACGTAGTTGATATCCGGAGACCAACCGAGGCAGCGACCTGGCAGATTAATCTTGGAGCACTTGCCAGGAAGGACCGAGCCATTGCGCGTCCAAGGTCTACAGTTTTCGCATCAGAAAGGAGTAAGCGACATGCACGGCATAGGTTGCTCACCCTTTTAAGTGAGGGCTGGTGAATATCTTGAGGCCTTCATCGGTGGAGAAAACGAAGTACTTCTTGAGTTTGGAATTGTAACGGATGGAGGGGTCGCGAAGCACGACATCGCCTATAACTGATATGAATCACGTGCCGTCTGCGAGTTGGCAGTGAAAACTCACTAGTTCCAGGAATGGGGTTAGGCACCGACGCGGACAGAACAAGCGTAGCGAGAGAAAATAGGGTTGCAAAAAGGAACTTCATGGTAGCAGCGAAAGAAGAGGAAAGGTTTAGAACGAAACGCCCACTCTGAGATGGACACGCACGACCAACCTATATAGTGCTCCAGGATCATCATATGGACGCCTCCACTTGCGTTTCGTAATTTGATCGGTTTGGGGGTAGACCATGCAGAACCCCATATGCATGATCGTATCGAAGGTATGGACCTGTGCGACACCATGGTCAGTCAGTGCTCTCATCTCGAGACCGTGGACCTTTACAGCGCCTTTCATATTGATACGGAAAACGCGTTTTCGTGCGAGCCAGCGTCTCAAGGGCGCTCCCAGAGACGCCGGACGATCACGAGACCGGAATCCGGGACCGGGTGACGAGTTACTGGGTTACATGATTAGAGTGACCAACGACCGCGAGCTTCCACTCCAGGGATTCCGCTATTTGCACATGAAAGTTGTCTTTTTTGACTTTGAAACCCACAGATGCATACACCCAGAGGGTTTATATCCAGTTTATGGAGAGGAATTCGACGCCAAGCTTCGATTTAGGTGGCTTCGTCCCCATTCCGTGACAGAGTGACTTCCCGGTTCACCGGCTGTTTCTGTTGCCCGTCAGCCCGGCACAGCCCTCGGTCCTGGAGCGCCCTTGAGACGCTGGCTCGCACGAAAACGCGTTTTCCGTATCAATATGAAAGGCGCTGTAAGAATTGCGAATTGCTTCGTGTCGCACATTCAAATGATGCTTATGGCATGCATGTTTCATGTGATAGCTTTGATGTGACCACGAACGCTGAGTATTGTTGCGAAAGAACACCTTTGAGGCAATTCGCGTGCTTACAACGGTCGAAGTCTGTCAGTGGATTGGAGTCAGATGTGTGGAGGACTAACCCTGACCAAACGCATTGGCCCAACCGTCACCGTAAGTTAAGATAGATAATGTGTCGATGATGGGAAACTGGATCCCAAGGTTGACGTTGATGCCCCTGGTGGGCCGCTTATCGGTCTGGTTAATGCTACTCAGTGCCCACCGGCACTGGTTTGGAGCCTCGTTGGACTTGGAGAGGATGGAGCTGACTCAGCTGCGCTGGCTACCTCGGAGTGCCTGGACGTTGAACATACGTTGAACGTTGAACCTCTGATTTGATATTCCGGCAATTCCTTGGAGGAGGCACTGCCACAAGACTCGGTTGATGTGCCCAGCTGCAACTGTGGCTGCGTTCGCTTGAGAAGACGTGAGATGCACTCTGACGCGCTGCAGATATCATCCTATATCATCTGAGGGCGCGTGTGGAGTAAACATTATTATAATCTGAACGAGAATAAGATGGACATCTCACCGCTCTGCCAGAGGATACCAGCCTGTCATGTTTATACGAGAACTTCGGAGAAGGACCCTTGGACCCAGAAGCCTCATAACCAGAAGGCAGGTCTTTGTACTGCGGCGAGGGACCGAACAAAGTGCGACGTGCTCAGGCATGTGTGTTCGCCGCCCAGGATCATTCGCTTCGATCTGGACTCCAAGTCATCAGATCTTCAGAGGTCATCAGTTCCACCACTGGCACATGCTCGACGAGCGGCGAAGAAGGTTGTGTACCCAGTACTAGTGTGGTGCAGATCAATGCGAATGCGACTTTCGGTTGAATGCCGTTGGTGTCGGACTGAGACCTGAGGCCTGAGGCCTGAAGCTGAAGGTGCTTTGATTCTGACGTCACGCAGTTAGCCCTCGCCTACAGAACTCCTATTACTGCACAGGGGTCCTTGGCTGAGCGCTGGACCATTCAATCATGATGAGGGCATGGACCTGTGCCTTGGCCATGAGTTGCATGTACGTAAGTCATATGATGTTCGAATTCGATGTAACAAAGTCGGACACACCTGCAATGAGCGTTGGATTGACCACTGGCATGGAGTCAAGAAGCATTCATATACGGCAAAAATAGTTCATGGCATAAAACGATCTTGAATCTATTCAAACCATAATTTGGTCCGGGATACCACTCACGGTGCACCTTGGATGCACCCTTACGAGCTAAGTGGTGCGGTCCTGGCGTGGTGTGGTACCGTGTGACAATGCAGCACGATCGTCCGATGCTACTTACGGTGCCTAGGACGACTGGAAGATGATCAACTTTTCTCTCCGTCGCAAGGAACCATGAAACCGGTTGTCAGAAGGTAAACCACGTGGATACACGGTCGGTCCTTGAAGTTTGATAACCTAACATCAATCTGCGTTGATCGGGGGCAAAGGTTCCTGGCGTCTGGGCACCGGCCAGACCTCCGCCAAGGTCGAAGCTTGGAAGACACGACCGCCTTTCACCACGAAGCGGATGTCCCTCGTGCCGCTGATGTCGCCCTCAAGGAGGTCGATACCGGGAGGGTAGACGACGAAGTCGGCGAGCTTGCCAGGGGTCAGAGAACCGACTGCGTCGTCGATGCCTAATGTGACAGCCGCGTCGGATGTCGCGGCCCGGAGAGTCTTAAAAGACGCGGCTCGAGTTAGCGCAACCAAGACAACACAAAAGGTGCAGCAAACTCACCTCGTAGTTTGTGAGGCCACCCGATTGGGTGTACCACATCTCGGCATGGTAGTTCACACCGAGTGGAGGCTCGCCGTGTGCACCAATGTGCGCCTTGAGGCCTTTGCGGACCAGCTTGGCGGTGGAGATGGAGGTGTTAAAGGCCTGGTAGGCTATGCGGAACTCAGTTCTCGGTCATAGCTGGAAACTGGCACAGACTCACAGAGTTTGGGACGAGCCGTGGACTCGGTCAAGGACTCCAGGCCATCGTGACGAGCGAAGCGCCTCAGCCTGTCGAAAGGTAAGTATCACGATGAATTTCGACAGAACAGTACGCTCACTTCTCGTTGTTTGGAATATCCTCTGTCGCCCAAATGAGTTGTTCTCCCATCACGCCTCCATAGTTGACAATATGGGTCGGGGTCGACCCCGTGCCGCTCAGTGCGTACAAGTTCAAGACGTCATCATAAAGTACCGGGATGGGGAGAGCATGTTCAATGGTTGTCATCCCTGCGATAAATCATGCATGAGCAAGATAACGTGATACAAATAAAAGGAGCAGTCACCGTCAACGATGTAAGTTTGGTCCCAATCATAGTTCATACCCTGCGAATATGTTAGTGACAGTACCATCGGACATAGAAATATCACCTACGCCCTCCGGGAAACAAAGCATGTCAAGCTCGCGCGCAGCAAGGAGCAACCTCTGACGGGACGCACTAACACTTGCTTCAGTCTTGGACCCACGAGGAAAGAAATGGTACGACATACCGAGACGGAAGATTGTAGTTCTTGTACGAGAAGCTTGACGGGCCACCCTCAACCTTGATACGCAGCAAGGCAGACCGAGCCTCCTCCATGCTCACAATGTCTTCGTGGATCGGCGCTCCAGCACCATAGAGGATGGTTCCTGTTTGGAAGATGCGAGGGCCGACAAGCTGGCCACGCTCCAAACGGAAGCGTTCTGCGAAGGCGAGGACTGTGTCCGCACTTGGGCTGTAGTACAGAAAGTAAGATGATGCCTAGGAGAAGAATAGAACGGAACATACTTGTGGAGAGTCGTAACGCCATACGCAAGGAAAGTCGCCATCTCCCACGACCTCGCCGGAAGTGCGGTTTCAAAGCCGTCCCAGTGCGCGTGTACGTCGATGAAACCGGGAACGATATATCCTAAACAACTATGTTCTGCGAGGTTACTAGGGCAAGACGCGGCTTAGATGACTGACCTCCTTCAGCATCGAGAACAGTCGCCCCATACGGAATAACGTAGTCGTGGACTCCAGCAATCGCCTCAATCTGGCCGTTGCGCGTCACAAGCACCGCGTCGTGCAGGATATCGTTGTGGATGTTGCCGGTGCTCATCGTCAACAGGGTCGCGTTCGCAAAGACGAAGAAATCCGCGCCTGAGCTTGCATCCTCCACTGCGGACTTGCCATACTCAGCCTCCGCGAACGCAGCTGCCTCTTCCTTCAGACGCGCGATGTCGCTGGCATACTCGACGATGACCTCCTGGTACTTCGGGCGGCTCTTCGTGCATTCAATACCGAAGTTCACTTGGTCCTTCTGAGCGACCTTGTCACAGACGCTCAGCTTCGAGACGTCGACGTAGTGGAGGAAGGGACCTAAAGGCCAACAATCAGTTACAGTTCTTGCGAGGACATGTTACAATACTGCAACGTACCGAGGAACCAGAATAGCCTCGACCCGTCTGCGCTCCAGGTGATCGAATGTCCCCCATCCACGCTCAGCCTCTGCAGGCCCTTGGTCGCGTTCGCAGGCTTGCTCCACACCGCGTCGTCGGCCGCCACGGCGGGGGCATAGTACACGTGGTGGAAATCGACGATCGCGACCGCGCTCTTCTTGCTCTTCGACGGCGGCGGGACAGCGAGCTCCGCGGACATGCGGCCCTTAGCGAGCGTCTCGTGCTTGTATTCGCCATCCTTGTCAGGGCCGCTCGCGAGGTCGATGACGAACGCGCGCCGGGGCGACGAAACGAGGAGCCTTTTGTTCTTTTCGAGGAACCGGAGCTGCGTGATCAGGACGTTGTCTGTGTCGATCTCGGACGGGACAAACTTCACGTTCTTAATGGCGACCTTCCCGTGGGGGCTAGAAGGAAGCGTGAGCTCGCCGATGTACAGTCCAGCACCCGCGGTCGCAACAACGTCCCCGGTGAGGTAGTCGCCGCCCGTGCGGAGGAACGCGATTTGGCGCTTGGAGCCAGTGCAAGCACAAAGGACCGGGGAGTAGTAGCGTCCGAAGGGGAGGCCAGTCAGGACGTGCGCGGTGCCGGAGGTGAGGTTCGCAAGCTCAAGTGTCGTAAACTCGACGTCTGACCAGCGCGCGTGGAGGACAAGGTGAGGAGCGCCAGGGACGAACGAAGGTGAATAGTAGGGCGCCTTGCTGTCGTGGACAGGGACTGGTTCGGCGTAATGCTTGCCGCTACCCTCGACCTTCTGCACGTAAGTCGCGCCGGCGGCTTGGAAGACGGCATAATCTCCCGCCTCATCGACACGGAGCTCATGGAACGCATATACGCGTTGAGTTTCAGCGGTCTCGACGGACTTGAGGTCAGTCTTCGAAGATCGCGTCTCCGCGATGCGCTTCTCGATGTGAGCCTGGAAGGGAATGACTTGGGGTTCCCCAGCAGAGACCCGCTCTCCGTTCTTGTTTACAGCGAGAGGCACGTGGTAGATCTTTCCGGCAGCCCAGATGATGATCGCGTCATCTTCGGGAGTGAACGCGAAGGATGGATAAGTCCCCATCGGGGCGGAGACAACACTCAGGTCGTAGGTCAGGCCATACCAGATATTGCGGAGTGTGCCAGTCTCCAGGTCCCTTCATTCGTTTGTAAGAGTATGTTCGATGGATGAGCACAACGTAACGTACTTGAGAACCAATGCCTCCTTGTCGCGGACGCGGCGAACGAAAGCCAGGGTACGACCGTCGCGCGACAGTTCAGGACGGGTGGCTCCTCCTGGATTAGCGTCAACGAGGGTCGTAGTCTGCTTGGAGGTTATGTTGGTCGAAAAGATAGCATTGATACCCTTGTAAACATCTGAGAGAATGTCAGTACAATACGATCCACCATTCACAACAGCTCCCACTTACCCTTGCTATACTCCCAACCACCGTTTGTATCGCGAACGTTCTTCGAGTAGATCAGCGTATCGTTGCCTTTCCAGATGAATTGTTCGGGCCCGACTTGCTGGTCGCCGTAGTTCTCTACGCCCCAACCGAAAGGCAGGGTCCGACCAACCAAAAGCTTTCCACTTCCAGCTCGAATGGAGTTCGCCGATGCATGCGCAGGAATGGAGAACTCCCAAGCCTCGCCCGCGCCGAGACTGCGACTGGATGTGAACCATTTCGTCGCCACGACCTTGGTGCTGTCCGGATGGAACCGCGCGTCCGATACCCATCGGTAGGTCTCGTTAGTGATACGTCGGGCTGTGTCATACTTAGTGAGCACCAGACTTCTCAAAAATCAGACTACAGGGGCAGAACGCAGGGAAGAACGCGGATAAGATTGATACCTGCCTCGGACGCGGGTATGCCTGGAATCGTCCCTAACACAACGATAGCTGAAGTGCTGACCGCCGAGGTTCTCGGTGAACACAACCAAGCGGGCGCCTCGAGATGCTTCATGCGTGCCCGATTTCTGACAGTAACGAGGCGCAGAACTGACCTCGAGTTATCCAACATACGCGAGTGCCCGCACGGGGATGTACCCGGCGCGAATGTCGGGTACACATCCGCACGGGCACGGGTATGACCACAACATCCTCAGTGAACCCGTGTCCGTCCCTCCAAACATGACGAGCATATGAGAAGCAAGGAACTCACCGTCATATCGCCCCTCGCGAAGCAACCTGTTGTATTTCCTCTCTGGGGTCTCCTGGACGCCGCCGGCAAGAAGCTCCTCTTCCACTTCCTGAGCGTTCAATGCGTCCTCGATATCGCCTGTGGCATGTGTGGGGCGGATGTCGGCGGCTGCACAACCATTCCACTGCTTGACCCAAATGTTCTCAACGCCAAGTCCCGCGTCGCTTCGGAAAACGAACTGGGTGCCGTCGGGAGAGAAGTGAGGGTCGGAGTCGTGGGGAACACCCTTTAAGACGGGGACGGCGCGCGTATAAGCCCCCGCAGCCAGCGCAGACACGTCGTACGCGCTGGAGGAAAGGCAGTAGATGTCGCCGAGCAGATCGAAGATGACTTCGCCTGTCTTGGGGTGCACGTCGAGCCGCATCCAGGTGCCCTCCGTCACGTCATACTCCAGCTTGCGGGGGAAGGGGAAGTCCGTGGATATGTCCCAGGGGGTCTGCTCGCGAAGCGGCCAGATGTCGTCCCTCCATTCGTGGGCAGGGTCGGCGAGGTCGGCGGACTGAGAGGAGATGGGGGTGCTGAACAGGCCGGTGGGAGTCCAAGGTATGGGGTAGAGCGTAGAGAGGAGTGCAAGAGAGGACACGAGCAAGGCGGTCTTCACCAAACGGGTCCTGGGTGTGCGCACATACGCCGCAGACACTTGCCGGACGACATAAAAGTCGCGCTTCTCATCCATCTTGAGTACCCACCAACGTCACTGGAGTCGCGCGACGCGCATGTGTGTGAGCTCGGTACGCCTAGGCCTATCTCAAACGAACTCTGACATACAGTCGCTAGGCAATCTTGCGTCGGTGTAGGTCGTGTAGGGTGGTACAGAGATGAGGAGAGTCGTTGAAAGGGAACAACAGTCTCTCAGGAGTCTAGCTTTCGACTCTCTCACTGTCCCACCCACGACGCGCTCACGCGTGCTAGCCGTTGTCGACGTCGTGCGACATTCCCAGCCCGGCGCTGAGCGGTATCCGGTTATGGAATTACGTAAGAAACCCTCAACAAACCCCATTAAAAGCTCTTGCAAGTTCCAACGAACCTGGTCACTAATAGTGCTGCACATGGACCACGACAGGACAGAAGGGGCTCTCCGCGCGGGCCAATTGGATCAAGGGAAAGATGTGCTTACGATAGGGGGAACTCGGAAGACCGAGGACTCATGACCATCTGGAAGGACTGGCAATCGCATAAATAGGGCAACATTGCGAATCCGGTCATAAACTCAACCTTCTCTCCTTTCCACCTCTTGCCACAATGCCCGCTATCGAAATCAGGACCAACGTTTCCGTCGCTGACCCCAAGGCGTTCGTGAAGGAGCTCTCCAAGGCAAGGTGGTCCATCGATGACACCCCGCGCTCTCGCTGACGTTGGCAATCTGTTATAGTTCTCCGCGGAGACACTGGACAAGCCCGAAGCTTACGTTGGTGTTCACCTCGTCCAGGAGCAGACCATGACGTTCGGGGGATCTTTTGATCCTGCATTCCTTCTGTCGATCGTGCGTGACCTCCTGTTCATTGCGGGTACTTGGTCTGAGTGGCATGCTCCTCTAGTCGAGCCTGGATAACCTCCCACCCGAGAACACGGAGAAGTTCTCTAAGGCTTTCGCTGCCTTCATTCAGGAGAAGCTCGGCGTGCCCCATGACAGAGGCTACATGTGAGGAGTCCTGCCCCGTCGCTCATTCTGTATCTTTCTCACTTTATCCTCGTAGTCTCTTCAACGACCCGGGAAGGCCGAACATTGGGTGCGTTCCCATCTCAGCTCCGCGCCCAATGGCGCAATCGTCTGACCAATCGTTCTCATAGCTTCTCGTCGACCACCTTTGCTACTATCTTCGGCAAACAGTGATGAAGGAAGATGCGAAGTTGGAGGAACAAGATGGCGGACTTCCCAGAAGTCGCGCCATGTGTACGAATATGCCAGCTCTATTATACAACCTCACGCGTTCTTCGCTGTGGATGACTGTCTACATTCGCAGATTGAAATCAGCATCCGATTCTCAGTCCAAGCTGACCCTTCGGGACCCATGACTCCTCTTGACTCCTTCGGAAAACCCTGTAGACATCTCGTTCCAAAACTGGTAGCACAGTCCCACTCACCGTTCATCGATTCATCTCTATCCCAGGCCTTCCCGGACTCCTCGTGTGGTCACGCTGCAGCAACAGCAGAGCCTTCGTCACATGCTCATCCTCCTCGTCATCGCGCTTGACTTGGTCAGAATGCCACAACCAATGGCATTGGCTTCGTGCTCAGCGCCCAGGCACCACCCCGGAGTAACAGCATGCTCTGTGGGGATCGTTCTGGTGCTGATACCTGCGCCCAAGTCGTCGGAGTCCATCCCAAGTCGTTCCTGACACGTTCGATTGTCGTGATACTGGCCGACTGGGACCGTAAGGTGCGAAAAGTGGAAGCAAGTGAGTTTGTAGCTCATTACTTACTCGAGTCATCACAACACGCTTAGTGACATCCTTTTCAAATGAGGCTTCCGCGCGCATTCGATGAAATATTCTGAACTTGAAGAACCATTGAAGTGTTGTTGCTGCGTCGTCGAACGCAGCTTGAACCGATAGACGTGCCTGTGGCCAACATCTTATCGGCATTGGGCGCGTGAAACATGAGTTCGTGAACAGTTCTGCTCAAACCCGGGCCAATTCGAAAGACAATCACTGTCCATCATCATGCCGCCCAAGAAATCGACGCCAATTGGAAGCCATGAGCGGTGAGGTCTGATGGTTCTCACTCGCCTGATATTTCTCTCTACTAACGCATGCTGGCGGCAGGATCGAAGATGCATCTGCCGACGTGGTGATCGGTGTTAATTCTCCCTGGACTGTTGAACCCTACTTTCTTAAGCATTGGTGTCTTGGACAAGTCCTTTATCTCGATTGGATGCACGCGGTTTCGCGCTCGTCGACACTGCTCAAGACGGCGTGGCCCGTGGGTGGTAGGCGGCGGACCTGTGCGGCCATCCAAGAGGTTGGTGTCCTCAACCACTTGGCTTCAAGTTGTCCTCGTTCCTCATACACAGCGACTTGGAGGTCAAGTTTGAGCGCACGCTGCTAAGCACCTTATATCTCTATACCTTCCGGCAATTCTCTGGTGACACACACAGGGAGGTGGCGTGATTTCACTTCTCTCCTTTCCAGGTCGCCACACATGCTGCACCGATGGCTCTGGTGCGTCGTAACCGTACGCGTCCAGTTTGGGTATCCCTATACCGACTCAGACAGCACAACAGGTTGTGCACCAAATATTCCGGTTCTAGTCTCGACAGTGTTGACCCTTGGACGTCAGGTTTGATATTATGTGCGACGTGGTGTAATCTTTACATTGGGTGAACGTTCAGCATTTCCGTTGCTCAGGATAAGTCGACAGCTTTGGCGGTGGTTCGGAACTGCGCCGGGCGCGGCCTGGCGTTGCAAGAGATGTGCACGGTTGTATGTTCGCTGGTACAGAGATTCGAGTTCAGCCTCCGTAAGGGACTGGATCCGAACGAGTTCGAAAAGAGCATGAAGTATTATGTCTTGACGGGGCGGCCGACCTTACCAGTGCTTCTCCATCCCCGAACGCAGTTACCTTGCGACCCGCTCTGGGCAGTTGTACCATCGTTTTCTTGTGGACATTGCCAGGAGACGTTCCTCACGCTCTGAACCTACAGGTTGTCTCGATCGAATCTGGCTGTACAGGATCTCCCAGTCTACAGGAGAGAAAGGCTTACCGTCTTCGCTGTTCATCGAGGCATGCTTCAAAAAGGTCATTAGTACTATAGCAAGACGATAATAGATCTCATAGCGATACAATCAACGTCCACATATGATGATTTAACGTCTCAAGAGATCGACTCTATGTTTCGACTTAAAGGCTTAATGTTCTAAAGCCTCGCAGGTGGCATTGGAGGTATGCTATGTGATGGAGTCAGACGTATACCAATAGGAGCCTTCACGAATACCTACTTTGAAATCTGCTTGTACACGTTCGACGCGAGCCGTCGCGCCCAGTTGCGCGCGTCCAGATGTGGAATATACCCTTCCTGAAACGACGCGAGCGGAAGGACCTCCGGCCGGAAGCGCAGACGCGCCAAGTGGTCGCGCAGCTCGTCGCCTGAAGTTGACGTCGAACGCGGGCGCTCAGTCAATGCTCGTCTCCTCTTGCTCATTATCTCGGGAAAATGCGTACCTGACGGAGCGTAGCGGAAAGACGGGTCTTGGGAGAGCCAGTAACGGTACAATGCCCACGACGGGCCGTCGAACGAGCCCATCCCAGGGGGCATGCCCACCACTCGGGCGGCATCCACGGCCGCGGCCTCCTGTAGGCCGCAGTTGTAGAACGCTTCGAAGCCCAGGCACAAAGACGTTAGATATGTGTTCTTATCTCCAGCCACAAAGTCTCCGCTTACCTCTGATTGCCTCCTGCGACATAGTAGAGATAGAGATGGCGGACGTCCTTAATCAGGGGGAGAAAGAAGGTTTTCCTTTCCCCGCAGTGGCACGAGCCCAGGCTATAACCCGTCGAGCTCCGACTGAAAGCGCGCGCTCGCTGGGCCCGGTGGCCATGGTGTGTGCCCGGGAAGGCATTGCGTGCACTCGGTTTTGCGGAGGATCATTGCGGAACGTGCGTGACTGAACTTTCGACGCTTCTTGACATTCAGAGGGACTCTCATTGATCCGGAGGGCCGGGGATGGGGCCCAGACGATGTGTCAATCATCCCGGAGAAGATGCACGTTCCGTAATGCGGAGGAGCAGGGAGGAATTTCAATAAACATATGAACATCGCACTTCAGGCCTTCAGGCGTTGGTCCAGTTTATAAGAGGAGGCCTGAGCAAGAAGAGCTTGCACTAGGTGCATTTGAGAAAGAGAAAAGGATACACGGTTGCGGAGGGCGGACAGGAAAGTCAGTGGTGGTACTGCATAGCCGGAGCATGAGTACCAGCGCGTCGCACATCGCACAAGCGACAAGGCTCGGCCTCTGAGGACACGGTCGCCTTCAACCAAGGCTTACCGGCATCTAAAGTCCCACGGGGAAGGACTGCGACGGCTATACTTGAATAACTTTTGACTTTCATCTTCGAATCGGAGCGTGAGGTGAGCCGACATGAAGATCAACGCTACGTACATTTCCTGAGCGGTGCCGCAGCCCGGCGGCTCGAACCTCTGGACCACCCACTCGCATTGCGATTTCTCCCGGAAGAGCTATAGCATGTCAATTGAGATTCAGCTTGGACCCTCTCTTCGGAAAATCCGGCAGGCGGGACATGTTGTTGTTCTTAACATCACCACAGCGGAGAGCTGCGAGTCTACCCGACTTCTCTCGGGTAGAATAGGTGTGCAGAGCACGTAAGGCACTGACCGGAGCTTGTTGTTATTGACAACGCGCTTGCTAGACGGCTCGGAGCTCCTGTACAAATTCTGCGAAAATTGGCGGGATTCGCGATGATGATGTGCCAGCGCGCGGAGGGCCCCGACGATCCATGCATTACGCGGATGAATGGAGACTTGCCTCGATAGTGCTTGAGAACCCTGTGGTAGCAATTCCGGGACCTATGACTCCGACGCTGGAGGCGAGGCGTATGAACTAGCTCAGCTTGCTGTCACCGATAGTCTGTGCTTGGAATGAGCTACTTAGGAGGATGGTACTCAGGCGGCTGTGAGTACAGGGTAATATGAAGGAAGCATCGGTGGGGAAATGACGCACCGAGTCGTTGCATAAGGAAACACAGGGCGATAAACCATATTCGCAGACTGGAAAAGACGTCCAGATGCTCCAATTCCACCCGCGAAGCACAAACCAAAGAAACAATCAAGGATGGGTGTGGTCTCGATCATAGCCACTTCGAGGAAAGACCGCGCATCTGGAGTACCATAGGTAAACTGCTCAAAATTGGGCGGCATGGATCGTATACTACTCACCATCCACAATTTCTACCCATCGCTCAGCAGTAGTAATATTTCCCATTGCTGGAGAGGCACCCACGCAAGGCGACAATTTCAATTTTCCTGCCAATGACGGCTTTGGGGAGCTTCCGACAGCGAACCACATGCTCACCTCGGTGTGTAACATCCCCATAAACTCTTTGCGATGGTAGTTGACCTACAGGAGACGTTCATTCGGGGACTGGAGGGGATGGTCGTCAGGAACTCATGGTGGTTGGAACTGAACCCGCATTTGAATACAGAGACGCCCGTTAGGGCCTGGACTCCATCCGCAGATGTCCGCCGACCGTTGGGTGGCGCCAGCCTTTGCTTGAGCCCCTTGTTGTTGACCCACGACGTGCTCACGATGCCAAGCATATCAAACTCTCCGACTACTACAGCCTCAGGAAAGCAAAGGTACAATGTGGTGAGCAGTGTGTGTACTAATGATTGGGTCGTGCGGGGACTCACAGCCGACGGGCCTCAACAGAAGTGAAAAGTACTGCCATTTTACCATCTTCAGAAGCAAATGCACCATCTATTTTCTAGTCAAGCACTTCTACAAGATGGTGTTTTGCTTTGATACTACGGGGCCGGTGCCGAGCGATTCTGGATTTCATGGTACCGGTCTTGGATAAAGGTCCCTTCTGCCAACGCAAAATTTAAAGAGGATTTTCTTCGTAGGTTGATTCAGTAGAGATATCTCCTTTAACGCATGCCCAAACTCAGATCAGTTGACAAAGGTCAAGCTTCTCAGCCACGCGTTCGTATGTATCGGAAGGTCCCTTGGGAAATCCCTTTGGAACGAGACCGTCCTTGTTCGCCACTTCAACGCCACTCAAATTCTTCTCATATAAGGTACAGAGTTTACCGTATCTCAATCGCAAAGAGACCTCACCACTTTCTACCCATATTATTCCCCTGTGCCTCAGCGGACCTTGTACTTGCTCCCACTCTACAGGCGACGTCCCTCGTTCGCTCGGTTTTAGATGTCCAGGAAACGGCGAGCAACTTCTCTCCTCCAGGAGACGATTGAAACTCGGGAAGATGGATCCCTCGGATCGCACCAAGGAAATCTTACCGCAAAACCAGCCCTCCAGTCATGCCCGACTCTGCCACTCGAGCTCGAACACATGATCATTGGTCACCTCCATGGGAACCTGGTCGCTCTCAAAGCGGCCTCTCTGGTCTGCAAAGACTGGACCAAGGCTGCGCGTCGGCATCTGTTCCATACCGTCGAGCTCGCTGGTGTGAACCAACTCCTTCGCTTCTCCGCCGATGTTCCTCTTATCCCAGATATCCGCGAGAGCGTCCAGGTGCTGGAAATCCGCGGAGAAGGAGATCAGCTGATGGCCGCGCCCCAACCCCTGCCGACCTATGTGAACTTCGTCGTCGATACTGTCGCCTCAATGCCCAGGCTGCTCGAGCTCCACTTCGTCAGCGCCCCGATGGTGTTCAAGCCATTCGCGATCAACCCTCCCCGTCGATCCTCACTGCGCTTCCTAGCCTTTACGATGAGGAATTGTTCCCCGGAGGACTTCCAGTGCATGCTCCACATCGTCGGCCTCTTCTCTGACATTTCTTCACTCATATTTTCGATGATTGACCCGATGAACGTCGATGGACAAGCCATGCCCTCGCCCGAGAAGCTCCTCCAGGCTGGCGTACTCCCGTCTTACGGCCCGGTGAAACTCCGCTGTCTTGAAATCATGGGCATCAACCACCACTGGCTCCCTTTACTTCTCTGTACCCTGCGTCACGTTGGTGCACTACGCGACAGAACACTAGCAATGCATCTATGGCCCAACATGGTGCGGAACAGCGATATGGCTGTTGAGGCCGCCTCGGCGACACGCACGTCTCTAGAGGGCTATGGTGCATTCTTCGGGGGGTTGGGCCCTGCCCTCCGCCTCCTCGACGTAGATCTCCTCTATCCCATCGCAGCTGCGCGCGAACGTAAGTCAAGCGCTGACATTCTGAGCCTCCCTACGCTGACAACCCCCGCTCAGAGCTCAACGGCAACCTGTTCACGATCCTCGGCCTGTCCGCGTGCACGAACCTCCAGTGGCTATCCCTGTACCTCGACGTCCCCAATGACCTTGACGATGCACAAGTCATCCTCGCTTCCACGCTCCGCGCCTACACCGAGATCCTCGCCACAACCCACTTCCCTGCGCTTAACTTCGTCGCCCTCCACCTCATCGCGGACGGTGCCACAGACGAGGACGAGCTCTTCTACGACCTCGACTGGTCCCTGCTCACATCCGCACTGCTCGGTCTTCCGGCGCTGTTCAGGTTTGTGATCTACATGCGCTGCAACAGGCCTCGGGCGCCCATGGGTGGCCGTTACCTGCAGGACCTGATGCCGTTGCACAGGGCGGGGAAGTTCATTCTCATCCACGCCAAGGTACGTTCTTCTCCCGCGTGTACAAATACGCATACGCACGTCGCTGATGTTCTTTACTTAGGAGGACGCGTCTGGGCAGCAGGCGATACCGGTCCTACATCCCGAATCAAGAGATCGCGGAATACTACTAGCGGAGGGGCGGCAATAAGGGCGGCCGTAGCGGCGGAGACGACTTTGAAAGGCGAGGAGAACAACAAGGGCCCTTCTACGCTGAATGCGGGAAGCGACGGTGAACCCGCGGAGGATGGCTTCGGGAAATCTGTTGGGCCTGGTGAGGGTACAGACGAAGCGTCCGAGGCGGAAGCCTGTGTCTTTCAATTGGTCCTTACGAACACCGGTTCCTGTGCCATTTGCGTTCGTGGGTGCCAACAATTAATATTGCGTGTGCTCACCCCTTTCTCGTGGACACATCCTGCAGGCTGTAACAAAGTCATTTGTATGCTCGGCCACCTCAGAATTGTAATTAATGCTCTTCGCGCATCAGTTTTTCTTTTCCGCATTTCATACTTACTTTAATACTTAGGCTCAGCGAGCCGTGCCTTGGCAACGGAGGCACCGATCGAGTCGCGCCCTCCTCATACTGAATTATCCTGAACCATACAGCACAATACTCACATCTACAAGCTTATACCAAACGTCCGCCCCAGACCTGCCAGTCCGTCTCGCGACGACACCACCGCGCCGTGCGAAGCACGAAAGCTTAACCCTGTTCCAGAACTCGTCCTCAGGCTGTGGGGAAGTCGGGAGGGGCATCATGATCCCGCCGGCCCCACGGCCCACAATATACATATGAAAGCTTATCCACGCCCAATCGCAAGTCAGACCAGCATCGGACTGTGACAGGACAAGGCGGTCGAGCCAGGCCTGTGGGCCGGCGAAGGTGAGCCTTGTTTGGGCCAATCGCGTCTGAACCGAAATGAACGCAATTAAGTTACAGCAGATTCAGAAATGGTTGACGCGTCCCAGAATTTTTTCGACGCGTCTGAACCTTCCGAGCAACCTTCCGACCCAATCTTCCAAGGCATAGACGCCCACCGGGCCAGTCCCCGCTGGCGTGGTATGTTTGGTCCCCTGCCCGAAATGGTGCGGAACGCACCCAAATTGAGGACCGCTGACGTCACTAGAGCCTCAGACAGTCCATTTCGGGAAGGGAGCCAAACATGCCACGCTGGTTTGCGGTGGGCCGGCGAGCGCCTAACGTTGGAAGATTGGTTCGGAAGATACGTTGGAAGATTCAAACGCGTCGAAAAAATTTTCGACACACGTCAAGCATTTGTGAATCTGCTGTAAGGGCGCACGGCAGTTGCCTGCAGCCCTGCAGTATTACATAGTGCAGCTGCACGACACGTTGCGAATCATCGATCGTGAAGAAGCGGGCCAATGCAGGGTGGTCGCGCCGAACTTGAGCTTGAGGCTGGCCATGGCACACGACTGCCATCCGTGTCCAGATGTGTGTCGCCGCGTCTAGACCGGTCCGAGGTTGCATACAATGCCAACCTTACGAAGGAAGACACTGGGCTCGCAACGACGGTTACCAGACGGGTGCAGACGGACACGTCGCGACGACAATTCTTCCAGGGGAGAGTCTAAGAGGACGCGATGGCCAGCGAAAGAGCGCGAGACAGAGATCGTCAGAAAACCTATTGTGTGCTGCAGACAAGGATACGAGCAACAATCGACGGACTATCAATAGACCTAATGTACTCGGAGGCTACAGAGGTGTAAGAGGAACAATGAGAGGCAGGATGGGGGTCGGTGAGGAGAGCAAGACACAAGGATGCGAGCTGGTACTGGTACTTCCAGGGCGAGGCAATTATAACGTACATGGAACGAGGGGATGGGTAGGGAGAGGTTGACGACGACAGATATGAGAGACGGTGCTAAGAAATGAGGGTAGGAGTGGGTGAGACAGGGAAGAGAAGATTCCAATCGAGAACGAACGATGAGCACAACTTGAATCGCTGAGAGACACGAAGCGAGGGAATGAACAAACAAACAAGGCATTTTTAGACAAATCATACACCGTTACCGCCATCCAAACAATAATAGCGACCGGCCAGTCCAAGAAGACAAAGCACCCATGGACAATCACCGATGAATGGCGAACGTTGAGCGTAACCGCGGCCTCCGTAGACGGCGACCACGGCGTCTTGAAAGTGTTCCCGATACAGACTGAAGCCGCCGTCCCATGAGGCGAGTCATGATCGTGTCGTACCCACAGCGCCGATAACGAGCATCCTGCATCGCGGTCAGGGTGTGGGGTGTTGGGAAGATCATCGTGCGGCGGTCACGCAACTTGTAACCACCAGTCGTGAGTCGTACACCGTCCGTATCCAGCATAGATTACAAGGAGGCAGGAACAGGGAAGCGACGAATCCGGGGCAACGCCGACCGTCCGTTCGTCCGTGTCCTACCACGTCCACGTCCACGTCCAAACCAAATATTCGAGCCGAAACCGCACGCGCAGCGGGGCGCGTAAGCGTCCGCGCCAAATGTGGAGAGGGCCCTGGTAAGTTTACCATGCAATCCCCTGGACCGAGGTCCCCAGCCCCCCCTAAGTACCACCCAGTCTCAGCCAGTCTCCAGTCACTCCCGCGTCCCGCGTCCTGATGCCGATTCCTGGCGCCCTGCGCGCCCGAGCCCAGGCTGCCCCAGGCCCCGCACCCGCCTCCCGCGTCCCTCGAGGCTCGCAAGGGGTGGGATCCAGGTTCCCGAGACGAGACTCGTGTCCCTGCCGCAGGCGCGTCACCTGCGTGTCGTGACACTGGGACCCTGGACCGACGCGGCCGACCGGCGCGCGCCGCGCGGTGGGGGCCTGAGGCCGCAGGCCTCAGTGCACGTGCCCGAGGATGCGCTTGTAGTCAGCGATGACACTTTGGAACGTCTCCTCGAGCTTCTGCTGTCGCTCCTGCTTGTCGAGCTGCATGAGGACCTCCTGTGGGGGAACGGGGACCCGTTAGTATCATTATCTGTGCGCTAGACCTGTCGAACCCCAGGTATTACGAGAAGATGGACAAGGGTGTACACGATGCAGCGGCGCGGAGCAGGAAGTAGGGACATAGAGGGGTGGGGCGATAAACGAGGGCACGAATGAGAGGTGTACGCACGAAATTGAACCGGTATAGTCGCTCCTTGACCTGCAGGCGGTACGCGCGGTTTGCACGTTCGTCTGACGGGTCCATATGCTTCAGGACGAGCATCTCAACGAGTCGGTGGAACTGCCGCTGTAAGCAGCCATACAAGCCACAATCGACATCGAAACCAGAATCGGAATGCAACACCCACGAGAAAACAAACGAGATAACAATGAGCGCACGACCAATAACATGAACATCGCCCAAAATACGCACCCCCGCAATCTTGAGTTCCGTTCGCCACTTCTCAAGCCACGCCCGCTCAGCAGGCGGGCCCATCTTGCCCGCACCGGCTCGTATTGTCCGGCCCTTCGTGCGATGCCTTGAGCGACCGTTACCGACGCCGCCGACCTTGCCACCGTTGCTGGAAACGGCCTCCGGCCCAAAGCCTTCGCGCATGAACTTCTCGTTCGCAAGGAGCATCTTCAGGTCGTTGCGGTCCCGCAGGTCCTCGAACGCCTCCGCTGGATCCTCGACAGTTAGCTCGGCAATGCGTGGGTGCGCGAGGACATGTTGGTAGATAGCGGTGTAGAGCGCAGAGCCATGTCCGTCTTGTTGGTAGGGCGGTAGGATGAGGAATTGAGAGATGCGTAGGCGGACGCGTTCCGGGAAACAGTAGAACGGGTAGAGGGAGGCGTAACCAACAAAGTGGTATGTTACGATGTCAGGCGAGGACCGCCGACGCCGTTTCTCGTAGAGGACGGCGAATTCCCAGGTCTCTTCATCCTCGCTGATGTACGAGCCGCCCTCAATATAGAGCAGGACGTATAGCTGCATTCGGCGGTGAAATTCGCGGAAGCCCGGTGTCTTCCATGTGCTCTGAAAGAACGGTGTTAGTCATGACCGGTCGCAGTTTGAGTAGAAGGATGAGGTGTGATTGGCTCTAGCTGTACCGCGACCTTTGGGCAGCGCTGTGCGTGGTTAAGGATACGCGATGCATGCACAGGCTGTGAGCGGTCTCGGCCGTCCTAGGTTGAACGCGACAGGCTAATCCACAGCAGGGCGAGACATCATTTTGGCGCCTCGCTCGCGATCGAGACCCAACTACTCCGGGCGAGGACTCGAGGCAACAAAAAGGCTTGCCAACCGCCGACATAGCGCGCGCGCCATTGGACAAACGATAGCGGAAATGCTGACTCACATGATAGACCTCGTAGTCTACGGTCTCCTGGTCCTCGAGCGAGAGGACTTGGGGAATGGCGACGTTCTTGCCCTTGTTAAGTGGCATGGCAGCTCGCGAATATGAGTATATTTTGTCGCCAAATGGTTTGAAGTGGGCGGCATCGTGTTCGACGCGCTCGAGGAATTTCTTCTCGTCGGTGTAGTAGCCTGGTGGTATGAACTTGGATATTGTGTCTTCTATCTCGTCTACAGCTGAAGAGGGCGGAAGGCGTTCTGAGTGCTGGACGTTGAGGTATTGGACAAGTGAGCCAGATGCGAATTTGAGCTGGGGGCGGGTGAGTGGCGGTTAGCGAGGCGAGTGAGTGGTCCCGTACCTCGATGGAGAGGTCCTTGTGGCCGTAGATCTTCTCCTCCTCGCCAAATATCTGGAGACGGATGGTTTGTGGCGGGGCGAGAAGGCGAAGGGCGAAGGACTTACTGGATATGTGAAGGTGGGGTGGAAGCCTTCGTAGACTTCTCTTGACCAGAGGGAAGCTTTGTCCTCTGGAGCACGCACTGGGGAGAGGCACGGGGGTGAGCGCGACGGGGAAGAAACGGTCGTTGGAGGGTGCGCACCTAGTGAGAGGGAGAGGGCCTCGTTGGCGTCTGCGGTCCATATGGAGGAGGACATGGTGGATGGGGAGAAAGGTGAGAGACGGGCGCGCTGGGCGAAGTCGCGTCCATATCCCCGACCGCGGTCTAGATCGCCCAATCTCGCCTGTCACGTCACACGTGCATCATGTCACGCTTCGCGTTCTGTGCGTTCGTTCCCACGCTCATTTCAGAGCCAGCCCGTCCCTGGCCAGTGGCCAGTGGCTGCAGCTGACGTCGCTTGCTCTCTCCCACTCCCGCCGCCTTCCCATCTCCCTCTCCCTCTCCTGCCCAGCCCTCTATATACGGCGGCCTGCTGGGCGCACATACAGTCGCCGACGTCCCACATCCCGGCGCACATTGAACAGGCAGCGGCCGCTGCCCGGTCGCAGTCGCACCCCAGAACCTACCATGTCAGAAGAGCAGCCTAGAGTCCGTCCCCCTCATTTCGGCACACACGGCCATATCTCGATGATCGCTGACGACATCTCCTCCCCAGGTTCTCACCGCTTCCGTCTCGGACTTCAGGTACTTTGCAGCCCTTCTCAGAGGTGTCAGCTTCGCAAACGTGATTCTCATCCTCCTCCCCTTGTTTTACCGAGCCCCACTGCTGACCCCTCCCCGTCCCAGAGAGCCACTGTCCAGATAAATGCCGACGGTCTTACTGTCACCGTAGAGGATAACCGGGTTCTCGTAGGTGAGCCCTACCCTGCTGATCTTGGCCTGATCGCTCCCTTTGGGAATGGAAACGTCCAAATAAGAAGTTCCTGCATGCGCGCGGGTGGCAGAACCATTTCGTGCCCAGAGCCCAGCCTTCTCGCCCGTCCATCTCGAAGCTCTTGTACCACCTTCTCCCGCTCTCTCTCCGCGCATTCCCAATCTGGTGATGCGCGGAGTCCAGCGGCCACCCGGCCACCCGCGCTACCCCTGCGTATCCACGCCCAGGCCTCCCATTAGCCACATTCGTCCGCAGCAGCCCCGGAGGCGTGCACCTGCACGCCTCTTCCATTCGCCCACGTCCACGCCAAAGCCCAACAGACATTCTCTCGGGTTATCTAGACGCGTCGGTGTGCAACGAGACTCGTTGCGCCAGCGCCTTCTCCGTCTGTCTCATGGGACACATTCTGAGGTCTGAGGCCCGGCATGCCCTCTCGGGCTAGCATCATTCATTCGCCCGCCGCTTGTTGCTCTCCGACGACATCCGGACCTGCCTCATCCCATCATCAGTTGTTGGGCCTATGATGGTCGAGAACGCGCACAGCACAGTACCCTCGGTGTCGAGATTAGTTCAGTTAGTCGCGCGCGTCCCACGAATGTGGTACTTCGAACCCGGCGTAATGCGGATGCGAAAGACGCATGCTGATATGGCAGGTCGCCTGATGGACTCTGGCCACGAGATGCCCTCGCTTGCGTGCAAACCCCTCCAGATTTCGATTTTATGAATGGGTGGGGTCGCGAGCCGTTCTCCGTTACGCCCGGCGGCGAGCTCCGGCTCGTGCGAGGGTATGACGCAGCTGCATGTCAGAGGTGATGCCCGTGCCAAAGTAGCTATCGCCTGCCAAGGTGCCCTGGATGTCGTCCGGGCAGCCATGCGTCCTCCGTGGATGTGTGACTTTGCGCTGGTTCGGGCCTGTGGTTCCTGAGCGGCCTGGGCCACGACGTGTCCAGCTGAGTTGGGGAACCGGCAGGTTTATCCGTGCGCTGGGAGGGAGAAATCGTCATAGGCCTTCCCTTTTGTGCGTGGCTAGGCCTTCTGGGCCACACTCGCGGGGCTTCGACGGTCTCTTGGTGCGTGGCCGGGAGAAGACCGGGGAGGTGTGGGTCTGGCGTTGCCAGCTTTGGGGCACGCATTCCTCGTCCGGTCATTCTACAGGTGCCTCGGGCGTGTGGTTTAGGCTTCGACCTCGGTAGACGCGGTAGTCGCCCATTGATGGGGTTCCGAGCATGTGCACGAGAGATTTACTTGCTACATGCGCAACAAACGAGCCCCTTTCATGTTTCCAAACAATTTCCGGGGCCATGGAAGGCTAAGGCTGAGTGTGTGTTTGGGTTATCCCCAGGCTGTGAGTGGTCTAGCACCCTATTATTTCGGATGTATTTACGTGTTTATTCGTTGCACTAGCCGTAAAGCAATATCATCGCGCCTTTCCCTGCATCCGTTGAGTCTGTCACAGCGCCTGGTGTGTCCGAGATCCATCCAGTACAACCAGCGCTGCTCGTAAGCCCTGCAGCAAGAGTCCGGACCTTCGCCTCATATCAGTACTATCCCGGTCGCGGCCATCCAGACCGGACAGACGCTAGGTGGATAGAGTTTATCAGCCAGGGAAACGCGACCACAGACACCCAGGCCTGCCCTGACGCTGCAGGTGAAACTGCACCTCCTGCCCCCCTTTGGCAAGTACAATCAGTCGATCCCCCGTTTGCGTGCAGAGAACCAGAACCGGCGCGCCGTGGTGGTGGTGGTCACCTCTGTTGTCGACGGGGAGATCCTATCATCACCGTTTGCGAGCGGACGCGCACGCCAGGTAGCTGGAATTAGGGGGTTACTCGAGAGAGGGTGCAGCAGTAAAGATTACGTTTCGCAGTGCGTTTGGTTGAGGCGATTGGCCACCCTGAGCATGCACCCTCCCACACGGGTGCATTACAAACGGCTGCAGAGTGTTCTTTCTGTGCGTGGCGCATCTGCGGGTGCTGCCGCCATTCTCCTACGCGCATACAGCAGCATGCTGCCAGCCGGTGAGCCGAGCTAGTGGCTCTCTTTCTGAATTCCTCCGTACTGAATACTGTGGCCCCGGTTTTCATGGACGCGTCGATACAGCCGGACGCATCAGAGACGGTCTAGCCTTCCACACGCCCTGCCTTCCTCTTCTCGTCTTCTGAATCGCGCGCGTTCGAGCTCCGCATCGTTGTTTTCTGTCTCCACAGCAGCGACAGCCGCCGCTATTATTGCGATTGGAGCAGCGCGCTAATGCCCCCGGGGGCGTTCCTGCCCTTCCTTCCCCGCAGCGACCGCCTGGGTGTTCAGCTCCGTCTTCGACGAGTTCGCGTACAACCCAGACGCCGCCCCGCAGTCCCAGCACCCGCAGCAGCGAGGAGACGGCGAAGGCGAAGATGATCGGATGCGGATGCGAGAGGAAGAGGAAGAGGAGATGGCGACCGCGTTCGAGATCCCGCTCCACACGCTGATGGACTGCCTGAACGTCTTTGGGACCGCCGGCCAGGCCCCCGGGGCCACATCGAAGAAGAAGAAGGACGGGGACGACGACGACGGCCCGGGTGGTGGAGGAAGCGGCGGAGGGGGAAAGAAGGACAAGGGGAAAGGCCGCGCGGACGCGGATGCGGGGAACGCGCGCCTCGAGGAGTGGTTTGCGCCCGGGAAGGGCACGGGGATGCGCATGTCGTACGCGGGGCCGGGACATCCATTGACGGTGCTTGTGTGAGTTACTGTTCAGTCTTCCGTTCTATGTTGGCTCCTCAGGGTGGGTTGGCCCTTGCTGTGCTTGGGGAGATCGATGTATGCGCGTGGATCGTGGATGCTTGTGTGCTAACAAGTACTTTTCGCTGTTCCCAGGGCAGAAGAGTCCGGTGGGCCAACGGCGACGTGCGAGGTTACGACTTGGGAGCCGGAGCCGAGGATGGGAATGCATTTCGACAACGACGCAGCGTGCGTGGTCCTTCTTCCACCTGCTATGCATCCTCCCTCATAGCTATTTTCGTGCCCAGGGTTCTAAAAATCATCCTGAAGGTCAGCACATGCCTCGCAAGGACCATGAACTCATACTTACCCACTCACAGTCGTCGTGGCTCCGTGATGCACTTTCTGAGCTGGACTCCTCAACAAAACGGCTAACCATCATCGGTAACCCACCACCGCCCGCCGCGCCGCCGAATCGGGCGCCGCGAAACGCGCCCCCGCGTCTCCGCCTGCGTGCGGTGGGCGAATTTGGGACGACGGAGATGGACTACCCGAACGACCGCGAGGTGCTCGAAACGTGCGAGTGCCCCGCCCCCGTGTCATTCACGTGCGTACTTCCTTCTCTATCGCGGCGATTGTGCTGTGTTGGGTATGCGGGGTTGATAAATATGTTTGGGAGATTAGGTATGCTTACAAGGTCATCGCGCGGGCGATGCGCGCGCTGCAGAGTTCCCTTAAGACGTCAATGAGGATCGACGATGAGGGGCTGTTGAGCATGCAGTTCTTGATGCCTGGGCCGAGAAGGCCGGGCCGGGAGCGCTCGCAGGCGTTTGTTGAGTTCTGGGTGAGTGCTTAGCCTGCTGGTTTGTGACGAGCTTGGGGGCTATTGTTGACACGACCTTGCAGTGTCTTCCACTGGAGGAGTGATGATCTTGGAGCCGTGACATTCCGTACCTTCTGTATGTATCTATAGTCTCGTTCATAGCTCTCCATATACCGGCACGCCGGGTACTTCAGCGTGCGCAAAGAAGTCTACGGAAGATTAGCGAAAGTCCTAAGTACATTATAGCAACCCGTCTAAGAAAGTAGCAGTCTGAGGCTTCGGCGACGTCGCCGAAGCCTCCGAAGTAGAAGCAGGAGGTGGGGCCACCTTCGATGGTGGGAGGTAGTCCGCGATCACGGAATCGAAGTTTATCGACTCCTTCGGGACTGAATAGTGGAGCATTAGTATAAGCTCCTACTTCTCGAACGTAGACGCAGACGAAGAACGCACCAGCAGCCGCACGCGCCTTGATTGACACGTCAAACATGTTGGCTACAATAAGTCTCCGTAGTGCCAGTCCGTCAAGGGGCGCCGTCTCCTCCTTCGCCTTTGCATCTGCCTTGGGAGCGGTTTTCACGTCGGGTGGTGGCGTCTCGCGGTAGGTGCCAGAGGGCCCAGAAGCGAAGCCAAGGTGGGTAAGAATGTCACCCTTGGTGAGCATCCCGCGAACACCGGTGCCGTTAATCTTGTCAACATCACCTTGCGAGATACTGTGCTCCTGTATTAGACGGAGGACGGACGGGAAGAGCGGTCGCGAATGGTGGGGAACGTGGTACCCGGCCGATGTGGGTGTCTCGGACTTGGGGGTAGACGGTGTGGGTGCTTTTGGAGGCTCGGGGGTAGGCTGCTCGGCTTGTTGTGAGAGCGCAGCATCATCCACAGGAACTTCGAGGTTGGATATGTTGTCACCCTCCTCCGCAAGGAGCGCAATGGTCTTCCCGACCGGTATGTTCTTGGCCCCGTCAGGCGCCTGGACCCGCAAAATGAGACCATAAACTGAGAACTCGAGTTGTCTAACGCACCAAAATTTTGCCCAGTATACCATCCTCCTGCGCCTCCACGTCGATCGTAGCCTTGTCCGTCTCCTGCAAACAAGCGAGAACTCTGTCAGCGCATCCTAGGCTATGACGAGGAGGACTTCGGGACGCACAATCTCGAGCAGCACGTCTCCCGCCTGGAACGACTCGCCCTCCTGCTTTTTCCACGACGCAATCCCACCCTCCGTCATCGTCGGCGACATGGCTGGCATGGCGAACTTGGAGACTGCATGGCGCACGGCGCTCGTGCGCATCCCTGGCCGCAAACATGTTAGTGGTTACACATGCAACTTGAACACAACAAAACACTCACATCGCCTGATGGAAGAAGCACGAAAAGCAGCCTTGGAGACGTGTGGTAGGGATTGCATTGTGGAGGTCTGATCGCAGACTGAGACTGAGACTCGTACGTTGGCGGCGGAGTCGGTCTCGGCGGCGTCTCGCCAACGCGTCTGACGAGCCCGGTATCTGCCGAGACGCGTAGCGCGTCATCGGATTCAGAGCCGGTCAGCTCAATGATCTCTCACGGCTATGCAGCCCGACTAGACATGTGTCCGGCAGCTTTCTGCTCTTGCTTCCTGCCGTCATCTCTTCCGACTATATGCGCTCCTTTCCTTTCATGCACTAGCCAGAGGAACGCTTTCCAAGGGGTTTTCATTCGTGAGTCGCAGATAAATGTGTCTTGTACGATCTTAACATTCCAGTCTCAGTTGGTTTCGTGCATCTTGGCGTTTAACACTCCCCGACCCCGTCTTATTAGCTTGCGTGCTCTAGGATCAGCGCCCTCCCAACGTCGAGCGGAACGATGTACACTCCCATGGGCTCTGCTCTCCAGCATGCACGCCTCCTCGGGACGCAGTTCTTCTACCGCTTCGGCATGTGCGTATCTTCCCATTATCCTTCTGCTTCTCCGCTTAACTCGAAGTCGTACAGCCACTGCGCGACCCACCAGATCCGTCTCATCCTCGTCTCCTCCGTTGTCATCACATCTCTCCTCTTCCCCGCTATCGCCAGCTACTACTCGTCCCAGACCCAGTACTTCGCCGGCTTCACCCTCCGTGTACTCGACTCCTTCCTCACCCCGGACGACATCTCCAGCTACTTCGCACAGCATGATTTACGACATTTGTGGGAGAATGATGCGGCGTTGCGGACACGGGCCGATTCGGTCGCCCGGGCCAGATGCGGGATGGAAGGGATCTTGCGAGAGGAGCGGGTCTTGGTGGGTAGTGTCTCTCCCGGAGAAGGTCTCGGAGCTCTCGACAAGAGCACGCTCCTTGCTACCCTGAAGCTCGAGCGGCGGATCAGCGAAGCCCTGTCCGCTCGGAGCATCCCTTGTCTCCAGACCCGCAGCGGTTCCTGCTTCGTGCTCAGCCCCTCCGCATTTTGGAACTATGACGAACGCGACTTGGCTTCTGACGACGACATCCTGGACACCCTCAACCTCTCGCACAACATATCTGTTTCCGGAGTACCGATCACCCCGGACATGGTCTTGGCTGGGCGTGATCTGGGCGACCCTTCTTCGAACCACATTGATGCCGCGATGTTCCTCGTCCTCACGTACTTCTTCCCAGAGCAAGACTGTTTCGGAAACGATGGTCATTTCCAATGGCTTCACGCTCTCGAAGATGCCGGTGGAGACGCAGGGGAGCTAGTGGTTCTTGCGCAGGACCCGCATTTGATCGCTCTTGAGGTGAGTGAACTCATTTCGTCATTTCGCTGCTTTTCTTCCGCGCACCTCTCTGTGGGGAGTACATGCGCGCCGCCCTTTCCTACACTACCTTGGCGCCTTTACAAAGCCTTTCGTCGAAATGAGAGTTTGATGGAAAGGGTCCAGTTCAAACAGCCATCTTTCTCCTTTCCCCGAGGAGGACTAGTTGATTTCTACGCAGTGTCATTTGTTGGCGCAACAATCGCTGAGCACTAACACGTTCTCCGCTCGCAGTACCGGAAAAACGCTTCTCTCCGCAACCGTTTCACCATGCTCTCCGCCTTCACCTACGTTACGTACACGGCATTTGGCGTGTACTGCTTCTGGCTCTTCCGGCGGATGAACATGGTGCACTCCCGCATCGGTCTCGCTTTTACCGGCCTGGTCGAGATTGTGGTGAGCACTATCACTAGTGTCAGCGTCTGCGCTCTAGTCGGGTTCCGGGTCACAATGGTGCCCTGGGAACTGTTCCCTATCATTGTGGTGTTTATAGGCGTAGAGAACATGTACAGTATCGTGAGTGTTTCATCCCTGAACCGTCTCCTCGATCGAATGTTTATGCTTCGGAACAGGTCGACGCTGTGGTGAAAACATCAATTACCCTCCCGGTCAAGGAGCGGATCGCGCAAGGTCTGAGCCGTGCGGGCACTTCAAACACATTGAAGGTGGTTTCGTATAACTCGATTCTGGGCGTCCTGGCGGTCTTCTCTACCGGCGCCATCCGGCAGTTCTGCGCATTCTCGATCGTCGTCCTAGTCGCGCACTGGTTCTTAGTGCACACATTCTTTGTGACCGTTGTGTCAATTGATATTCAGCGCCTCGAAGTAAGGTTTCATTCCGGATTTCCATTCATTCAATAAGCTGACGCCTTCTTCAGCTTGATGAGCTCCTTCGCCAAGGCACGAGCCTTGCACCCTCTGTTATCGATGACCCGAGGAAGACTACTGCGCGGCAATCGAAGACGAAGTTTGGTTCAACATGGTCGACTGTCCAAAGCCTCGTACGTGGCAGACCGGCGAAGAACATCAGCTTGTTTCTAGTATGTCGTTATTTGCTGCGACGTTGCTTATCATCTAATCTTATGTGCTCAGTTGTTGGCTATAACTGGTGCATTATGGTATACGACGTCTCCGCGAGCGTTGGGCAACAGACCAGCGGCTGAGCCAGCGGTTACTCGCAATCCTCTGGCGCAGCTCTCTAAGACGCACAACATGCTGACTATGGACAGCGTTTCGCCTGCTCAGCGCGTCTGGCAGATGCTCAACCCTGCTGGCGACTCTCTCATCCACATCCGCATTGAGTCACCTACAATTCTCGTCCTCGGAGACCGCGCTGGCACTGGAGCGCCAGATACAACACCTGACGCCGCCGATAAGCCTTCCCCGCGTCCCCGCGTCTCCCGTTATTGGAACCGCACGGTCCGGCCAATAATTTGGCTCCTCAAGATCTTCGTCATGCCGATCACGGGCACCACAATGCTGCTTTATGGGCTACTGTTGTACCTTCTGAAAGACGCGGAACTGTTGGAGGCCCAGCGCCATGCTGCCGAACCGGACTCCCCGACGGCAGAGGAGCCGACGTCTGTCGAGGGCGGTATCTCTTTCGCTACCCTTCCTCGCGCCTTCGCCACCGATGTCGACCTCATCGCGGCAAGTGACGATGGGAAGACGATCGCAACAGTGGGCCTGCAGAACGAATTCGTCATCTGGCGGACGGAAACTCAGTCCCATGTCGTCGTCGATACCTCCGCGTTCGTCCTAGGCAGCAGTGCCAGCACGCCTTCTGTATCGACAACGGTCACCGCGGTCGCGATGAACAATATGGGCAACATCTGCGCTGCGGGAACTGGGGCTGGCACGATTGCCGTCTTCGTAATCGGGAGAGACCAGATCAAACCTCTACCACACCTCCATCTCGACCACCTCTCCTCCGGCGTCACATCCCTCCACTTTACTGGCACTCTCAAGTTTGCATCTGGTGCGGTCACTCCTCTTCGTCCTTCGACTCCAGAGCCTCCCACAGAGCTTATCTGCCATCTATATGCATCGTACGAGAACGGCGCTGTCGTCGAGTGGGATATCTTGTCAACCAATAACCCTCGCTACATCACCCCTTCCCGCGCGGCTTCGGTCGTCAGGTCCATGCTTCTCCCCATCCAGGCCGACGGCAGGCTTCTGGTGGGGTTCGCGTTGGACGACGGGATACTGGAGCTGTGCGACGTCGAACAGAGCAACCCAGTGCTCAAAGACGAATGCGCTGTCTCGGCGGGCAACCCCGTCGACCTTGTAGCCAAGGTCCACGTGTGCAGCGTTGAGCTCGACGGTGCGACGCGCATTATCATTGGCGCTGTGACTCAAGCTGGTGTCATATCTCTTTGGGACGCGTTGTCCGGAGAGTGCTTGATTATCCTGGACGAGCCATTCGGCGACGTAAACGTTCTAAAGCTCTCTCCCGTCCACACTTCAACGTGTACGACCTGCGGCGAGCTTCCGATTGAAAACTTCTCGATCACCTTCTCCGTCGGCCATGTCGTTCAGTTCTACAGGGCCTACCTAACTCTTCCTACCCGCCGCTGCTCGTG
Organism: Ganoderma sinense ZZ0214-1; assembly: GCA_002760635.1. NCBI lineage: Eukaryota > Fungi > Basidiomycota > Agaricomycetes > Polyporales > Polyporaceae > Ganoderma > Ganoderma sinense. The sequence goes on along the minus strand of AYKW01000014.1, from coordinate 447,480 downwards.
TCCCCGTAATCTGCCTCAACAGGCACCTCGCTCAAGTCTGCTCAACCACCGCGCCAGGAGTGGGAGCAGCGCGTCCGTCACATCAACTGGGACGAACACCCCCGTCCGTTCTCGCTCTCGCATGTCCTCTATCTCTTCGTCGCCTCCCAACATTTTCCCCGTATCCGGCCACGGCGTCCACTCTCGCCGTGCATCGGAAAAGGATAGTCATAGTCTTCGCCGCGCGTCGGAGACGTTCTTCCTCAACAACCCCGACTACTTCGAGTACGACATCCCCGTCGGCCCGCAGGACGTCATCCCCGCCTCCAGTTTCCTCGCCTCACAGGCCAACCCATCAATTTGGCAGAGCCTCGTCGTCGTTCGTGCTGCAGAAGCCACGTTCGAACGCGGTGGGTGGGACGTCGGGAACGGCAAGATCGTTGGCATCCGCCGACGCCCCCGACCCCCCGTCACGCGCAAGGCGAGTGCAGATCCTCGCGCACAGGTCGCCTCAGAGAAATCGGGGGGGTTGACCGCAGCAGCGCTCGACCGGTGGGAGCTCTGGACGTTCGACCCGGCCGAAGGCCGCCTACAGGCGTCACCGCTGCTCGCGCTGAGCCGGGAACCACCAAGGAAGCGCAAGTACGAGGCGGACACGAGCACGGGATCGCTGCGGATGACCGCGCCACTGCCGAAACGGCGGGGCGCTGTGCCAAGGCTGCACTTTACGCGGGTGTCGCCATTCGTGAGCACAGATTGCTGCTGTCTGGCTGGATTCGGGAATACGGTCGGCCTGTTTAGATTCCACCTTGGCAGTGGCAGCGGAGCTGGGCGTGGGTCCGGTTCCGGCTCGAATCCTGGGTCGCTGTCGAAGCCGCCGAGGGAGGGGCGGAACGCTTGCGCGAAGGCGGAGTAGGTGGTTTCCCGCTAGGCGGCTTCGGCTGAGACCCGAACCTGGTGTCCGAGTTCAAAACGAGCCTGGCGCGCCGACACCGGCGCATGATGCATGGTACCGTACATGGATTCTTGTATAATCTCTCTCCTCACCCTCATCCATAGATAGTATCACTAGCTCACAACTCCTGGGTGTTCTTATTTTATGCCATAGCTCGCGCACGGCCGAGTCCGTCTGGTTCCCCGCACTGGCATGATATGCTATATTATGTATACTCGCTCCGGCTTTCATGCAATACACGCATTGCTCTCCCTGTACACTACTGAATGTATGCGATAGGCTCGAACCGCAAATCCCCCCCTAACGGTATATCACACTCTTCACGTTCAACATCGATTATTAGCTGTCCTCGTTGTAGTTGAATTACACAGACTCTGCTTTGCACTCTACACACCACCATTCCCCGCTTTCCTCCCCATCACGGGCCCGCGTATTCGATGCCTCCTACAGCTCATCGTACCAGGCAGCCTTCCCCCGCGGTCCATTACTGTTACCAATGTTTCCTCCCACAAGCCGCGACTGTCCAGCTCAAGTTGTGCTCCGGGTGTCGTGTCGCGGAGTATTGTAGCAAGGAATGCCAGAAAGCGGCATGGCCGACACATAAGTGCGTTCTCCGCTCTTCTTACACCTATAGTTACGATGAGAGCAGCCTATATGCGCGGTGTTCGGCTTTGAAAATGAGAATGTTGACTGTTTCTGTTTGTTAGAAAAGAATGTGGTGTCACTTGCAAGCTCGCTGAAGCTACCGACCCCAACCTCCTCGACAAAGTCTTGCACGCGTTCGGCTTCAGGACACCCGTCGATTCTCTAAAGGCGTTGAACGAGTTCGCTCAGGCCCACAGATGGGCCCTCGAAGCCCACTTCCATGTAGCCATACGGCGTAAGGTTGGGTTCAAGCCCGCCCCCGGAGACATTACGGACTCGATTCTCGTCGGGAACCTCGAATGCGTCGCCCCTCCCTCGTCCGGAAAGCGGCTCGACCCCGCGTCCCGCTTCCGCCTCCGCGACCGCTTCAAGTTCGTGCCCCTCGCTGAGTTCAAGAACGCGTCTCGCGAGCGCGCCGAGGCCTTCGACCGCATGTACGGCGAGAGCCGCGCGACCATCCAGCAGTTCCACGGCGCGAACCTTCTGTTCCTCGGGGGGTGTCCGGTAGCGTACCGGATCTGGCCCCTCAGCGTCGTCTCGTTCTCCTGCTGCCCGATCTTCTACGCCGTCCACGGCCCCCACAACTACGACGACGACACGCGGCGCGAGATCTTCGAGGACAAGCTCCGCCTGGCCACGGCCAGCATCAACGCCGGGATCGTCCTCCGCGGCGTCGAGCTCCGGGGGCACCCAGTGCCCGGCCGGCTTGTTCGCGCGGACAAAATATGGTCGTTTGAGCCCCTGTTCAAGGCGGACGACTGGGAGGATTCTTGGGCTGCGTACTTGGCGGCTGACCCGAGGCCGAAGGGCGTTGATCTTTTGGACGACGCGATCGCGCGGCTCAAGTCCGGCTTGCCGCTTCTTGAGCTTATTCAAGTCTCCCAGGTTCTATGATGCCTGTACGTGCCTCACATTGTGGTACATGTGTACAGGAAGTCGCACTTACTGATGTCTCCTTCTCGCTGCGTAGGCGGCCCATTTGCAGGCTCACGGAGGATTACAGTTAATGGGCTTCACGGACCTTCCTGTACACCTCTGGTGCACTCGGCTCCAGTGCGATGACAGTTCCCCTAGTCGACGGTTTAAATATTGTAAAGCACGTACCAAATACACCGAGTCCTACCACTTCAATTCGACAGTGCTTAGGGCCGCGGCGGCGGGAGCCATGGCTTGATCTGAGCAGCCCGCGGAAATTAGTTCGCGCTACTTTCTGAGGATCTGGAATGGGCGTACCAGTGCCAGTGGAAAGGTCGACCGGAATGTTAACATCAAACAAACGACCTACGAACTTTTCAAGCAGAGGATCGAGCAGCAAGGACATAAGAGTTTGGTGGAGAGCTGTGGGCAACTGACAATGGCTGATAACCTACACTGAGACTGACCAGGACTGACCCCAACTAACGCTGAAGAAGCTTGTCCCACGACCGCCGGGTTGGCAGTGCCTAGCTAGGCCCAGCTATGTTCAGCTTGATCACTGTCTATATACTTAACAGGCGGGCCCCTGGGAGGTTTCCACAATCTCATTCTCACCCCCACCGTCACTTCTGATTTGGCCTACTGCTACCGTCTCACCCATGAACGAACAAGTCACATCGGGACCTATTTTTCCTGCTTTCGACGTGTGCGACAACTGTGGCCGAACGGATTGGGGCTCAGAGAGGCCGAAGCTCTGTCAAGGGTGCAAGGTGGTGAAGTATTGCAATAGGGAGTGCCAGAAGGCGTCATGGCAGCGGCACAGGTAAGAATTTACATATGAACGCGTGAGCTCTACCACCCAGATGGCGTTTTAGGATAATGTGTCGGTCGGCACCGCCGAGCGAGATGGAGATGAGCCCGCAAGACATAGGGTATTCGACTCCCATGACCGCCGGCAGAGCACTTCACGACTGGTACATCATCCACCAATGGTCTCTTGGTGCCATTGGGGATGCCATCGTCCGCCTTCATGGAGGCATAAACTCGCTTCTCGAGTCCTCCGCGCCGCGCACGATTGTGTTTACCGTGAAGGCGGTCGGCGCGCGCGAGAGCGTCGAGAGCGGCGGGAATCCCGCAACGGCCTTCAAGCTCATCAACATCACCATCATGCCGAACAACGAACACTATGCCACCGTCGAACGTGGCAGCGAGATGCTGGAGCATCGCAACCAGCTTAACATGATACTCGAGGCCGGCGGGCAGTCCGTGGACGACCCCATGTTCGCGGGGTTGTTCTGCGCGGCGCACGTCGTGAACAAGACCGGGGTCGTCAACCACGAGTTCTTCGGGCTCTACCGCTTTCCCCTCCGACACGTTCCCGACGACGTCAGCAATCCGCGCACGCGCCGTGCTCTGGTCCAGTCTGTGGAGTTTTTGAGTAGGCTCATCGCCTCTGGAGTTGTGCTTCGGTACGAGAGGAACGCGCCCTCTCCGGAGCCCGAGCGTGGTCGTTACGTGCGTACCAGAGCGTCGTGGAGGTTCCAGCCCATCCAAGACGATTGGGAGTCGTTGGGGTCCCTTCCGGGCAATGTGGCCGGACAGAGGATGGAGCTGGCCGCACGGGAGATGGTGACGCTTTTCGACGCTAGCGGCTCTCTTTTGAGGTTCAGGGTAAGTCATTGCCAGTCCCCATAGCTAACTGGAACTGACGTCTTCTACTGAAGAACCTGTCGAAATGATCACAGAGACCGGTAGTCACTCCGTCGACCCTCCGGGGTTTCTCTCCCCCCTCTAAGTTCCACATTCCCCAGCGTTCAAACCGATACTGTACGCTACCGGAACCAATGTATCCGCATGTTCTCCTGTGTCAAGCATCAACTCCGTATGCTCTAGTGGCGTTACCAGGAAAAGGTAGGCCGACAGAGTCGTCGCCGCACTGATTCTCAATAGGAGTAAGAACGGCGGCCATTGGTGTTTAACACCGACGGCGCTTGCCGGTTGGTTCCGTTGCAAGCCACAGCGGCCAGCGGATAAATTGAGCGCCGAGCCTTGCTCAGGAGCATCCAACTTGAACTTGAACCCCCACCATCTTCTGTTCATCCATTCCTGCTCGACTATCGATATACACACATATATCTATCCGTTATGGGTGATAGAGCCACCTCAGGAAATATCTTTGCCGTTGTGGACATGTGCAACCACTGCGGGAACAGAGACTGGGGTCCGGAGAGACCCAAACTCTGCAACGGGTGTAAGGTGACGAAGTACTGCAATAGAGAGTGTCAGAGGGCCGCATGGCCGAGGCACAGGTAAGTGTCTTCTTCGCTCATCCGTAAACGACAAATTTCTCACAGACCACATTTCACTGGCAGGCTAATGTGTCGGTCTGCGCAGCCCAGCGACATGCCATTAAGCCCGGCGGACATAGGGTACTCGGCCCCTAGGACCGCGGGCGACGCACTTCACAGGTGGTACATCATCCACCAGTGGGCTCTCAACACTGTTGCAGATGCTTTCATAAGCTCTCGTGGCGGAATCGACACTCTGTTGGAGCCTGGGCCTCGGCGAACTCTTGTGTTCACTGTGAGGGCGGCCGCCGAGGGCACAGAGAACGGGGGAAATCCGGCGAAGATGTTCAAGCTCGTGAACATCAACATCGTGAAGAGCGAGGAGCACTACGCCATCGCCAAACGCAGCGAGTACATGCAGCAGCGTTGCGACAACATGAACGCGGACTTGAGGGGTAGGGGAATCTTCTACGTCGACCGCACTTTCGCGGGCATGTTCTGCGCCGCCTTCATCGTAGCCGGGACCGGCGTCGTCAACCACGAGCGGATCGCTCTACACCGTCTACCCCTCCGACACGTCCCCGCCGACCTCAACGACAGTCGGACCCGCCGTGTTCTGGCGCAATCTGTTCAGTTTTTGAATACGGTCATCACGTCTGGAGCCGTGCTCCGGTACCGGGACTCCGACCCCCGTGAGGAACCAGAGCGAGGCCACTACGTGCGTACCAGGAGGTCTTGGAGGTTCCAACCTCTCCAAGACGATCAGTGGGAGTCCCTAGTGCTCTCGGCAAATCGGAACGGGGCGACTCTGCCGAGCACGGAGCTGACCACGTCGGAGATGCTGACTCTCTTCGACGCTCGTGGTTCTTTCTTGACTCTAAGGGTGAGTTGTCGTACCTCGTGCCATTGTCAGGCAAGACGCTGACGCATTTCACCGAAGAACTTGGGAGGATGATCCCTGAGTTTTAGAGCGGTCGATCAACGGACATGCGCATACCAGACATTCTGGCGACTCGTATACTGTACCATCAGGGACAATGGACGATGTATCATTTTCTGTACCTCTCAGAGGTACACGCCTTATGCGAAAGCTGTACCTCCAATGCTTGTATCGTTAGGTTTCATTACCTATGTATATCCGGAGATAAATAGTAAATCCCCTTTCCTAGATACTCTTCAGACCGATAGGCTTCATATGTATGAATTTCCTTGAGCTAGAGAAGTGGGTCCGGATGCGCTTGATATGATATATTTTCTTCCACCATTAACCATGATCATTTGTCCTTTGTCCTTCCACGTCAAAGTAAACCACCTCAACCTGAGCCATCGTACAAGGAAAATGATCCCACCGGCCATGTTGTTTCATTGATGTGAACCTCCTTTGAGTCCAGACTGACTATACTAATGTGCAGACTTCCGTATGACGTCGGATGATTGTATTTGGGAGCGGGTCCTGGACCCGTTTATGTCGGCTTGATGCACTCCACGGTCTTCCGCTCCTTCAATTCCAACCGTCCGACTCAGACCTCGGAATCCTTGATAGATCGAGCCCACAGGTAGTAGCACAAAGTCACAACTCCACTTTTGAGAGAGCATGTCCGCACGTCCCAATCTCAACCAGCCTACTTCGCAATGCCGCACTCCACACCCTCCCATACATAAAGGACGCAAGGAATCCACGTCCAAGATCCCCACCCACATCCCAAACCTCCATCCACATCATCCACCGTTCCCGCACAACTCTGCGAAATCGTCTTCTTCGCACCCTCAATCACAATCTCAGAAGCACCACCATGGCCACCATGCGCCTCTACTTCACGCGCAACGACCCCGAGCACACGATCCTCATGTCCGCCAACGGCACGATCCACTACCAGGTCGAGACCGTCAAGCCCGCGGTGTTCTCCACGCCGACGCTCTGCATCTCGCGCCCGCCCGGCGTCGGCATCGACGGCGACACGTTCGTCGCCGAGGTCCAGTGGCGCCGCGGCGTGCACCACCCCGTCGTGCGCAGCCACATCTTCGACGGCACCGAGTTCATCGAGATCGAGGTGCGCGACTTCCTCTTCAAGATCGGGCGGCACCGCTCGCAGTGAGTTCATGTTTCTCTTTGGCGGGATAGCCTGAGAGGGGACGGAGGGAAGGCTGACCACGGCGGCCCTAGCACGCGGTACTTCCTGGGCAACGACGACGAGGAGTACATGTGGAAGCCGGTCAAGGGCGTGGGATACGTCGTACGTTCTCTTCTCTCGCGGACCCACGCCTCGCCTCACCTATCACCTTCGCAGCTCCTCCACTGCAAGACCCGCCGCGAGATCGCGCGGCCCGTGCAGGAGATGGTGACGGAGGGCTTCTTCAAGGGCCAGAAGAAGTACTGCCTGGCCATCGAGCCGACGACGCTCGACATCGACGTCATCGTCGTCTCGTTCCTCATCATGGAGAAGCGGCGGCGGGACCGCGTCACCGCCGAGAGCATGAAGATGCGGCACCTGGATGAGGACGCCGCCGCCGAGGGCGGGTGCGAAGCTGAGATGACGGGTGCCTTGCAGTAGTTCCTCTTGTCCTGGCTGAGCTCGCTCCTCATTGTCGTGGTATTGTTGCCTGATTTCCCGGTTTCCGCCCTTCGTTCCGTGCGCCTTCATTCCATGTCTTGGTAGCAGTTTCACTGTCTGCTGCTTGTTGGACCCCGCTTTGACTTCGCATTCCCGTCTCTTCTTAATATTTAAACCTGTAGCCAGTCTAAACATTTCAATATGAACGATGCCCACCCAAATTCGGGAGTCGGTGGAGATTGACGATTGTAGGTCTGTTCTCTACGCTTGTCTTTCGGACAAACTTCGTTAGAGTCACAATCATACAATTTTCTCCGCATGGTACAACCAAGGACAAATTCTATGTCTACAACATGTTAGATAGTCTGCTTCCGATGGACCACGTACTTCTCCTCATGCCGCTTGCTGCGCTGCAGCTTTGCTCTTGCCAAAGGTGGGTTCGATCTTCCGGCTGCCGTCCATGAACGTCTTGATGTCGTCTTCCGTGACGGCCGCTCTCCGCTGCATGGGGACGTGAGTGAAGCGCTCGCTGTATGGAACGAAGCACAACGAACGCACGTCTTGGAAGTCTTTCACGAAGTCCTGCAGAATCTTTATGCACTTGCCCTTCAGCTCGCCAGTGAGCAGACGGCCAGCGCGGTACTCCTATATGCGCATCGTTTGCTCAATCTTCAGCCTACCATGAACAGGTTAAATGGGACGCACCTCGCCCATGTTCTTCCACTCCTCGTCATCGTCGAGGAAGAACCCAAGGTACTGGTACGCAACATCCACATCCGGGTTGCCCCCGAGCCTTCTGTGCTCCTCGACGGTCTCCTGGCCGCCCGAGAACCCGTGCTTGTTGATCTTGTTCTTGATCTGGCTGGGGGTGTCGTTCATGTATATGCTCGAGTTGACGTCGGACGCGCTCATCTTCGTCTGCGGGCCCTGCAGCGCGGGGAAGAACTTGGCGTGCACGAGCGCGGGCTTGGGGTATTTGAGCTTCGCCGCGACGTCGCGCGTGAGCCGGAAGTACGGGTCCTGGTCGATCGCGCACGGGATGAGGCACGGGATGTTCGACACGGTGCCGAAGATCTGCGGGAACGAGTTCGAGAAGGACGGCGCGGCTTGGATGGACGCGAAGTGGATCTTGCCGATGTTGTCGCTGTATGCGCGCGAGGGAGGGTGTGTGTATGCGGTGCAAGGGGGTGGTGGTGATGTCGGGATATCCGGTCAGCGGGATGCATAGGATGGCAGGACGGGAGGGTGGACGTACGAGTCGTTAAATCCGAACGTCGCCTTCGCCTGGTTGATGGTTATCTGGCGGGATATCTTGGAGACGTTACGGTAGAACGCGCCACCGACGAAATCGTAGTCGCTAAAGATGAACGTCTTCTCAAGCTTGAACCCGACGGCGATGATATCTCGCGCGTTCCGCTTCGCGAACTCGTACGTCTGCTCGACCTTGAGCTCGTGCTTGAACAGGAACTTCTCGTCGTCCGTCAGCTGCACGACGAGTGGGACGTCGAAGACCTCCTGTAGCCACCTTCGCGCACCTCGCGTCGATCAGCACAATCTCTGACCATGCCCGTCCGCAAACACTGACGAAGAATTTGTACTCACTTTGTGAAAACGAACGGGATCATATGCCCCAAGTGCATCGAGTCACTACTCGGCCCGCGCCCGGTATACAAGAAGAACGGCTTGCCCTGTTCATAGCGGTCGAGGATGCCGTTGAGGTCGCGATGCGAGAAGAACATGCCCCGGCGAAGGAAGACGTGCGGGCGGTGGCCCGTAAGCCTCTCGAACCGCTCGAGGAGCTCGGGTTCGATCCTCCTCGTCCCGAACTGCACGATCAGCTTCTCATAGTCAATGGCCTGCTGCTTGCCGTCCTCCGTTACGCCGCCCTGGACGTCCCAGGGCGTGATGACCTGCTCGTGCGCCTCCTTCGCCGCCGCTGTTGGAGGGATGCCGTCGGGCTGCTGTTCGGGGTGTGGGGGCACAGTCGATGACACTTTCGCTGGCTCGGAGGACATGGTGGTAGAGGTGTAAGGGTATTAGGACGCCAGCAACGGTGACTCGAGTGCAGATGATGATTCCTCGGAGGAATGTCTGTGCATGATCGCTCTGGTAATCTCCCTCTTAGATCGGTCTTCAAAGATCAACTTTTTCATCTTATCTATGCCCTCCGACCATAGCGCGCGATGTTCAAAGATTGACTAGCATCAAACTAGCATCTTGGCTTCCTCAAGTCGACTTTGTTCAGAGGCCACCCGAATGTGAATGGTCACAAGGGGATAATGATACTTTGTATTGCGCAAAAAAGAACTGTAATCGCTGCTAATTGTATTGATGTATAAGTACAGATTGCTACAACGGAACGCAATAAGGGGTTTGCTATGTACGTGAGTATGAAGGCCCTAGAGTAGATTGTATGCCGCAAGAGAGCGTGAGGGGGTTGGGATACAGAGGACACGACATCAGCGTCAAAGCCGTCCGTAATTTTCTATCGCTGCGCCCCAGGCCCCCTTCGCCAATCCACCAAATTCGCTGCACCCTTGGGCAGCATACACGACTGGATGATTAAGACATGTGGTGGTTGGCGAGGGAGGGCGCGCCGACAACAACATTGTTCAATGTCGGTGGGGACGATCACGGCTTGCGGAACTCGACAAGCACAGTGTAGATCGTGTTGAACGCAGTATAGATCTCCTCGCGGACCTGAACGGCCAGCGGCGAGACGACGTTAGCATGCTTGTGTATGTATACGATAATCTCATGGCCATCCCCGGGAGGGTGCTGCGGAGATGATGAATGGAATGGCAAAGAAACGAAGCTTTACCTTTGCGCCAGTCAACACTATCTTGCCAGACACGAAGATCAGAAGCACGACCTTCGGCTTGATCATGCGGTAGATAAGACCCGGGAAAAGCTAGAAGAGGAAGACTCAGCAACTGCGGTAGCTGACAGGAGACAAGCTCGACGTACCTCGGGCTCGTAAGAGCTGAACTGTCCGTGGCTGTACGCAAGACCCTCCAGACGAATGGGGAACTTGACATCACACGAGCCGACAATGTTCTGGATCTTAAACTCCGAGAACTTGGCGTCAAAGCCGAGCTTCTGGACGATACGCGCGTACTTGCGCGACGCGAGACGCGAGTCGTCCTCGGACTTGGCGCCGGTCACGACCATCTTGCCGGACGCGAAGATGAGCGCGGTCGTCTTGGGGTCGCGAATACGCATGATGACGGCCGCGAAACGCTGTAAAGATAGCACGACGGAGGGAAGTCCGACGGCTACGCGATCAGGAGCATGGGATACGAACCTTGGGGTTGTACTCGGCGTTCCTCGCGTGAAGCGCGATCGTCTTCAGGTCCAGACGGCAGTCGAGGTTGACCGTCGCGACGATGTTCTGGAGCGTCGGCACGATACCGTCGACCGCGGTGATGTGCTGCTGCTCGAGGGTGAGCGGCGCGGGAGTGGCGGGGACGGCGGACGGTGGTGATGAGGGACCAGCGACTGCATTAGTCGGGCTAGCAGTGGTGGGGGACTGGGACTGCGGCTGCGACTGAGCAGGCTGTGCGGTCTGAGTTGGTTGCGGCTGGGATGGGTAGACAGGCCCAGGACCGGGGAGGGCAAGACTGGGCGGTCCGGGGAGGTAAGGGTTGGATGGGTACGGAAGCGCGAGCCCCGCATTGTTCTGCTGGGGCTGTTGGGGTTGTGGCTGCGACTGCTGGTAGGGCTGGGGTTGACTCTGCTGGTACTGCTGTGTTTGCGCGGGGTGCGCGGTGGGACGGAACCCGACCTGGCGTGACTGGAGAGCGAAGGACATGGCGATTCAGGAGAGACCAGCAAAATTCAACCGTGGGAAAAAGCAGCGCGCGGGGGAGGAGGAGCGAACCGGGTTCTCTCTCCCGCTCTTATATATAGGATGTTTCAAGCTCCGACCGAAATTTTCGATCATTTATAATCATCTGCCAGTCCTTATCATGACTCATTCCGGTGCTTTCTGACGGTCCTCACAACAATCGCCACGTCGACATCCTCCTGGGCCTCGCTGCTCGCTCCGCTCTTTTGACGACATTCGGGCCTTTGCAGTCGACATTCGTTGATTGGCATCGATCCACCGTCTATGCTCTTGGTACGCTTCTGCGACGATGGCGGAGGGACCATGGAGGCGGTTGGGCGGAAGCAGTTGATTCAGATTGCTGGGCGGCTGGCGCTGGGTTGACGACAATGGGTCTTCTGGTCGGCTTCGGTATCAGCGCTCCCTAGCCTCGCTCCCAAATGAGGTCTGCGGCTCCCAGCCTCGTTGCCTTCTCTTGTATGTGCTTCTCCCTTTGTCCGCCCCTCACGCGCCAATCCACCGCTGTGCCACCCGTCGTGACGTGCAGTGGCGCAGGGTGGAAGCCTACTGCGGCACGCACAGGTGCCCATGTACAATTACTAGCAAGTACAGCACAATACACGATTAGATAAAGCTATAAAGTTATCCATCTACAGTGCGCGTCCAAACGGGAAGAGAACCAACTGCGAACGAAGGATGGGGCCGTACTCAGCGTCCCCTCAATCAAACTCAAAAGTGTCCCTGGGCTCTTCAGCCACAGAAACATGCCGCAAGAACGGGTCCAATGATGCCAACTCGTCCTTGATGCCCGCTCGCGCGCAATCGTCCAGCTCCTTCAGCAGCGTCGCTATCAGCTTCTGCGGTGCGCGTATTGACAGATTGCGATTGCAGCGGCAGGAAGGATGCAGACCAGGGATTGGATGAGACAGATGCACGAACGGACGAAGGGAAGTTGTGGCGATCCACGCACCTTGAGCTTATGGTCGATTTGCCGTATCGTGTCCCCGAGGGCTGTCGTCCAGCTTGGTGGCGGACTCCCGGGGCCACCGCCGTATATCGAGCTCGGGGTGACTGCCGAGCCTAACGTCGAGGCGTGCGCGATCCCCCATAGGCTGCTGTCGCTATCATTGATGGAAGCAGCCTCGGCACCCGAGAATAGGTAGGATACGCCGGGGTGGGGTGACAGAAGTCCCAGGGGACCCATCATGCTGTGGCCCGAGTTCGAGAATGGAGAGGGGCCGAGGATTTTGGAGACCTTGTTGTATAGCTCGGAAAGGACGTCGAGAAGGGATAGAAGGGTCTGGTGGTAATCGAGGGAGAAAGGCTGCGCGCAGGAATTGAGTCCTTCAGAGCCCGAGATGAGATGGTAGGGAAGGACGTACGACGTGGGGAAGGGACATGTAAGCCTCGGAAGGGTCGGTGTATGTTAGGGCATAATCTGCGCCTGGTGGTCGTTTGGTGCCGGTTCTTGTCTTGAATAGTCGTTGCTATATGCACGCCCGAGCTGTAGCCAAGGGCGATGCGGGCATGTAGAGTGAAACGGAACGTACGATACGTGATTTATCAGTCTCCTCCTTCAACAGGTCGTATTCCGTCAAAACGTTTGAGAGTCCTCTGAGCAGGTCTTGAGGCTCTTTGACATCAAATTGGTTTGCTAACGCCATACCGAGGACGGCGAATCGGTATGTCCTAAACTGGAGTTGCGGCGCGCACGACCCACGGAGAGGACATGGGCACTCACCGTTGCTTCATGACGGCGTTGCTGAATGTTCTATCCAGCTCCGAACGCGTAATCATAATGGTATGGAACCAATGGCTTCGCCTAAGGGTGTATGCGCGGTGTCCGGTTGACAGGTGTCTCGTAGCGCGGAGGAACATAGGCGACGCACCCTTCGTGAACGTTCCGCAAGTACGTCAATGTGATGATCCTCTTCTTCACCAGCTCCCGCAGGAACTCCACGGAGGTGCCTTGGGGGATGTTTCCGTTGGCCTGGAGCTGCGCCGAGTTGATCCCGTCGCTGTGCAGTGACTGGACGTCCCATTCGCGCGGCATCGTCGCTGTCGTTGGGGTGGGGAGCACGGACGGGTATGGGAGGCCGGGCGTGGTTGCTCCCGAGTTTGCGGGGAAGGAGGAGGGGGGTGCGCCGCCGGCCCCGGGGTTGGCGGCGGCCTTGAAGCCACTGAGGAGGTTCTGAGCAGAGGACTTGCGCCGCATGGTTGGTCTGGGGGCTTCTACGATGGGCGCCATGGACATAACCGGGCTGAAGGCAGCCATGGCAAGGACCCTCTGGAACGCGTGGAAACCTCGCCTGCCGGCGGAAGTGATGGGATGCGAAGCGGCTGAGACAGACAACCTTCGGTGCGGATGCGCACTAATGATTGTTTTCAACCCTAGGCGCTCGCTTCCGCGGAGTAAACATTTACATAAAGCCGCGTTTAGTCGATCAAGGTTGGGCATTTCCCCATGTTCTTACTGGGTAATACGCTCGATAAACACGGCAATCTTAACAGCCGTAATCTAATCAACGATCGCGTCTTGCCATCCATCGTCTGTCAAGGGTTTCCACTCGTCCTCTTCCTCCACCTCATCCTGACCTCGTCCTTGCTGTACCATAGACCAGCCATTCACCATGGGGGACATAAACGCCATCGCAAAACAGTTCACGGACTTCTACTACTCCACGTTCGACACAAATCGCGCAAACCTCGCGAGCCTCTACGTACGTCCCCCAATCCCTTCTTTGCGGATAGATGTTCTAATCGATGCTTCCTATCTCTCATAGCGCGATTTCTCCATGCTGACCTGGGAGGGAACACAACTTGTGGGGGCTAACAGCATCTCGGAGAAACTTGTGGTATGCCTTTGTCGTAATCTCCTCTCGCACCCACACGCCTTCCCTGACTTCCGGGGACCTTTTTAGAGCCTGCCCTTCGAGAAGGTGCAGCACAAGGTCAGCACCCTCGACGCGCAACCGTCCAACCCGAACGTCGCAAGCTTGATTGTTAGCGTTACGGGCCTCCTCATCGTACGTCTCGCATCTCGACCCTCGGATCCCGTTTCTCCCTCATCATGCGCCACAGGTCGACGACAGCCCGAACCCACTGCAATACAGCCAGATATTCCAGCTCATGCCCGACGGCGGTAGCTACTACGTGTAAGTGCCTACCGCAGCCCCTAGATTTCTTTCTTTGGCCTTGACGCGCCTGGTTCTCAGGTACAATGACATCTTCCGCCTCAACTACGGCTAAGGCGACGGGGAGATGTCAACGATCACGCGTCCGGAAACGAGGACTTCGTAGCGAAGAGGAGAAGAAGTTTTGCTTGGTGTAGGAAGATGGGCAGATGCTCGGGGAGAAGTTGTACCTCATAGTTTGTCATCTATAATGCTATCCGCGGCCTTTCTCGTCCCTTCCTCCCTCCTGCGCTCGCATCCTTTCTCCAAGCCCACGCCGTCCACATCTACCCACGTTGCATCACGCTGTGTGCATCGTTATGCCCCTCCGAGTGTCATCGGAGAGGATGCCGCCATCTATGTATTGCCGGTGCGAAGGATTTACGCAAAGCGCATCCCGACCGCACCGGCGCTCCGCGCTCGCCAGCCCTCTTCTCTGTTCCACAGCCTCGCGTCTGAGACATTTTCGTCTCTTCCGAAGCGTCCGCCAGGCCTCCAGGGCCCAGCACCCGCTGTTTTTCGTCGCTTCTGCCGGCAGCGGCGCCATGCAGATCACACTCCTCTGACCCCCACGTAAGTTTTGGCTTCTCGCGCCCTCCATTTCCCCCCACGCGCTCCCTCGGCGACGGCTCTGGGTGCTGCGATTGTGCCAAGATCCGGACGCAGGGCCCACCCATGACTAGCACTGGCGGACACGGTGGATCGCACGAGTCAGGTTGCATGCGCGCGATCCGAACGTGGACGCAGCGCGCCCTGCCTGGGCGGCGGAATAGGACAAGTATAAAAGGCGAGAGAGAGGCCGGAAACCGACAAGCACCACCATCAGGAACAACACCAACAACAGTAGCAACGACGACGACAACACAAAGCAAAGCCATATCCGCGCCATTCAACGTTACGATGACCATCCCCCAGAACCAGAAGGAGACCGAAACGCGCGCAGTAACGGTGTTCTGTGCGTCCTCGAAGGGGACAGACATCGCGTTCGTGAACGCCGCCAAATGTACGTCCCACTGGCATTAACCATTACACTCGTTCCCCCATTTGCATCCCCCCTGGCGCGCTGCCTCCCCGAAACGGTCCACGAGGCGCCGTCATCCTTGTATGTATGTGATCCACGGACCCACGCTAACCAGCAACTTAACTTTCGGCTCCTTTGAATCGCCGCAGCGTTAGGCAAGGCGCTCGCCGACGCGGGACGGCCGCTCGTGTATGGGGGCGGGTCGCACGGGCTCATGGGCACCGTCTCGGGCGCCGCGCTCGCCGCGGGCGGGGACGTGACGGGCGTCGTGCCGTACGCGATGGTCGTCGCGGGCGGGGAGCGGGGCCAGGTCGGGGGCGCGAACGCAAACGCGAACGCGAGCGCGGATCGTGCGACGTACGTGGCGCTCGAGGAGCAGGGCAGGGAAAAGGTGTGTTTAACTTAACTTTAGTTGAGGCGTCAGCTCGGCTCGTCTTCGGGTCCGTACATGTCAATGCGTGTGGCATGGAAGGCTCGGGGCCGGAGACGGATTTCGGGGGGAGGACGCTGACATGCTCGTCCCGTAATATCAATATTAATGCGGATGCGGATGTTGCGTCTTGCATTGAAGGCGGAAGTTGTGAGTGAATGTGTGCTTGTTAGAGAGGGGAAGGGAAGGTGGGGCTGACGCTTGGGGCAGGTCGTCGTCAATTCTATGCACGAACGGAAGGCGGAGATGGCGAAGCGCTCCTGCGCGTTCATTGGCCTTCCTGGAGGGTACGGCACCTTTGAAGAGGTATGTTTTCACCCGAGAAGGACAGTTTACCTCTTACAGCTCGCTGATGCATGTTTGCAGGTCCTCGAAGTGGTCTGCTGGTCCCAGATCGGCATCCACAGGAAACGTGTGTCAACATCGAACTGCGGCGTCTACGTTCTTTGTTCAGGCTAACAATCTCCGCCTTCATTTTCACAGCGGTCCTCGTTCTGAATGTCCACGGCTACTGGAATCCGCTCCGCGAACTCGTGCGGAACGGTATCAAGAGCGGTTTCATCCTCGAGAAGAACGAGCAGCTCCTTCGCTTCGTCGAAGGCCCCAAAGACCACGCCGAGCACGAGAACTTCGACTGGGGCAAGGCTGCAGTCGAAGCGCTGGATACATGGGAGAACATCGCGTCCAGCCACTTCTACAACTGGCACCTGCGCAAGGACGGCAAGGCGGAGGAAGACACGCTGGGGGCGACCTAACGCCCGTTAATAGTCCAAGAAATGGGGATGGGGATGGTCCAACGGTATATGTACACGCACTATGTACGAGAGAACCTCATAGAGGCTCGGACGGTGACCTGCATGTTGTATGGAAGACACCTTGGCCTGTCTACGGCCACCCTTCCTCACCGCTCTTCCGGTTCTGGAAGTTCCACTCGACGAGGAGCGGCACGACAGAGTCGTCAGGGTCCGCATAGAAGTCCGTCATCGCCCAACCGCGGATCCTGACGTCGTCCGCATCCGAGGTGCCGTCTCCGGCCGAGGTAGCGTCCTTCTCAGTAGCCCCGGTTGGCGTGGTCTGCGCGGGATCCTGGCCGCCGCTCCCAGTAGTACTGCCAGGGAGGTTGTCGATGAGCCAGCTGCCTAGGCGCGCGTTGACGCCCTCGAAGCCCAGCTTCCATTGGGGCCAGCCGAAGCCCCGTGCGATCGTGGTTGGGAGAGCGAGCGGGATGTTTGCCGCGGAGAAGAACGAGATGTTCAGGATCGGCTGGGACTGCGCCCCGGTGGGGAGAACCAGGTTCTCGCTCGAGAGCTGCATCTTCTCGGGTATCGACAGGAAGGACGGGATGTCATACCTGCCAGCACCAGCACACCTCGTCAGTCAGTTGCCACATTAAAACTCGGCAGAGTCGACGATTCAGGCGTACCAGTCCTGGGTCCGCACGAGCGTGCCCTTGAGTGTCCACGTGAAACCGGCCTTGTCGCTGTCCGGCCAGGCGGTGGGGTGTATGCCGAGCCCCTCGAGCCCATTCGTCCAGCCGCTCCCGTCGCCGCCGAACCGGCTGAGCATGACGACCTTCCCGCGCACCTCGCCCAGCGTCGGGATGCGGTTCTCGAGGAACCACATGGCGAACCCCCCGGGGCCGTTCATGATCTCGTCGTGCACGGTCTGCGAAAAGAGCGGGAGCGGGGTCGTGTTGTAGTCCTCCTGCTTGATGGACATCACGATCGTCTCGCTGCTTGTCGCGGGCGCGGTGAGGAAGGTGTTGATGGCGCTTAGCATCTCCTGGAAGGGCGTGCGCTCGGGCCAGACGCCGTGGTAGGCGATGAGCGCACCGTTGATCACGGCGAGGCGGATGTCGATCACGCGGATGCCAGAGGCCAGCTGGATGTCTAGGGTTGTTGACGAGGACTGGCATTGGGAGAAGGGCCAGCCGTAGAAGGCCATCCTGCCAGAAAGAAGTCGGTTGACTTATCCGGTCAGAGGATGTCTTGTACATTACGTACGTGTCATGGGTGCCTGTGGAAGTATTAACATGAATCAAGGATTTCTGCTACAGAGATGATATGTGCATACCTGGGAGAACGAGGGAGGAAAGAGGGAGCGAATCCGGCATCTCCGAGAGGAAGCTGGCGAGATTCCGTTGGGGCAACACACTCAGCTTGTAGTGCCCCTTTGAAATCTACACGAAACAGAGATTCGAGTGAGGGTTGTCTACGTGTAGCAGGTATTGGCCACCAGCCTGTACCTTACTGCTATATATGCGCCATGGGAAGCCTTCAGAGGCCCGGACAGACTTCCACCTGGCTCCCAGCTTCACATGCAACTTGTGTGCGGCGTGATGACCACTGCCGGCGGTGACCCCCTCCCCCGCCTCTAAAGCCTTGATCACGATGGTCAAGGTCTTCTTTGAGATCGTAGTGGTCGTTGAGGCGTGCGGGGGGATCGCCAGGTCGGATTCTCCCAGCAGTGCTGAGGCCTCCGACACTACCACCGACTTTGAGCTGGACTTGGACGCCGATTGAGAGAAGGGCAGGTGCTTGTCGGTTCCATTGAAGACGGTGAGCTTCATCCTAAGCTGTCTGAAGGGTACAGACGTGCAGGAGCTCGAGTGGTTGGCCTCGCTGGGGGGCTGAAGGTGGAAGGTGGCCGAGCGAGGCAAACCATATTTAGCACGTTGCTGGGAGAGTGCTACGGTCTGTGGCAGTGCCGAACAAGGATGTCTGACCGAAAGCGGACATGTCGCCTCGGGCCGGCAGTGGCCGCTGCTGAGTCGGAGTCGGCCCATATCAAAGTTAGGCGACTTGGATGACCCGTCGTTCACGCCCTTATCCACGCAGTTGCTGGCAACCTCTGCCAGTCTTAACGGCATTGCCCATAAGTTTTCTCTCTCGTCGCTTTATGAGAAGTTTCTATAGGTGAAGATCTCTATCGTACGATGAATAACCATCCGTACTAATATTGCTACTCCGTTTCCTCTGGAACCAGGCCCTTGCAATGACGATAAGCGTCGTTACGGGAACGTTCGAGGACCCGGTCCAAGCTAAACTTACCAGAAATCCTTCCACTCTCGAGTGAATACTTCTTAAGTTCTCTGTACATTCAAAGCAGGGTCTCATTTATGAACTTCAGCGCTGCAACGTCACCACATGTGCCTTTCGACGTCCAGCTCCTCGTTCTCGACCAGTGCCACAAGGAGAAGCTCTCCCTCTTTGCATGTTCGCTTGTATGCAGAGCATGGCTCGGCCCGACTCGTGTACACCTTTTCCGCGACACCACGATCAAAGTACCACATCGCACCGACGAGCCCGTGCGGAAATTCATCCACGCTCTCCTCTTATCCGAGACCGAACTCGGCCGCAACGTCACTACTTTGCGCATCGTCGGCAGCGACAGGTTCACTCCATGGATACGGCTCCGCAACCCCTACAGCCCAATGGTCCTGACTATAGCGTTCTATCCTATGTTTTCCAGGCTCCCGCGCCTCCGTAGGCTGTCCTTCGTCAACGTTAGATTCGTCACCCTAGACTTCGCGATGTCCCACTTCGTCTGCGACGACGACGACATCCGCCCGTCCCTGGACTACCTAGAGATCAACTCCTGCCTCGACGACGGCGACAAGGCGAACGGCACGGTCAACTTCATCACCCTCTTCGCCTCCATCCGCACCCTCGTCCTCGACCTCGAGCACTACGGGAACACCCTGCAACGCTCGGTCGAGCGAATACCGCATAACCACCCCGTCAGCATCCGCTCCATCATCCTCCGCGGCATGGTCGACTGGTGGTCCTCGTGCCTCTCCCACCACTTCAGGCATGCCGTCCCTTCCTCAGGCGACGTGCCACACCCGTCCGAGTGCCTCAACATCTGGCCGCACTGGGGCCGCGAGTGGACGCAGCTCAAGGGGATAGGCTCGTTCGTCGAGCTCAACGCCCCCACCATCCGCGCGCTCCGCATCAACTCCATGCAGCTCATGGTCGCCAAGCCTGAAGAAAGTGAGCAATTTCTTCCCCTCTCCACTCATTCAGTTCAGATGCTGAACGATAACGCCACAGACCTTGCAGGCCACTGGCACGAGCTCCGGCTTGCGTCCTGCGTGCACCTGCGCTCGCTCCTCTTCTCCCTCGACACGACCGACTTCGCCCCAGACCAGATCCCCGACGCCGTCCGCCGCGCGCACGAGAGCATCCTCGAGATCCTCATGGACCCCGCGCTGCCTGCCGCGCTCGAGTGCGTCATGTTCCACCTCACGGTGCCCGTCGAGTCCCACCCGGCCCTCGCGGCGTTCAACTGGGAGTTCGTGGACGAGGTCCTCGCCCGGAGCGTTCGGAGGCTCCGGGCGGTCGTGATAGAGTTCGCGGCGGGGAGCGTCGCCCCGACGGAGAAGCTCGCGCAGCGGCTCGCTAACACCAGGGGGATATTGGAGTTCCGCGTAGGCGAGGTAAGCGTTTCGTACTCGTAGTTATGGGTCCTGGCTAACTTCTCATTCGATCCTAGACCGGGGTACCGTGGTGGGAGGTCCCAGTGTGAGACATACTGTCCCGCCCAACTATAGATGCTTGGATAGATTTTTTGGATCAATACGGAATATAGACCTGGATAGACAACAGATCATGATACAGTGGTGGAGGGAATATCCGCGTGCAGGCGTTCAAAGTTCATCGAGGGCCATTAAATTATGCTAGCATTGCGAGATGCCACGCCCCACGAGCTCGTTTCCAGCCTTGATGAAGAAGTAATCGCCTGTGTTGACGGAGTAGGAAGTCAAACATCTGTCTAACCCTGTACTTGCTGAGCAAAGGATTGAACACTCACCATAGACGATACCCGTCAGGTTGTTGTGCGCGGGATTGTTGACGGTGCCGTTTGAAAGCAAGCTCTGCCATGACGGCGCCCACGCCAGGTTGGTGTTATCGCTGATGACCTTGATGGCTGCGTTGGTGTAGTACCTGGACCCGGAGATATTGAGGAGAGAAAACTCCTGGTCCGAGAGCAGGAAGAGACCGTTCGCAGCGATCATGGCGGCGGACGAGTCTGCTGGTCGTGGGGGGACGAGCGGCGCGTTGAAATCCCTGAGAGAACGAGGATAATGCGTTAAATTGTATTCTCATCATGCGAAGCTTTGGAGGGCTACCATGGGATGACACCGTCGTCTGGAGTGTTGGAGAGGAAATATGACGCTATATGGCGGGCTGTCTGGATGTAGTCAGCCTTTCTGGTGTGCTTGAACACTGAGGACTACGCGTTAGCCAAACGTTCAAGCTTTAGCCTAAGAAATCTCTGAAACGTACTGTTCGCGAAGCCGTAGAGGGCCCACGCTTCGCCCCGACTCCATGTACTTTTGAGCTCGTGACGTGAGTTCCTTTAGCCACGAACCAAGTGAAATATATTCTTACCTGTTATCCGCATAGCCTTGTGCCGTGTGACGAGCAATGACGGCGCCGGTCGTGGAGTTATACTCGACGACATGGAAAGTGCCACCTATATGCGGCGTGAGAACCCGAAACACGACATGAAAGCGGAGTTCGTGCGAACCGTCGGAGCGGAGGTGGTTTGCCATGGTCTTATCCGCATGCGAGATGGCGATGTCTCGCAGCGTGTGGTTTCCCGTGAGCTTCTCGGATGCGAATAGAACCTGTCCCATCGGAGGTTATGTCAAATTAAACGCGGCTTCTCTCACGGACAAGATCCGTACCTCGAGGTTCATCATGTTGTCAATGATCACCTGTGCGCACATCGGCCGGATGAGACCTTTCAAACGGTACGCATCCGGACTGCTCTCGCGACCTACCTGGAAGTCTGTTGGGTCCGCAGAGTCCCAACTCCGTGTGCATCCCACCGTCGGGTTGAAACGCGCGGCCAGAGCGGTCGCGAACGCGTTCACGGCTTCAATGGCCGTTTCGTTCTCGGGATTTCTGGGGGCGCGTCGTCTCAGCGTCTCTGATTCGCAGTCCGTGCAATACTCACACCACAAGCTCGTCCATGAACGGGTAACTGAGGAAGCCAACATCGTGCCCAACACCCGTCTTGATTTCAAGCGGAATCTCCCCGGTTGCCCAGGAGCGGGCTAGATCGAGCCACTGGGCGGCATCGCCGGCGCCGGAGCTGCAGAGCTTCGTGCGCTCGTACATGGCGTAGAGAGTGGAGGGGAAGAAGCCGGAAGTCCACGTATCTGGAGAGAACCATTCCCAGTCTCCTACGGTGCGGTCGGTGTACTGTGGGTATTGGGCAGGACTTGGGGATGCCTGTGCGGTCTTGAGGACCTTCTGGGCGACGAGAGGTGAGAAAAGCTCTGCCGGTGGGGATGCGAAGCCTGGCAAAGCCGCGGTGTGCACAATCGAGAGCGCGAGAGAGGCCAAAGAAAGCGCAAGCATGATGTGAAGAAGGGAGAGGATGTACGGCTGGTCAGCCTCAAGGTCGAGGGTGGCCGGTGAGTCGGCTTGAAGCCGAGTCGCGTGGAAGGGCGCCCTCTGGTTTATATATGGCTCTGCTAGGGCTTAGGGCGCCAAGCATTCGTGCGTTCGCGAAAGTGAAGCTGTGGTGGCCTGGCTTTGGCCTGGCTGTGGCCTAACGAGTCCCGGCTGTGGGAGAAGTTGAACGAACCCGTGATGGCAGATGCCTAGCAGTGACTTGAGGCGCGGAGCAGCCGTCGGGAGCATATATGTATAGAGTCGTTGAAGTACACGGAGAACGGCACCTTTGGAATTTTCCGGGAGCCCCGCACTGACATATCCCACCTGAACTGCGACGGGGGGTCATCCAATTCTCCCACAAGGTCGCATGAACGATCTTCTTTGAGGCTTCGGTGCTGGCAAGTTGAGCGTTCGCCTGACCTGGTTGGAATACCCAACGGAACGATACCGATGGGTATTCAGTCACGAGGTAAGAGGTCGCATGCAAAACAGCTGGTCACGACAATTGCGGCACCAAAGTTCTCGAGTTCTTGCGCGCATTGAATCCGAGGTTGACAGCAATGTTGATGAGCGCTGAGCAAGGGGACGCGAAGGTGGGTGTAAGAGAACAAGAGTCGAATTCGGTCTGCGCAGGCATGCGAACAAGTGTCAAGAGCACGCCCGCAGCCTGGAGATAACGAATAGACGCCTATGTGCAGTTAATCTAATCAGCCGGACTTGGCTTCAACGGCGGCACTGCACCTTCTGTTCCTCCAAACCCACCGTCAAGAAGGCGTCCAAGTCTTCAGCAACACAACACCGCTGTAGGAAAGAGAGCCACCATTTAAATCAATTTAAAGAAGCTAACATTGCTTCATTTCAGGTCGCATTCCTCACCCCTTGAATGCAGAGGCACAAACTCTTCTATTCTACTCCCAGGTCGAGTTTGCCCCAACTGAAACTTCAGTTCGTGTTATAAGAGACAGCGCCCTCTCACTCCGACCATAGAAGGCTGTAATAGTTGGAGATATAATGGCTGCACCTCCCCCGGAGGCCAAGAACGCGCTCCCTCCCACAATTCTCTCCATTCTTCAACAATTCGCATCTCAAGACATCCTGACGTCTGGTGGACTCCATCCTTTTGCATCCTCCCCGGAGGACACCGTATCGACATTGAGGCGACTAGTGGATGCCACAAATCAGGCGGCTCTATCGCTAAACGCGCATTTGTCGCTCCCACTGAACAACCCAAAACTGTTGTCCCTTTACCGGCAGCAGGCCTCCATAGCGTTTTCCGTCCAGCAGGTGAGTTGACAAAGAGAGAAAGATGGACGGCGGGCATCACTGACGATTCTGGTGTGAACGAGGTAGTCAGAACAGAACGTCCGCCATGTCGTCAACTCCCTTCGAAAACGTGTCGGTATCATGTTTGGAGAAGACATCCCATTGGAAAGGTCCCTTCTCGTCGAATGGTTCCTCAAACGCCTCCTTGAGTGGGGAACGTCCGTAGGGATGGAGACTTTCAACGATCCAGAGCAAAACGGAAGAACATCGGTTGTCCTCGGAGGCAAGGTTCTCGTGGTCGACATTGACTTCGCCATCGACCGAACCGATCCCACCAAACCGACCATCGATGTAGCTACTCTCAAGACAGCATACGCCATTCCGAATAGCACCGCCGAATCTTCATCGGGCAATTCAGTATCTTTGGATGGCTTTCTTGCGCACGCTATACGCGCCTTCCTCGGCGAGGTCCAGAAGGAGGATGCCCAGCGCGACAGCGTCGAAGCCGCACGAATAGGAAACCTGCTATCCGATCATCTGTCGTACCTCATGAAGCTGGACCACCTGGCCCTCAGCGAAGGAGATGGCGGACTGCGATGGTTCTCTTTCATCGACAAGATGTCGCTGGAGGTCGAGAAGTTTGCAAGTAGAGAGGCGGCAGCTATCCAAAGGTACCCACCCATTGATCACCCGAGCTGAGTGCACAACTGACCTCCGTTAGGTCGGAGAGGGGGGCTGCCACGGCACCCCTCGATGTCTTCCTTCTACGGGGACATGCCCTCCCACTCCCATACCTCACATCACCGTCAATATCCTTCCTCACATACATCTCGCCCCTCGCCTACCTCAAGCTCCTCCGCACCTCCCGGCCCACCGCCCCGCCCCCCAGCCACCTCCCGGCCCTCGACGTCCCCTTCCCCCACCTCCGCGCCGCGCTCACCACGCACCCGCGCCCCTCAGGCGCGACGGTCGCCACGCTCGTGCTCTCCCCCAACCCCCCACCCGCGTACCACGCGGACTCGATGTCGATGCCCGCGCTCGACGCGCGCACGGCCACGACGCTCGTCGAGGATGCGGACCGGCTCGAGGTCGTGTTCCCCGCGGCGCGCGAGGTGCCCGGGCAGCAGCAGTTCAGCTGGGTGCTCGACTTCACGGGCGGGGGCAAGTACCCGGGCGTCGTCGTGAGCCAGGCGCGCATGCGTGAGATCGAGCTCGTTGTGAACCCGTTCAGCGGGATGGACCAGATGGGCGACGTGCCGATGATGGCGTTCGGGACTGGGAGCTGGGTCGACTTGCTGGTGAGTGCGGCGCGTGCCTGGGGGGAGGGGAGGGGGTGTTTTTAGGGATAAGATGGGGCTGACGCGTTTGGAAGTTCAACTCGCAGGTGCCTATTTCGCCGGAGCGGTACACTTCGGTCTACGTAAGTGGGCCTTTGGCAAAGCCATTGAAACAGGCTAGACTACTCACTGCTGCCTTCAGACATCTCCGACTTCGGTCCATCCGCCACTTCAGCTACGGCTGAGCACCCCCGACGAACCAGGTTTTGTTCTGGAGACGATTCCCGTCCGGACTCTGAAGGAGGTCTGGAACATTTTGGAGGTATGGCAGGCGTGCTCTTATTGACGTCTCACATCGTGCTTAACAGAAACCTCGCAGATCGTACGAGAGCAGTGCTGGCTCAACGAGATCCTAACGAGCTGCCAATGGGTGCCAGAAGGACTCGGCGTAAATCCTGCCCGAGTCCCATACGCCTCCGAGAACACGACGGTGACCGACGATGACCTCCAAGCCGTGCTCAAAGGTGCGCTTCTCACCCGAGTCCCCGTTCACTTGTCTTTGCTCATGCTCATGGTACCCGCCGGCCGGTAGGATCGGTGAAGCCGCGCAGCATCCCCGTCAACGTGCACATCCCCACCCCTGTTCCACCGTTTGCCGACGCGGACGTCGACATGGACACGTTCTCGCTCGGGCGCGGCCATGCGCGCATCACGATGACCGCGCCTGAGCGGCCCCCCATCTCGGGGCTCGTTGAGATCGGGGTGACGTTCGACCCGATCAAGGAGCGCGGCGTCGCGGTGGACATCACTGGGGCCGTCGGCGTGGACTTGAACACGGAGGTGCTGGAGGAGGCATGCCGGCGGGGCGGGCTGCTGGGCTTGCCGGGACGGGTGTGGAGGAAAGCGCACGAGAATTGAGATATGTTACCGTGTATAGATTCGACTTCGGGAACGAGGTGTTGTTCACATACTGGCGGACGGTAGATTGAGGGAATACAAGCGCGAGGAGGTATTTGCGACCTGTGGTCACAATCCGCAATTACATGAAAAAATAGTAACAGAGACCCTAAAATGCGCAGAGCCCGAGTTTGTGTTCGATGACATAGATTAACCTCCACCAGCTTCCCCTTGTTCTTGTACCAGGCCATAC
This sequence comes from Ganoderma sinense ZZ0214-1, assembly GCA_002760635.1. Taxonomy (NCBI): domain Eukaryota; kingdom Fungi; phylum Basidiomycota; class Agaricomycetes; order Polyporales; family Polyporaceae; genus Ganoderma; species Ganoderma sinense. The sequence continues at coordinate 421,596 of AYKW01000014.1, read as the reverse complement.
CCAGGAGCCCAAATACTATTGAGCACGGCACCACCGATGACTGACCCTACGGTCCCTACCAGGCTGAGTGAGCTCTGCGGCACCTGCGTCGAAGGTCTTGGCATGTTTGGGGTGGGAGGATCCGCGGATGTGGATGCTGTCGAATTCGATCGCAATGGCTTGAGTTTTTTATTCTTCCGTTTCTTGGCCTTTGATTGTAAGACCCTATCCGTCGGCGGAACTTGTTCGTTTAGCACTGCCCGCACTGCAGTCAGTTGAGCCACGCCGTCGGATGCTTGCGCTGGAGCTGGTCCCCTGGATCCATCGTCTCCCTCTGCTCCTACCATTGCCGCGGTTTCAGCGGGTTCGGCCTCTAGCGTGGCCTGCAGCGTTTCGCCGTTGATAGAATCGCTCGCGGGAGTACTGGAGGCGATGGAAGATGAGGGACCAGGAGCAGTTGGAGGGGTGGACTCGCTCGTCGGAGGAACGGGTTCGGGCGCTACGCCAACTTGAAGAGAGACATCACTGACTATGCCTGGCTGACACGGTTCTTCCAGTTTTAAGGTCGACTGGGGCTTCAGGCCGTCCGCAGACAGCGGAGGCGGCATTGGCTTTTTGCCTAGAAGATGAGCACGTTTGACTGCTCTCGAGTGTGGGACCCGTCCCCATGCTTGTAGCGAAATGACTGCGGGCAAGCCGAGCAAGGAGCGGAGTACTCCGCTCGCGTGTGGCATCTCGCCCAATGCTATTCGCTGGATGATGTCGGGGAAGGATTCTTGGACGGCAGATGTATAGTAGTTTCGGCAGAGGAAGGAGATGGCGTGTTCGCGGAGGCGGTCGTATCTGCGTCCAGATCATCAGCCACTCCAGTTGGACTGGAGCAGATTAGAATGATGATTTATGTATTACATACCTAACGAAGAAACTCGAGAACGCTTCCTCGAGAATGTTTTCCGGCCTCAATTGCGAGACGACCTCATTGTAAGCAAGGTCTCGCAATTCGGTCAGACCGTACTGTGTCGGCTTCAGTTAGACGGTAAAAAACGACGCCGCGGTTTATAACCTACCAGATCGGCAAGACGATACATGGATTTTGGTGAGCATGGGGGAGCCAAGTCGTTTGAAGGCCTCAATAGTCGCCATTTGCCTGCCGCTCCGCTAGAAGTGAGGGGAAGAAAGTCGATCTTCCCAGTGTATAGGTAGAATACACATGCGCGAAGGCTATTGTTTTGAGGGTCAGTAGGTGATCAATGCTGGCCTCATGGGGCGTACTCACGTTTTATATGCGATGTTCGGTATGGGAACCTGAAGGTACCTCTGTGTCGCAACGACAGTAGAACCTTTCGCTGCAGCTTGATCGTTTGCTGGATCCTCGGTCCGGTCCTTGCTGTTGCCTTCGGGGGAGGATTCTTCAGCGGATACCGGTCCTGGTCCGGTAGGGGAGACATCCGGGTCTTCGATTCCGAGTACTTCGAACTCGTCGAGATCGCTGTCTGAGTCGTAGTCATATTCTGACAAAGGGGCTTGTTGCTGGACTGCACCAGGATCTCTCAAAACTATAGGAAATTCGTCCCTCAGCCGCACGGTTTCTGTGACGCATGGGGACGAACTCACGCTCGGAGAAGGAATCCGTGTTTTTGAGGATTGAGCTGATGGTGACGACTGGGAGAGGATGGTTGATCCTCAGAGTGCCGTCAGGAAGAATGGTCCGGCGGGAGAATGCATAAAGATAGACGTCTCGAAACTCCGATACGAGCAGCGAATCTCTGAGGGACCTCTCTACCGCAGTCAGCGGGGACGTGGTACTAGGTGTAGCAGGCCCCATACGATCCGAAGGGGGTGTGAATCGATGGCGAACGAGCATCTATTTCGTCAGATACGATATATAGCGGACAAAAAGAAGAGAAGTTTGGACCTCGCGGCATACACGACGTAGGGCAGGTTGTGACGGTTACGTGATGTGTGCTGCGGTAGCCCTGGAGCGCCCGACGAGAAACCCGTAAGATACACGGCCCGTGGCACACACATACTGGTGTCGCCGATGTTCGCGAGCTCATGAAATCCTCCCTCCTCGCTTTGCTGGCATCGCGTGGCATAGGCATATTGGTCAATATACTATGTTTCCCCATCAACAAGGTACCAGTGTTTCAGCTAGCCTGTCCAATATGTTGCTCAGCTCGAAAACATCCATATGGCCTAACGAAATCCATCTACTTACTCATCATCCAGGGCGAAAGCGAATGGAGAGGAAAGCGCAATGCGAAGACCGAGCAGCGACCGGAGCACGCCTCCAGCGTGCGGGAGGTCTCCCCGGGCGAACCGGTCGATGAATTCGGGAAGAGCCTCTTGGATCGCGGGGTCGTCGTAGTTCTGGGACAAGTAGGACACTGCGTGCTCGCGCAATCTATCGTATCTTTGCATGCAAACGTATGAGAACTCGCGATGCTCCGAGTGACAAGTTGACCTAACCTTGCGAAGAAGCTCGAAAACGCTTCCGGGACGATGTTCTGCGGATTGAGCTGGGAGACGATCTCATCGTATGCGAGGTCTTGTAGTTTGGTGATGCCATACTGGAGTCGTTCGTGGTCAGATAATGCAGATCGCACTTATGAACATCCGACAACGTACCGCTTCTGCCAAACGATAAATGGACTTGGGAGAGCACGGAGGGGCAAAAGTGTCGGAGGTCGTCAACAGAGCGAATTGCCGGTCTGTCGGACCCTTCGAACGCATGGGAAGAAAGTTGAGCTTCTCGGTGTACAGGTAAAATACGCAAGCCATAAGCCTAAGCAGTACGGAACTCAGCATTCTTGTGGCAGGCGACAACAGTAAGCGAAACGAGACGTACGTTCGATAGGCGATACTAGGCATGAGCACCTGATGGAAGTTCTCGCCTTTCTCGTCCTTGACCGTAAAGTCGCTCTCCGGAGCGTCCAAGCCCGTCTCTTCTTTGAACTTGCCCTTGACAGACGAGGAGCTCGCGACGGGCGTGCGAGTCTCCTCGAGCTCTTCGAACTCATCTAGATCACTGTCAGAGGGGTAGTCGTACTCCGATTCGTAAGCGCATTGTCGGATCGTGTTCTGGCCATTGGTACGGGCCTCCGCGAAACCGGAGGTCAAAACTGTGGAAAAGGTCAGTGCTACGGTACCATTATGCGCCAACAGCACAGTCAAAGATTAGGCTAGCCGCTTACGCTTCGAGAAATGCTCGGTGTTCTTGAGAATCGACCCGACGGCGAAGATGGGCAAGGGATGGTCGATCTGGATAAAACCATCGGGAAAGATCGTCTTTCGGGAGAAGGCATAGAGATGGACGTCACGGCATTCCGGAGGATGTAATGAGTCCCTCAGAGCTCTTTCCACGGGACTCAAAAGGGAGGGAGGGTTAGTTCGAGCACTCATGAGATCTAAGACGAATGAGAAAGTAGTTTAGTGCAGAATGTGGCGCTTTATGGGTTGACCGGCGCCCTTCTCAGGGACGGATCGCGGGAGGTCCACCTCGAGGCTGCCGCAGTGCAAGCTTCTCGCCTCCCTGCACTTGAGAAGATGCCGTGATCAAAGCCGCCGCGGTGCTGCGGTAAGCGAAAGATACAATTGTCCAACGGTGCCCACGATGACCTGATAGACAGGAGTGAAAGACAGAGGAGGTTCACTCGGAAGCTGCCTCGCGTTCGTACTTCTCCATCGCCTCAATCGCAGCCTACCGGAGGAGAGTCAGATATCGTTCAGACTAAATCGCCTTGCCACTCACTTGAGCTGCCTCAATGACATTTCGCCTCCAGCTACCCTTTGCCACCTCCTGCAAGATTCCCTTCCAATGCCTCCATCGATCGGGGTGGTATCCATCCACGCCGTCCCACGTCCCGCCGCTACCACCCGGACACCCGCGATTTGCCTCCCAGTCCGGATTCCCCTTCGGACCCATGATCTCCCTGCAGGCGTACATCTTCGCACCAGCGATCCTGAGCCACAATGCCGCGACCTCGATCTGCAGCTCGTCCGGGTCGGCACAGCCGTCTCTCCAGCGCCCGACGGTCCCGGTTGGCCCGCTTGTCGAGGACAGCGTGAGCGGTTCGAGATGCATGCGCATGGATGCGATGCCGAGGAACGCCCCATCCCAGACGTTGAGTGCCCACAGGCGTGCGAGGAACGCGTTCGTGTTGAGCCACACCTTGCGACACCGGACTAGCTCGCGAGTGTCGGGCTCGTCGTCAGTCGGCACGTCCCCAGCAAGAAGTGCCTGCGCCTTGGGAGCCGTAATGTCGAGAAAGCCTCGTTCTTTAATAAATGGCTGCGGACCTACGAAAGGAGCGTAGACGAGTCAGAACGCGGGGCGGGGAGCAACACGATGGGGACGCACCGTTCATCTCCTCCCGCGATGCAAGACTAAACACTGGGAGTCTTGACCAGTCCGTCTCTTCGCCCCACAGCTTCCAGCCCTCACAGCCCTCTGACCCCCTGGCCTTGAGTGCGGCCATAATGTGCGCGATGCGATCGTGCATTGACACATCTTCTTGCGCCAACCGTAGCACCTCGTTCCAAAAGGACCAAAAGAACTGATCCACTCGCGAGTCCTCGCATCCTTCTTCATCACCTTCAGTGGGGCTTCCATGACTTGGTGCAGGCCCGATGAACTGCCCGCATTGCTTCGCAACCTCGTCGGCTGCCTGTTGTGGCGACAGCGATCGGTCTTCGATGGCTGCAATGGCCGCGTCGACCTCGGGGTGGTGGACCATTGTAAGAGAGGGGAAGGAAAGGGATGGTGAATATGTGGAGATTCTCAGAGATGTTCTGCATCTTTATTCGGCGGTGTTCACCACCAGCGGCTCCGGGCATGGTCTCTCCACATTGCCATGTGTGATTGGGGCGTCCGAGTCATCCTGAAGTTGCGCGATCACTCTCTCGAAAAGAGCAGTTTGAAAAGTGTAGGCAACATATAGGAAATGGAAAGCGGAATCCAAGCAGAATCGTAGGGAAAGCGAGAACAAAGCGAGGTTGAAGTCAGTGAACATACATGTCAAGCTCAAGTCAAGCTGGATTCAAACTGGAAACCAAGAACCATTACGTCATCCCTCAGGGCGCTAAAGAGACTGGTCCAGGTCCGTTGGCCGCCTCAGTTGAACTTGAACCTCAATTTGAACCACCACCCCCAATCACACCGCCGTGCGAGCAGCACGACTGATCAAATGCAATTGTGCAATGTCTAAGAATTTACCAGCCAGAAATGTTCAATGCATCTCGCGCAAAGAGCAACAGGCTTTGAACAAGCCAATACTTCAACGTCAACAACCTGCCAGTGGCAATAGAAACGGCCACGGTCGTGGTGGCAAGCTCGCTCTACTATTCGATGTCCCGATGGACGTGTTTTTTGAGGTATAATGGTTTGCTTGCTCTGCATGGACCCGCTTATTGACGCATGAACGCCTGAATGTACCAGATCCTGTCTCACCTTCCACCACTCGACATCCTGCGACTGGCCCGAACCTCCCTGGCGTTCAGGGAAATGCTTATGTCCCGGACCTCTCGGCATATCTGGATTGCATCTCGGAGGAAAGTCGTACCCCCTGCTCCTGAGTGCCCTAGCAGTCTCAGCGAGCCCCAGTATGCGTCCCTGCTGTTCGAACGCACCTGCCAGGTGAGTGGTTGAGAGTATATTTTCGTGCTGTCCTGAACACCTTCCCCTGCAAGACCTGCAACGCCACCCGCTCCATGAACGTCGACTATGCAGCTTTTGTGAGACTATGTAACAATTGTTGGGGAGCCAGGTGCGTTGTTAGTCTCTAAACTACGTTACTGTACTGACGGACGAGTTGTTAGGGTCAAGAGGGGCAGCGTGCTTGCGTACAACTCGGGTCTTTACAACGATACCGACTTCATGAAGCTAGTGTTCAACCTTCTCCCCGCCGCTCCTTATGAAGTGTACAAGCCGTTCTTACCCAATCCACTTGCCGGGATGGCGGCAGAACGCCCCATCACTCAGAACGGGCATATGTTCTATCACGAGTCGGAATTTGACAATATTGTAGATGGATATCGCAAGTTGCGCTCTGGATTGTCGACAGGGTCCATGAAGCAGTTTCTGATTCAACACCGTAATGACACTCGTGTCAGGTTGACGGTAAGTGGCCTCCTAGCTTATGGCAGCTCTCGAGGTACACTGACGCCCACGACGCAGTTCTCGAAGAACTTACTTGAATGGGAGAACCAAACCCGAGTTTCAAGAAGCGAGGACTTAAAGCAGGCGAAATCTGAGCGCCGCACTGCGTATGTCCACCACAATCTCATCAATGACCCTTACTGACGTTCCCATGCTCATAGAATCGAGGAGAAGCTGCGAGATCTGGGATTCAATCCTGAGGACTTTCCGTTTCGTAACAAAGAGTTCGACAAGATGCTGGATCAGCCTCGCAGCCTGACACCTCGGAGTGAGCGTCTACCTGACGAGAATACCACCTTGCTGACCGATGCATATTGCCAGTCTGGAACAACATTCGTCCAAAGCTCCTCGAACTTCTGCGGGCTGAGCGAGAGCGTCGAGAAACAGCTGCCTTCAACCAGGCGTGGGGCCTCCGGTTGTTCGGAGTCAGAGAACATTACCGGAGATTCTTGGATAGTCGCCGCGATCTCGACGTGTGGGAGAGGATGGTCTTTCCCAGCTTTGACGAGATGAAGAATACGCCCGCCATGGCAAACCTGCTCTTCTCTGGCCAAGCTACCGAACAGGTTTCGCGAGAACAGTTTGCGTCCATAGAGCCCGAGATCATGGTGGACGTCGCAGATGCCATAGCAAGGGTGCGCAGCAAACTTGTCAAGCTCTTAAGGGTCAAGGCCGCGAGTGCAGCAACAGAGGAGACGTCAATGTCGGCTACCAGAAGCAATTGTAAAAACAAGGGCAAGGCCCGAGCAGAGTCCCACAACGACACAGGAGAGGATGTCGAAGAGGACAAAGCACTCCTCGAACACCTGTCGTCTCTGTTCGTCTGCGAACATCTGCTATGCAAGTTCAGCCAGGCGGCGGGCAGCCCTGTCCTCATGTCTTTCTTCGGTGTGTTGGAGCACCAGTCGCTTCACAGCGTCACACACGGGACATGGGACGATATCGCCGTCGCGCCCGCAGAGCCGTCCTGGCGTGCGCGGATGCCAGACCTGCTCGATGCAATCGGTTTACCGCAGGACAGCAAACTTTCTGCCGTCCGGGAGCACATCCTCTCGGGGACCGCCCGATGCAAGGCCAGTGGATGCGAAAACGTCGTGCCTGGCCTAGGAAGGGGCGTCGGCGTGTTGGCAGAAGGTGCTTTGTTCTGCAATATGGTGCGTCCGAGGGCCTTCAGATTCGTGGTCAACCCCCGTGCTGACATGTACCTTACTCCGTTTCGACACGATAAATGCTACGGCGTACTTAGTTGAGGCATGTGTCTCGTCCGACTGGGGTTGACGCGTGAGTCCCGTCATCCGCTGCATTCCCAGTGCGTGAACTAAGGAGACTGACCGAGAGCGTTCTGCAGGACTACTATGCAGCCTGTATACGGCCGCCACCATATTACGTTCGACCCTTTGCCTCAGAACTCTCCGTACGGCGACATGCTTTTGGACCCGGGCTTTATGTTAGACGCGGCCTTACCATTGGTCAACGCCGGGGGCTACATTGCTGGTCATGACCCGCTGCCTTAGCAGGACTTTGGGATAACTTCCGTTGGAATACCGCCGATCATGCAGACTTTCGTGTATGGGGGCGGCATGCCACTGCCTCGACCTGGACCTTCACGCCTGTCGTAACGTTTACGTGCCTAGAAACATCCTCAGGTTCAGCTTCAAGTTGACTTGGGTTATACCCCCTTGTGCTAAGTAGTAAGGGTCGTACGACTCTGTATCCAGAACGGATTAGAGGGAGTGACGCTTGGGTAGGTTATTTTTCCTGTGTCCCCACCGCAATGCAGCTAGTACGTATATGCGTTTTCTTTACAAAGCAAGCTTGTGGCATTCTTTAAAGCGAACGAAAACAATGTCAGTCGTCTCAGCAGCAGTACTTACCATAACTTATACATACTACAAATTGCTGCCATGCGGCACTCCGGGATACAGAGAAAGTTATTACGACGTCACCGGCACTTCTATCTGGGCATCAATGGGGGTGTCGGTGAGCATACGCAGGCTGCTGTAGGCTCGTCCCCAGCGCTTGGGATTCAAACTCCGGTCGTAAACTTCCTCGTGCTTCCGTCTAACTGGGCGTGGGTTTGGCAGGACGTCCCGCCCACGCCCAGTTAGACCAATCGTTAGAACGAGACCTGCCTTTTCACACTCCGCCTCCCCCCAAAAGGCAGGTCTTTGATGGCATTCTAACGAGTGGGTTCGAGTCTACGCCTGCTGATGCCTACAAGCTCGCCTGAACGCCCCCTGGCATACGCCTCCGATCGAGCGTGACATTGTGCCACTAGATCCAACACTGCCACCGCCTCACACGCATCTTCGCGAAGCGTCTTCAAGAATTAGCCATACCCGATTTTGACAGTCAATCTCCCTCGATCTTCCGCGCACCGCTCGCTCGGCGATCGAGCCTCAGGCCTCAGCCTGCGCCACCGACACTGGCACCCCTTGGCACCCCCCATGTCTTCCAGGATATCATCCGGTTGGAACTAAAGGATGTTCGCCAAGTACCACTAGTGCCCAATTCCAAGAATTCGACACGGCGGGGATGTTTTGCCTATCGCCGTCATGCCAGTGCATATGGAGCAGCAACGATCCGAAGCTGGTCGGTCTTCCATTCCACAACATACGCACATACGGTTGCGTGCTAAGTATACTCTAACACATGCGCTCCCCCACTGTCTCCGATCTCGAGCTCGTTGCGGCGTCGCAAAAACCAAGTAGCTTGATCGACCGGTATTGGCGCCCCCAAAGGCGCCAAAGCTAGTTAGTACAACATAGCACAACATGTGTGCCAGACTCCAACGCCGAACGAATCAACGTTCAACTCGTTCGGGCGGAAGATCGTGGATGGAAATGGCTGGAAATGGTCACGGTATTCGTGGAAACAGGGCAGAAACGCGATCGTTCCAGCAAAGGGTCAGGAACTACTTGGTACAGGTAACAACATGCTTATCAGTATATCTCGTATAACGATTACTTACATTAACAGCGGTACATAATCCGGGTCCGAGATCTCATCACTAGCAGTTAGTACTATCAGGCCGTGAGTCCCGCCGCCAGGACAGGAATCAATACTAGTATTGTGCACCGCGCCGCGTCCCGGTCGTCGGTGGTACGTGCATCGCGGTATGTGGTAGAATACGTGGGTATATGCGTCGCGATTAATGTCGGGGTCCATATCGTTCCCTCGGGCTCCACTGACAGGACTCATTACTCAGTCCTCCAAGTCGTGCACGCAGGGTCAGCTCGCGTTCTTCTGCCAGGGGACCGCAGAGGAGCACGCCTCGACGTCGGCAGCTTTGGCTTTGAAGCCTTTCGGGAGGCCGACGTCGTCGGCGATCTCCGTGTCCGTTGCGGTCGACGCCCACGGGCGCGAGGCGCGGGTGTGGATGTGGCTGAACTGGATCGTGGTTTCGTTTGTCGTTGGGTGCGCCGTGCTGTCATTGCGGTACGTGAGGCCGAGGGCAGCGACGATGATGATCGTCGTCGGTACGATACCCTGAGACAAGGGTCAGGGTGGAGATCCCAGAGTATGGAGAAAAGTTGAGCCTACCGTAAGCTGCGCTATTGGGTCGTAGACAATGTAGAACGCGTTGTTTCCGGAGAAGTAGAGGATGATCTCGATGAGGAGTGCCGTCGAGTAGATCATCGCGGACTCGATGATGAGCAGGAATGCGCGGAAGAAGCGGTATTTCTTCACCCCGCCAGTCTCTCGGGTGATATACCTGATGGTATCCAGAACAGAACGCACTTAGCGTTGAACGATCTCAAAGACAAACGAACAAAGGTAGCTCGGTGGGAGAGAAGGCAAGTAATTTTGAACAGAAGTGGACGCACCATAGCCTGACCGCGATCAACCCCGTAACGACCACATTCGTAACTAGGGATAACGAGAAGAGAGACCCGTTCCATCGCGCAAGAGTCTGGAAGACGTACGGCGCATTATAGTTAGGTTATTGATGGAAATATCAAGTGGACGCACCGTAGCGAACGCGCTATGCGTGGTCTTCGCTGTAGCGAAGATATATGCTTGACCAAAACCACAGACTTCATCCATTCTCCCGTGAGCAGCGGAGCGACCACATGGATCAAAGATGCACTCACTCGCGGAACCGATGATGAGCAACACAGGCAACACGCACACTCTCCATTCCCCCGTCCACACATGGTAGCATCTCCAGACCTGTTGTCGGCGCCGACCGAGACCGACCGGTGAGCTCGGACCGCCCGTGCACGAGAAAAATATGTGGTAGACATTGTACGCACCACGATACTGTCGCCAAGGATGGAGTTGATTGTATGAATGGTGACCTTGGCAACGTTCGGGGGCTGGGAGACGTCGGAGAAGAACGCGGCGGGTCCGCCGGGCTCGTCGCGGTAGTCGATGAAGCCCCAGATGAGGCGCGCGAAGCCGAGCGAGACGTGCACGGTGGAGAAGGCGAACATGAGACATGCTACCCAGAAGATGAGAGGGGAGACCTCGCGCGGTACTTGGCGGAAGCGGGTGATGTACAGGTAGGATGCGAACAGGCAGAGGTTGATTCCTGAACGCAATGGGGGGCGCGGGTCAGCCGGACTGGGCCTCGGAGCGGAAAGAACTTGAGAGAGCGTACCGTAGAACAGCGTCTCGAGCCATATAGCTACGAGATAGGCCCGGTCGAGGGGAATCCCCTCTGCCGCCATGGGATTGTCGAAAAGAGGAGTGGGGTGTCAAGCGGGAGGCGTTGTGTCGCGTCGGCCTGGAGATATGTACGGTTTTGGTGAGGGTGTCTGGGACATGGAAAGCACGTTCAGGTTCGCTGTAAGTACGGTGTGTTACTTTTAGGGAATCACTCGGCCCGCAGCTATCACGAGATCGGGCGAGTTTGTGGGGTGAACGCGAGCTGCGGCCACGAATGGATGGCGGGCTCCGGAAGGACCCCTGACAATGGGTGGGATGGCTGGTTCGTGGATCCGGACAAATTTGGCCGGTCGGACCCCCTCAGGCTGGTTCAAATCCGGACAAATGGGGGTCAAAATCGACCCCAGGCCAGATCCTTATCCGGACATGGGTAGGGCCAAAGTGGGGTCGGTGAGAGAGGGCGGGCGAGAAGCGCCCGCGGAGCTCCGGGACGGCCGTTCCGAGCAGGCTGGATCCTCAAATCCGGACTTTTTTGGCCGAAAAATGGCCTCAGAGCTGGATAAAAACCGGACATCTGAGGCGAAATTTGGCCAAAAAAAACCGGACATTGTGGGCCCAGCGACGCCCAATCTGATCCAGCCTCACCACCCATTGTCAGGGGTCCTGCTCCGGAGCAACTCCGGAGAAGGAGGAGGAAAGCTAGACTCGAACCAGTCGTACGGAACACATCAGCGGAGTGTGAAAGGGAGAGTGTTCCGTAACGACTGGTCCAATTGGGCGTGCCTTTGGCAGGGCGTCCATATATGGTACGCGTGTGAAAACGTACTTAGAGAAATCGCGACGAGCTCCCTTAGAGAAACACGATCCACGAGATGCGAACCTCGTTTTGACTAATAAAACTGTATGAGATGTTTTAACGAGAGGTCTTTCTCCACGTTGGTGCTAAATTATGAGCATAAAATAGTTCAGATACTCCCGGAATGAACTTCTCTGCTCATGGAGTCCTGTGGGTAAGCGCTCGAATCCCATTGAGCGCTTACGGCTTTCCAGCAGGGCGCCCACCACAGGAAGGCCGATCATCGGCCTTTGCCCTCAGTATGCAGACGATGCTCAAGACATGCTTATACCATTCAGTTAACAAGGTAAATCACCAGATTTTTAACTTCGGGGTGAATATCTGGCCAATATCGCCTTGCAAGGGAAATATCCTCCTACTCTGCGACCTCCGTGGACAGAATCTGAGCATTCCGACAAGGTACAACGTTACTGTGAATTCTACCCAGAGGGCAGACAGCGATTTCACCAAGTACGTTTTTATACGCGTACCATATATGGACGCCCTGCAAAAGGCACGCCCAAATGACCAGCCGTTCGGGTACCCGTCCTGTGCGGAGTAACGGCTGGATCGAGCCTAGAGGAAAGCTCAAACATTCATCCGTTTCAGCGCGTTCCGATGGCGAAATGATTGTCGCGATCAACGTGCTGACGCCACTTACCAGTGCCTCCCTGTGCCTCCCAGTTCTTCCGCACTGACCAGACGGCTACGCCATATTCGGTTGCGCGCACTTGACAGCTGGTTGCAAAACGATAGGCCCCTCACGACGGGCAAGGTGGGTGTTTCGAGCGTTTGGAAACGGTGTGGAAACGTGCACCGAAACTTCAAGTTTCTTCGTCATTTCTGGGGTGTCTAAAGGTCCAGGAAACGACAAGTTTCCTGGGTGTTTACCAGGCGTGTTCGGACATTGGAAACAGGTGAGGTGTGTCCATGAAAGGGAACCCTCGGGGAAATGGGTCAGAAACAGGGAGAAAACCTGGTGTTTCCAGATGATGTAGCCTGTTTCTGGCCTCTTTCCTTGCAATTTCCCCTTTGTGGATACACCTCGAGCCGTTTCTGGTCTATGGAAACTCGGTAAAAACAAAGGAAACGGCGAGTTTCCCCGACCATGAACCACCCCGGAAACTCCAACGAAACTTGAAAATTCCGTCCTCATTTCCTAGCCGTTTCCCTGATCCCGAAACACCTGCCGTGCCCATCGTGCCTCAAACGCCCATTACGCGGATGGCGGACATCAAAATTCGGGCTCCGGACGATGATGTCGGGGGGGGCTCGCTAGGGTGCGGGCAACAACTCGGACTTTCTAACATTGCGTTAACTAACAGGTTATTAACGCGTTAATTAACGGTTAGAAAGGGAGGGTCCAAAATGGCATGTCAACAACTGTTCGAAACTCCCCTACGAGGACGTCGCAAATCTGGCGACCGAGTGTCTTGTACGATTATATGTCAGGTGGCTGACCACCTATATTCCACCACTAGTCAGTTGCTGCCGCTGTGCAAAGGAAAGACGAGGTGTAACGACAGCTACCCAGCGTCCCGAAGGATAAGTGGCAGCCAGACAGGTTAACAACCGGGTCAACAATGGTTGTTGACCGTTGTTAACCCGTTTTAGCGCCCGGTTTATTAACGGTTAATAACACCAGTTAACAAAAGATCTTGGAGACCCTCCGTCAACAACTGTTCGTTAGTAATCAATTTAATTCGCACCCTAGGGCTCGCTTTCCGGAAGTCGTACTGGCCAGGTCGTACCATGCATCCTCGCGAGTCGCGACGCTCCCTTCCGCCCCCGACGCTCCCTACACACCGACCCACGGACATCCTCGCCTAGAGCCCAAATTTCGACGTCCGCCGTTGGTCCGCTGTACGCGTAATGGGCGCCCGAGGGGCCTATCGTTCTGCAACCAGCTGGAAGAGACTCGCAGATCATGTCACACGTGGCGGGATGCGAATTGAGGAAGTTATGTTAGGCTAATCTGACCTTAAGTACAGAACATTAGATGCGCAACGGAAGAGTGAACCAACCCCGGACCGCGGTGCGCACCCGACGCTCCCGAGCGATTCCCCGGGCTTGTTGGGCAGATGGCATTGGGCTGCGCATGAGCTTGTCGTAACAAGTTCGTAACTCTGGTGGGTTCAAGATGAGTTGGTAGCGCGAGTACAAATAGAAAGGTGCCCTCTACACCAAGTATTTGCGGCGAGCCTTTGTCCCGCGACGCTGGGTGAGTATTTACTAACGGCCCTCCAAATGTTCTGATCAAGTTTTCCTTGTCCTGATTCAACTCCCCTGGAGGCCGCTTGAGGAGTGAGCGTGGCGACGGGCCGCGCGAGGGTCGGAGACAAGGTCGGGGAACATGAGGAAAACATCAAGAAAGCATGGTCGGAAATTGTACTTTAGTTAGAGGCTTGTGTCATTCATGGGGACAGTGGGTCATTTGTGGGTTGCACCAGCTGGTAGATGGGGTCAACACGGCCAGTAGGGACAGACTCAGGCTGGAGCGCGGCCAGCAATTGACGCGTGGGGTCACGCATGACCACGTGGAAGAGTCACGCGTGTTTGCTAGTCACAACTGAACGCGAACGGCGGCCCCGAGCGCGAAAGCCTGGACGACTCCTCGGAGGACGTGTCCTCGGCTGGCAGTTATCAACCACATTCCGCGTGATATGACGACGATGGCATCAATGCTCGACGACCTGCTTGCCCAAGGCATCACAGACTCCACAGACTTCCCGGACGACGCCACCACCCCTGGTCTCCGCTCCTTTGACGACGCTCTCAGGTGCGGCATATGCAGAGACTTCTACGACGCCCCCGTCTCTCTCGCATGTGGTCATTGTTTCTGCTCAGCGGTGCGTGAGTGCCAGCTTTTACACGGAGGTGTGGCTAGGGTCTGACGCATTCACACAGTGCATACGCTCCGCCTTACCTGAGAAGGCTCAGTGTCCAACTTGTCGAAAGGAGGCTTCTGAATCACAACTACGCAGAGTTGTCGCGGTTGAGAGCGCGGTGCATGCATGGAAAGCAGCCAGGTGAGCTTCGACCATCGCCCGTTCCTTCGTCCCACCCCAACTACTCATTCCTCAGAGACCTCATCCTGCGGTTCGCCCTTGAGGAAGAGAGGCGAAAGTCGCGGCCTGTCCTACCTTCACTTTCACAAACGCGGAAAAGCTCGAACGGCAACCACTCTGAGCGCCTGGGACAGAAGCGCAGAAGACGAGACTCTCCTCTCCCACCCAGCTCCGACGACGAAATTGTCGCCATACCCTCCAGTCCCGCTCCCTCGGGCTCGTCCACCCCAGACATCAGCTCCCTTCCAGGTATATGTGTCTCCGCAATTCCTCTCGTGTATCTCGTCTCATCTGGGGGATACGCATGCAGACTTGGTAGAATGTCCAGTGTGCCAGAAAGACGTGCTGTCGAGCAAGATCAACATGCACCTAGACAGCAGCTGCAAGAAATATCTATTTGAGGGCTCGACGCCAACGGGCAGCAACACCGGAGCAGAGTCGTCGAAGAGTAAACAAAAGCAGCAGTGGTCCCATCTCTTTCCGGGAAGCAAGGGAAAGAATGTCCCTGCTAAGGCTAAGGATCGAGATCAGAGCAAGACTAAGACCAAGGGTAAGGGCAAGGGGAAGTCGCGGTAAGTCGCCTCGGTCCACGCCTTACCCCCCGCTCCCCGCTTCCCGTTCCATTCCGTGCTCAACGTCTCCTTCCACGCGAACAGAGCCACCCCCGACGTCGACGTCACCGACGAGAGCTTGGAACACCTACCCAAAGTCGCGTACGACATCCACCCACGGCAGCGCATCTCTGAGATGCTCGCCGAGAGCGGCCTGCCCACGCACGGGGACAAGAACGCCCTCGCGCGAAGGCACGCGCGCTGGCTCGTGCTCTACAACGCCAACATCGACCGCGACCCGAAGCAGAGGCATACGCTCGACCACCTCCGCCAGGAGCTTAAGGCGGAGGAGGCGGAGGGGAGGACCAAGAAGGAAACGGTGGACGACGTCGTTGCGTATCAGGTGCGTGCCGGACTTGTGCTGTGTGTAAGGTCGGGGCGTAGATGCGACTGAGGGCGTGCAGAAAGCGAACAAGGGGACGTTTGCGAAGCTCACGGAGGCGGCACGACCGAAAAAACCTATTAAGGTGAAGAAGGCCAAAGAGGGCACTCCTGTGCTAGATGGCGACGAGGTGCGCGACCCTGGGCTGGCCGAAGGTAGGAATTCGCCGGCTGGGCATGAGGTTATTGATGTGGACGATTCAGAGAGTTGACGATTGATTGTGTATATGTACATGGTAAGGGTTGCTTCCTTCGCGAACACCTGTGGAAGCTGATTAACTAGTCTGAACCTAGGATATATGCTTCAAATTTAGGATGGATGTATTATCTAAACCCGTGAAGACATTCAGAGTGCCGTTAATATTCTGACCGGCCTTACTGGGTCTGATCATGCGTCGACTCGAGTAGTGGGGCCAAAAGTGATGAGATGCTTGACGGTGGTTGCATCTTGACTGGTATCGGGCGCATCGCTGAGGGGTCCAAGGGGATGTGGTTAGTGCATGCATGCGTCATATGCAAAGTTCACACTCACGAAGCGCTTTGGGGAGGGAGCAAGTGGCACAGCTGTTTGCCATTGACCCGATCAGTCAACTGTTGGCCGCAAAACCTTCAGAATCAAGAACTTACCAGTCGGTCCAGAACCTCGTATCTGTTCTTCGCAGGCTCAATCGCCTTCCCGCAACTACACGTCGGACTCCCCGTCCGGTCCGCAACCTTGTCCTCCAGCGCAGAAATCGAAATCGTTGTATCCTTCGGGAGCCCAAGCGCCTCAATCAGCCTCGGGACCCGCTCGCGCTTCTCTCGGTCCGCCAGCCAGATGCGCTGCGCCCCGTTCCACTCGTACGGGTGCCCCTTCTGCCAATGCTCGAGCAGGCCGGACACCGTCATCGCCGTGCGCGCGTAGTCGCTGCACGGGAACGACGAGCACCTGAACAGCGCGTCGTGCACGTCGAGCAGCGCCATCTCTGGGTCCGCCGCCCCGCTCAGATCGACCCCGAGGGCCGCGTCAGCGGGGCTGTCCCACGGCACCCCAAGTTCCCCAGCCCGCGCGAGCCGGAAGATGCGCGCGACGTCGGCGCGGGCCTTCTGCAGGTACGGCTGCGCCTCGTCACGCAGCGTGTCCGCGATCGCGGCGAAGTGCTCAGGGAGGAGCGGGGTGTCGGGCGTGGGCGCGGCCTTGACGAGCGCGCGGACGCAGGGGAGCTTGGAGGCCTCGACGAAGTGCGGGAGGGTGCGCTTCCAGGGGTGTTTCGAGCGAGAGGAGGCGAGGAAGGCGAAGTAGTGCGTCTTGAGCTGCGAGGAGCGGAGATGGTACTTCTCCCTGAACTCGGTGGCTTCGCGCAGGGCGCGCCGCGGGGCGAGCGCGGCGAGGAGTTTGGGCTGCATTTTATCCCAGGCTGTCGTGGGTCGTGAAGTGGGAGTGTGGTTTGCGATAAGAGGCGGGTGCAATGGAGGGGAGAGATGTGAGCGGGAAACCGGTAATTGTCGATGGAGGGGAAGACTGACCTACTTCCGTGAGGGGCTCTGTGCGGTTGACCTCTGTCTCAAACTCGGGGGTACGAAGCCAGTCCGGAGACTCGTATCCGAGTTCCTCTAACCGCTTCTCGATACTGCAATCCAGTGTGTTAGATGGCAATCTAGCTCGAACGAGGGGAAGATGGGGACGTACGCCGCTTTTCGTGCCCGAAGTGCCTTGAGCTTGACTTCAGCTCGCGCTCGGTAACGGTCGTAGTCCCACTGATCTATCACGAAATGGAACTGCGAAAATCTGGTCAGAAAGATCGAATGCACGGGCAGCGAGGGAGCGAAGAAAAATGTGCGCACTAAATCGCACAACATACCTCTTGCCTCTTCAACATGTGTGCTTTGCGGCGCTCGATGAATTCATCCACGGCTTTGCTGTCATCTCTAGACGATTCGACAATGGAGCAATATTCTTTCGCCACAGCCACGACCTCCTGCTGGTAAAAATACTGTCGCGACGTTTGGTGCACGGCAGCCGTAACACGATGTGGGATGGCTGGTGGTAAAATTCACATCAGGATTCAACGGGCGGCGAAGCAAGAAATATGGGACGTACGCATATTACCATACGCTGCCGCGTCGAACTCCAAATTAATAACCATAACCCCGAGTACTCTTTCCCTACAGACTTTGGCCTCGGGCACAAGGTCGAAAAGGACGCGCTTGAGCGACCTGTCCCTGCGGATTTTGAGATCCAACTCATTCGTAATCGTATACCCTGCCTTAATGCTAAGAAGCCCGTTTAACATATTTTAAAGCATCCGTACTAAAGGACGTGACGTACTTTGTCTTCCAGCACTGATTACACAACCTTACGCGGGCTGCGTAGCTGGTCGTTAACTCCACAGCATTAGTATTCCAGCTCGGAACGTTGTCCTCCTCTTCTTTCCATCCCTTCCCCACCACACCACAAGCCTAGTCAGGAGACACGGCGCACATTAACTTTCTTTCTAGAATGCTCCAGTAGAGGAGGACGACTCGCCGTGCAGAAACGATCGAAAACCAGGGACGCGTACTGGGGCTCGCTCAGGTCCTCTGGGCACTCCGACATGGGCGGATCAAGACTGTTCCGCGCGGAGACCCACACGCCCTTGTTCCGTTTCGCGAGGAGGACGGCTCTCAGGTCGCTGGACACGCGAGAGAGCCGCAAGAGGTCAAGCGGGTGGCACCGTACTACGATCTGTGGTCTGTGTTAGAATTCGGTCGATATTGTGAGGGTGGAAAGCCGAGTAGGATGCGTGCGCACCTCAAGAAACACGTCCACTGGGAGGTTCATAACATGCGTAGCCCCCGAGCCTAGCTTGATGGTTGCTCCTCGGGTCTGCTTGCCCTTCGTCCCACTGGTTCGTGCCTTCTTGGTTGTCCTGGGCATCGTGCTGGAATGCGCGAGGTTGGGCGGGCTAGATAAATACTGCATCAAGTCTTTAAAGCAGCGTTTAAATGATGCTGTAGTTGCACAGCAGCTGTCAAATGAAATGTCAAAGTACAGCCCTAGGTCATCGATCTCGCGTTCATCAGACTCACATCCTATAACTTCCGTGGTTACTCGTGTAGCCGATGAGCTGGTAAGCGCGAAGAAGTATGCTGCTGCAAAAAGTTATCCGAAGTTGACATTTATCCAGTGCACAAGAAAGTCAAGTCTCGCAGGTAGAAACTGGGCCGTTAAATCACAAACGCAGTGGTCTTACCCAAGCCTCACCGCCGGTACTATATCATGTGAGTGCCTCCTTGCTGAGAGTACACACAGAAAGCAGGGTCAAGGCGTGCTATAATATATGTCTGCGTACTTCCTTTGACCGTATTTTGGAGTTGGCTGCACGTACTAAATCCATTCACAACCGCGCACCTGGATTGATAACTGTGGAGATTGGTGACGTCTGAGTCCGAGTCAAACGGCTCGGACGCATCCTAATGTTACACGGAGTTACTCGGAGACAGTTGCACAAGTCCCTTCATCAAACGGTAGCGTGAGACATGACCGTCTACAACGTTAACGGTCTGTTGATGGTCCTAACTTCTGATACGAAAGTAGGTATCCTTCCACGGAGCATCAGATCATGGCTGGTTGAATGGAATCGAGCTTGGAGCAAATTTCCGTCAAGCCGCTGCTCAACTTATCGATGAGACTAGCAAACTCGCCAGCCTCTTGCGCTCGAACATAGTCGTAGCCCCACGTGAACAACGCCGAATGGAACTTGAAGCCTCGGTCAGAACAGAGAAAAAACGCACAGGGATGGGAGGGAGCCTGGTAAGGATCCATCGCGACGCACCTTGACCCTCTCTAATGTGCGGGCCTCGCGGCGTTCAACGTACTCTTCCAGGGCTCTGATATCCCCATCCGATGCCTGGGATATCGCGTAATACTCCTTCGCCCTCGCTACGATCTCCGGTTGGTAGAATTTGAGCAGTGGCGTTTGACGTACCGCGTCCCGGTCCCGGTTAAGGACATAGTCTGGAACGTAGGTTTCCGCACATAAATACTGACGTCAGCCGACAGGAACCTGGCGTCACGCGTGCAGACGTACATCTGAAGCTGCCGACAACTTCCGGTAGGAGGTTACAGATGGCGCTCTTGAGCGACCTGTCCCTGCGCATTTGGGGCTCGAGCTCGCGAATGATGGTGTAGCCCTCTTTGACGCTGACAGACGTGTGTCAGATGTCTCGGACTGGACGGTAGCAAGCAAGAAGGGTTATCGAAAGGAACCGCGTACTGTGTCTTCCAACAATCCTCGCACAATTTAATGCCGGCCCCGTAGTCGGTCTTTGACGACGTGGTACCGCAAACCTAGCAAGAGAACCGGGGTGTCAACGTCTCGAGAGGACCTCCTATACAAGTAATAGAGGCACTGACCATGCAGACGGGATCAAAAACCAGAAACGCGTATTTGGGCTCGCTCAGATCTTCTGGACAAGCCGGCATGGGCGGATCGAGGCTGTTGCGGGCGCAGATCCATACGCTCCTGTTCCGTTTCGCAAAAACGACCGGTCGAAGCTTCTTAGAAACACGAGAGAGGCGCAAGAGGTCGAGGGGATGACAGTACGTTGCAATCTAGGGGTCATTTGAGCAAAGGAGTGCATGGCAGTGCAGGCGAAGATCTGGACCGACCTCGAGAAATACATCCACAGGGAGACTCATGAACGGCCCCGTCTTCTCTACGGTCTTACGGTGCTGGTCAGAGTTGATACCCGCCGCGCCTGCAGTATGCTTGCTCTCGTTCTTCGCCTTCGTGTTTGCTGAAGAGGGCCCAAGCCTAGGCTTTTTGTAGGCTCGAGACTTCTTGCTGATTTTGGGCATCGTGTTACAGCACAGTTCGACAGAGAGGTGACCCGGGTTCAGGAGGGAATATGGGGAGATGGTCTAAACTTGAAGGAGGAAGGGACCCTAAAGAGCGTATGCGGCAGCAGCATCGGGACAGGGGGCGATGGAATACAAAGTGTGGTTCTAAGGGTTCTGTACAGCCACAGTAACTAGCCCTAAACTGAGATCAATAAACGATTAAAAGGTCCGATAACAAACGATAATCATGGCCACCAATTCAAAACCGATCCTTTGCCGACTTTCCTGCAAACTTCAAGCTAAAAGCCTCAAGTAAAAGCCCAATGAGTTCATAGTTGAAGGTTAAATGTGGATCGCATTGCTTCCTCGAGGGAAGTACTAGTCGTAGTATCCAAAGAATCATTAGCACCGCAGTGTCCGGAGTAAGGGCTACAGCTAGAGTGGGACCAGTGAAGGTACCCAAGCCGAGAATATAGATACATCTGAAACCCGTAAAGAACGCGAAGAAATATAAAGATATGGCTACACTGTCCGACCGTAAACCCGCGAGGAGGGAGAATGCGAATACAGTCTATGTGGTCGTCTCGCGCGTGGCGATTCGTAGCGGAGCGTGATCATCAGGAGCGGACGTCCCAGACGTCGCAATGTCCATGTCCATGCGCGAAGCTCATGGCTCCTCTTAGAGGAGAGCCTGTGCAAGTGCAACAGCGGAGAGCGCGAGGAGGGCACCAGTCCCCCGAGGCGACGTCGCGGC
This sequence comes from Ganoderma sinense ZZ0214-1, assembly GCA_002760635.1. NCBI lineage: Eukaryota > Fungi > Basidiomycota > Agaricomycetes > Polyporales > Polyporaceae > Ganoderma > Ganoderma sinense. The sequence goes on along the minus strand of AYKW01000014.1, from coordinate 400,399 downwards.
GTTGCTGGTGGGCTTGGGGACCGCGGTGACGGTGCCCGTCGAGACGGTTACTGCGTTCGTGGTGGAAGCGGAAGCGGACGCAGAGGAGCCCGAGGCGGCACCTGTGCTGCCTACGGCGTTCTGGAAGAACGCGGAGAAGGTGTTGCCGGTCGCGGGTGCGTTCACGGCGAAGACCATGCCCGACTCGCAGTGGCTCTTGGGGTTCGTCTGCTTGCAGTAGACCCAGATCGGCGCAGTCTGCAGGTGGAAAAGTAGGTTAGCATCGAACACGCTTTATTGCGAGGTGGGCGCTGCACTCACGTCGTTGACAGTGATCGTAAAGCTGGGGAAGGCAGTTGCGTTCGCCATCACGGGCATGCTGAGAGGCGTTGTAAGTACATTGTCCACACAGACGGAAACTTATGAAAAAAAGACGTACAATCCAGAGTCAAACCCAACCTGGCCGATGGTGCTCGTCTGGCTGAGGGGCGCGCAGGGATCCGCGAACGAGCTCTGGGTCGCGGTGTGGTTCTTGGTCGTGAACTGGAACGTGATCTGCTCGCCGACCTGGGCGGTGAGGTTGCTTGGCTCGAACGTGAGCGCGCCATTGGCCCCAACCGTAACTGTGTGCGCTGCGGCAATAGAAGTAGAGGTCGAAGTTCCAGAGGCGGTGGCGGAAGCAGCGGATGTGTACGTCGTGGTCTGTGCAGAGCCGCTGACGGTCACGGTCGCGGTGACGGTGACAACGCTGACGGAGCCGGAGGTGGTGGCGTTGGAGGCCCCCACTGCGGTGTTCTTGAACTGGTCGAACTTGTTTCCAGGGTTGATGGCGAAGACCATCCCCTGCTGGCAGTGGTTTGCTTGACGGCAGTAGACCCAGACGGGGTTCGTGTCCTGGACGGTGAACTGGGCGCTCACGAAGTTGTCCGTCTGGTTGTCGGCGACGGGAACGCTGGGTAAGGTGTTAGCAAGAGGAGGCAAAACAACGTCACGAGATACTCACAAGCCAGAATCGAAGCCATTGGCGAGCGGTGAGCAGGGAGAGTTGAGGGACGACTGTGTCACAGTGTGGTTCTTCTGCTTGAAGGTGAAGAGCACCGTGTCTCCTGGATTTGCATTCTGCAAGCACTTTGAGCGCATATATTGCATGGAATATATGGTAGAGTACATACAACGAACTCCGGATCGTACTTGAGGATACCGACTCCTCCGACCGTCACTTGGTGCTGAGCACCACGGGAGACCGGGATGACGAGACCAAAGAGAGCGACAACAGCGACGAGAGGCGCAAGCATGAGCATGTCGATAGTGGTTGTGATGTGAGATAACAAATGAAAAGTGGTAGATGTTTTATGTCCGCTGGCGGCGAGGCAAGAATGTCGTGAAGATGAAGGCGGAAAGATCCAGAGACCAGCTAGAGGAAAAGGTAGGGACTGTGGTGGTCTAGAGAGAACAGGTGAGGAGCGACCGTTGCCCCCATCGTGTTTTTGTACTCGTCGTGGGCGTCGGGCAAGGGACAAAAGCCAAGAGGCGCGTTTCGTGATCTGCTTCATTGTTCTGACGCGGTCACGTGGCATGCCTATTGTTCTCCATCCGGTAAGCGCCCGTTCGGCAACAAACGCGAGCCTCGCGAACCACGCACAATTGGCAATTGGCTCATCCCCGACAAGTCCAGAAGGCAGTGACTCAAAAGGGTTCAATGTATGGCGGCGAGTCGCGTTCCTGCGCAAACGGAAATGGCAATGAGGCATCACAATAATGGCCGTTCGAACTTTGCAGCCACCGTACTGCCAGGTATCGCCGACAATCTGCTCAATATATTCAATGGCTGGGAGTCAGCGTTCAAGACAACAGAGCTCTACATCGATTAAGTTATGCGCGAAGAAATACATCAGCGGTGAGCGTACAGAACTCGTCCTTGATTTGATACACAGACACGTGTGGTGACAACATCCATGACGGTGGAAAGCAATTTCACAGCAGAGTCAGTGGCAACTTCACGGCGCCGGCAGTGGCAATGGCTCATAGTATGTTTCAACAAACAGGCCCCACTTCTCCAGGACGGGCTTCACAATCTCCTCCCACTCCTTCCCCTTGAACTGACCTTTCTTTGCGCGGCGGAAGGAGAATATCTCCTTGTGCATGGCGCCACCTATGCCCGCTCTGTGTCAGCAACGCAGGGACGCGCACGGATGAATGGAATGGGGTACGTACAGTCAGGGCAAGCCTTCCTTACCACCGCTCGGCCGTTCCCGCTCCCGTTGCCACCCTTCACGTCCGGATAGTCATTGTCCAAGTAAGGCGCGTTGACGGCGAGGTCCGCGAGTTCGAGGTGGATCAACCTCTCGAGACGATGACAGTATTGACCGGGGTCTCCGACTTTGACGCGGCCTCGCGCCAGGTTCCCCTTGTCAGCGTCGGGAGTGGAGGGCCAGAATCCACGCAAGTGGGTCTGCTTGGACTGGCACTGCTTGTCCCACTCGTGCAATCGCTTCGTCAGTTTGACTGCACGTCCGACTTTGATGTGGAACATGTCAGGATCGGTCGGGTCTGTTGGAGCAGTTCAACGTTCAGCTCTGGACAAAGGAGGAGCTTTGTGCACTAGGAACTCACCGTCTATCTCGAACGCGTAAATGAACCCACACTCATCCGCCGTGGAGGGGTCCATCCTCATCTGCTCCCTGAGCGAATCTCGGGTATCTTCTTGCAGGTATTCCGGAATCCATTCTGCAAGGCCGATCAGCCTCCGAGAACCGACACAGATAGACGGAGAAACACGCACCATCGTAGAAGACCTCGACGCTCGGCTTCTTGTGCGACCAGAACTTCTTGTCCTCGAACGCGCCCTTGAGGTGCTGGTGGCAGTAGTGCGGGATGTCCCCGTCCGCGTTCAGCCGCGCGAGCGGCACCGACACCTGCACCATCCGCGTGCACCGCTTGTCCTGCTTCGTCGTCCCGCTGCACTGCACCTTCAGCCCGCCCTTCCCCCCGCCCCCGCTTGTGCTGCCCCCCGACGAGGACGCGGCCGACGGCGATGGCGGGCTCGAGGACGCCCTGCGTCGCCTCGAGGGAGTCTGCAGCGGGGAGACGGCCGGGCGCGGCTTGGCGGGAGCGGAGTTGGGGGCCTGCTGCAGCTGGGGGCGCTGCGGCGTCGATGGGTTGTTGTTGTTGCCGTGCGGGTATGCTGCAGAGTCGGAGTGCGGGCGGAGGCGGCCCCCGCTCCCTGGGACCTTCAGACTCAGACTCTGCCCAGTGTCCTTGCGTTGGGGCGGCGGTGGCGGGAGCGGGGGCGCACCGAGCGGGGCGTCCGACCCGGTCAGCGCGTACTGCATCGTGAGCGACGTCTGTGGGACGGGCATGGACGGGGCTCCGGGGGGAGTGGGCAATGCAGGTACAGGAAAGGCGGGCGCACTGTTTGGGGGGCGGTTAGCGGCGTACGAGGGACCGTCGATCTGCATGGCGTGCGGGTCGGGGTAGTAGGGAGTCTGGTTCTGGTTGAACCCCCCGACGAACTGGCCACTCGGACGACGGCCTTGTCCATCCTGCGGCCGCCTCCCACCCCCGTTCCCCGTGCGGGAGTCGTCTGACCGTCTGCCACCGTTGCCGAGGGAGAGGCGGCCGAACGCGTCTGCGACATGGTTCGGGTCAGAGGACGTCGAGACGCGTCCGCCGCCACCACCACCACCACCACCACCACCATACGTTTTGGAGTTTGGGGCGGGGGTGGGCGGGTGGAGGTGTTGAGGGCCATGTCGTCCTGGGTCTGGCGGTGCCGCTTCTTGAAGAACGAGAACAAGCCGGGGGACATGGCAACGGCGTCAGCAAGAAGCTGTTAGTGAACGGGCTCTCAGGCAGCCCAGAAGCCTCCGTGCGCGCTCAGGTTTGTCGATTGTATGAGCCCAGGGTGCTGCGCTCGCAAGGGGACAAAGAATTGGTAGGCTGACTCTGCCTTCAGCCGAGGCGGGCAGGCGTGGGCAGGCAGTGGCAGCGGCATGAGGCACGACGGGCGCCTACCGCAGATGCAAGGGCGTTTGGCAATGGGAGCTCGGTCTTGGGCGAAGTGCTTTCCCTCTGTGAGTCACCTTCGCTCGTTTTGGCTCTTTCCTCCATTGCCGTTGGTCGCATCTTTGCACACAACAGTATCGCGCGTGTTGTCCCTGGACGGTCTGATTCAGTTCAACTGAAGAGCCTGGGAGTCTACACTCAGCTTATCTGCATCTGTACATTGGGCTCGTTTGACTCGACTCAACTCATTTTTCCCTGACGACCTGACGAGAGGCGGATCACATGGAGGACCAGGAACTGGCGGCGATTCGTGCGGCGAGGAAGCAGCAGGGGGGTTCGCAGGGCGGAGAGGACGAGAGCGGAAAGCAGGCAGCAGAGGAGCAGATGCGGAGAGATCTCCTTGCAACCATTCTGGACTCTGCTGCACGAGAACGATGTGAGTACACCGATCCGTTATGTGTGGTGATCAGAACGTGTGGCTGAGGGTGTAATTTTCTTGTAGTGGCGCGTATTGCGCTTGTGAGCTCGGATAGGGCACGGCAGGTTGAGGGCCTGCTGATGCGGATGGCTCAGACCGGACAGTTGAGGGGGAGGGTATCGGAAGAGCAACTCATCGAACTGCTCGATCAGGTGCGTCGATGTCATACTCGCCGTCACTTGAAGTATTCATCTGTCTTGCAGCTCGATGGTGCTCAGTCCAAGGCTGCGCCGTCCAAGGGTTCTATTGTGGTTCGTCTATCCCAGCCCTCTTTTGCACCATCATGTACTAAATTTGCACCTCGTGTCTTACAGTTCCAGCGTAGGAAGGATGCATTCGACGACGACGACGACTGGTGATTCGAAAGATCGAGAAGAAATCATCTGTACCAGTACCGACACCATTCTCCTTGCTGCTCATCGCAATTCACAGCATCTATTCTTGCTCTCGCTCTCTTGGAAACGTCCCATCCACTGCGACAGTGGCGAACCGTCAAAGACCGCAGGGTGGCACGACTACTCAATCATCTCGGCCGAGATGTCGTTTGACCCGCCGCTATCCCCACCGGTCGTCAAGGCGTAGACGGCGGGATTTAGAAGTTGTGGATTTGAGGGTTCATAGCCTCGACATGGCACTGGGTCCCTACCGCAGTCTTTAGTTGCGGGCTCTATGGAAGACCATATTCAGTGCTGGCTCCAGCCCCATCAAGTCGGGACTCGGTATCTATGCCATTCTACCCTGGCGTGAAGGTCTTTCGGTACGAGGCTGATTGGTGTGTCTGATGCTTGTTTATGTGTTACAGGACGTGTTGTGACGATCATAGTGATCGCCGTTCATCTGCCTGGGACTGGCTTCGGAGAATTGAATTGGAGGATGCAGTTCATTAGTCTCCTGCTGCAGGCGATTGCACGTCCGAGATCGTCGTAAGCCTTGGTGCAGAGAGCGGAACCTTTGCATCCTATCACAAACACCACAAGGCTGTTCGAGATGTCGCCACAAAACGGTGTTGAGGGGGCTATATGACCACGACGAGCTGTACAATTACGGGCGTCTATGGAAGGTCGGGTATTTGGTCGTGTTGTTTGTGCCACAGCAAAACTCGGCAAGCGCCTCATTTGTCGCGTTTACCACTCTCCCTGAAACTCTGCATAAGCTCTGCGTCTCCTCCGTCGCCCTCATCCCTCTCAATCGCCCCTCCAACGTCATCGAACGTGCCTTTCAAATGGCTACCAGACTTCATAACAACTCACCCTTGCCCGCGCCGGCCATGCACGCCACCCATGCCCTTCCCCAGTCAAAGTCGCACGTCCTCGCAGGTGTGCAAGACGCGTACTGGAGCGACGATGAGGCGGTGCGTACTCCCTTGAGCGCATTTTTTTGGTGCAGACGTGTCTCAATTTTCCGCACTGTGCGCAGGAGGACGCAGAGTGCCCGCTTTGTCTCGAGGAGATGGATATATCTGATCTCAACTTCAAGCCGTGCCCTTGCGGTTACCAGGTGCGGATCTCGGTCGCAGTCAGTTGCCCTGCCGCCTCACAAGCGATTTTTGCAGGTCTGCCAGTTCTGCTGGCACCACATCAAGGAGAACCTCAACAGCCGTTGCCCTGCGTGCCGGAGGGAGTACACTGATGAGGCCGTGCAGTTCAAGCCGATCAACCCTGAGGAGTGAGTCCCCCATCTCTTCATTAGTATCTTTGTTATGCATTGCGTGTTGTGCTTTTGGCGCATTCTCGTTGCTATGTCCGTGGTGAGGCCTTCTTTGGTCGTTTCCCCAGTCGGGCTGAGTTAGGGCGCCCGTCCTCTCTAGCATGCCAGCCTCTGTGCATTGTAGAGGTATTCTTGCGTATCCGTCGCGACCCTAGATGTTTTTCGGTCGATATCCTCACTTCCTCCGCTGGTAAGGTCGATCGACTTTGTGTTCTTTGTCTTTCTGAGGCGCCGACCGCCCGGAGGATGGACGACTATATGCGGCCTCGTGTGCGGTTCGAGGCTACGGGGTCTTCTTTCTCCGAGCGCAGCCGCTTTCAAATTATTGTTCGCCATGAGCTTCCCGTTCGCGCTCAATATGCCGGATGAGTACTGACCCAACACGTTTGCCGTCAGTCACAAGCGCTTGACGCAGCAGAAGAAGCAACGGGAACGCGAAAGGAAGGAGCTCGATGCTCTTGGACGCCGTCAGCTCGCGAACGTACGCGTCGTGCAACGTAATGTAGTATATGTCGTCGGGCTGGGACCGCGGTTCGCGAAGGAAGAGGTACGTCTCCTCGGTTCCCATCGCTTCGTGCGATCGGCCTAACTCTCGCGCAGCTCATACCCACACTGCGTTCGAACGAGTACTTCGGACAGTACGGGAAGATCTCCAAGATCGTGATCACCAAACGCACCCCGCCTGGAGGACGCGCGCCTGTTGTAGGTCTGTATATCACATACCACCGGCGAGAGGATGCAGCCCGCGCTATCGCGGCAGTCGACGGTGCGCCATCGCCAGGTGGAGGAGGGGAGATTATGCGGGCGAGTCACGGGACGACAAAGTACTGCATGGCGTTCTTGCGCGGGGTCACCTGCCCTGACCACAGCTGCATGAACTTGCACGAATGGGGCGATGAGAAGGATTGCTTCACGAAGGAGGATCTTACTACACTGAAACATACGATGAAGGACACTGAGACTCGCCGCACTACGACAATCAAGAAGGGAGACGAGGCTGAAGGTAAGTTTGTGTGCTGCAAGTTAGGTGCGAGTAATTGACGGCTTGCTGTAGGTCTTCCGCGTGCGGCATCCTGGGCCAACAAGAGCAATGTCTCGCTCGCCAGCACTGCACTGCACAACAACACCAATGCCATCAGTCAGGCCTCACGCGCCGCGCGTCGTACAGGGATGCCTGCACGGCAACAGCGGTCTGGCTCAACGACCACTCCTGCTCCTGCCATCGTGGAGGTTCGAAAGAAGAGCGCCGCGAAGGCATCCTCACAGGCATCTTCATCACGGCCTGCAACACCTGCATCTCTTCCCAATCGTCCCGTCACGCCAGCAATTGCGAAGACAACAAAGGTCAAGGAGATTGTTGCCGCCCCACCACCCCCTCCACCACCACGGTCTCCGACGTCTTCTCTCGGTATCGGATCCGACACTGGTTCTGGAGTCCCTGATGTCGCGTCTCCTCTGTCACCCGTCCCACCTCCATCGAGAGATATCCCGTCCGCGCCCCCCGGTCTCCCGGCAGTTCCCCCGGGTCTTTCCCCTGTCGTTCCACCTGGTCTTGTTGCGCCGCCGGGTCTCCCGCCTCCTCCATCCCGTGCCGCCTCCGAAGCCGCGTCGCCCCAGATTCCCATGCAACAGTCCCAGTCATCATACCAGATGTCCTCGCAAGCGCAGGCTCTTATGGAAGACCTCCGTGCACGCCGGGAGGGCAACGTCGCCGCTGTTGTCCAGAGTCCATTCCCCGATTTCGACCGCATGCTTCAGTCGCTCAATAACGACACCGAGTTCGGAGGGTTCAGCTTCAACTTGGACCCCAACCTTGCCGGAGACGTGCAGGATGACACGCTCACCCTGCCTGACTTCGACACAGACGCCAGTGTGCCGTTCAGCGGCAGCTTCTTTGACGTTTTCCCGACATTGCGGCCCAGCGGTCAGGCCTCGACCAGTCCTTTGATGCCCCCACCTGGAATCCCCTTCGCATCGCCAGGCTCGCGTACTGTGTTCGATCCGCTCACCGGCAAGGGTACTCTGGAGCACCAATCGACAGGCTCGAGCTATACTGGTTCCTTCAACCCTTTCGCTGGAGACGGCGTGGACGATGCCCCAGCGCGCAAGTATTCACCTATGGATGAAGAACGGAAGGTGTCGAGGTTCGGCTTCGCACGCGGACGCCATGGTTCGGCGTCGTCTTCGTTGCATGCGTCCTCTCCTCTCACCAACGCGGAGAGTCTGTCGCAGCTGGCACTCCACAACAACTCCCCAGAGTTCTCTGGACATGCGTCTCAGCAGCAGCAGCAGTGGCCGTTCCCTGCACGGCACCACGAGTTCGCGAACCATTACCAGAGCACCTCGGCTATGAGTTCGCCGTTAGCTCAACACATGCAAGCAGCGCCACCGCACTTCAATCACAACCACAGTCATGCTCATAACCACAACCAACAGCAGCCGCTACCGCAGTTGAACCGCTTCCAGTCGTACGACAACGGCGGGGTCAGTGAGCAGCAGCTAAGGGATCTGATTATGTCGAGTCGCGAGCGGGCGAACGTATCGAGGAACGGACCGATGGGTAGGGCTCCTCTAGTTGGATATGTGTAATTTGTTGTTGACTTAGCGAATTCCTTCTCGTCTTTATGACACACACCTCTTCTATGACACAGACCAGACACCATTCAGCCCAGGACAGCCGTTCAGTGATCCAGCTATCATGTCAGCGAGGTTAGCTTCTCCAAGTCTTAGTCAGGCGATGCCGAATGGTCGGTTTCCCGCCCCACCCGGCGTCGAAGGGTTCGGATCCCACCCCATGGCCTTCGGACCCCCGCCTGGGTTGCCTTTTCCGGACGAAACAGTAGGAAGCCCTGCGCTGCCGAACCACCCGCACGGGTACGGAAGCGGGCCATCGACAAGCATGGAGGTGTCGCAGGGCGGGTCAGCACATGGTGAGTCCGTCTTCTTTCGTCTCGCGGGGTGGGAGTCCCAGGTCAGTGTACCGAGCTGCCGTGCTTTCAGTGCGGAAATTGTATCATCGGCCTTGATCTGAATCGTCTCAACGGCCCGGTTGTCCTCCCCTCTCTCTCACTCTCCCCGTCGCTGCTCGCTTCATCTGCCCCCCGGTAGGAGTCCCGTGACGCTGACCATACGCTTGTTCCTCTTGTTGGGTATATTCTTCCCCTCCTTTCCCCTCCATCCATCCCCCTCGACCCTGTTCCCTCCACACTTTCCATGGCGTTCTGACTCTCACTCATTTTGTCTACTGTCATCACCTCCTTCGATTATTACGTACCCTCCTCCCTTTCACCATGTCTTTCTCGGCGGCGGGTGTGCAGTGTCAACGGTCCCCTCCCCGGCTCCCGAGTCCCCCGCTCTGTCTACCTCGGATTTCCCGGCTCTAGGGGCAGCCGCCGAGCAACCTGTCCCCTCCGACAAGCCCCAGGCTAGCGTTGACCCTGCGGCCGCCGTCACCGAGGCGCTCAATACTGCAGCGCAAGAAAAGGCTGCTCGTAAGGCGGCGAAGAAGGCTGCTGCTGCAGAGCGCGCTGCGGAAAGGGTCAAGATCGCCCAGGAAAAGGCGGCCGTCCGCGCAGCGGAGAAGGAAAAGCTGGCTAAGGAGAAGGCGGCCGAGAAGGAGCGACTCGCCAAGGAGAAAGCCGAGAAGGAGCAGGCAGCGAAGGAGAAGGCTGAAAGAGAAAAGGCTGAGAAGGCGAAGGCGGCTAAAGAAAGAGCGGAAGCGGCGAGAGAGAAGGCTGAGAAGGAGGCAGCGGAGAAGGCAGAGAGGGAGCGCGTGGCTGAGGCGCAGAGGGCTGCAGCTGCAGCTGCGAAGGCCAGCAAGCAAGCTGCGTCCAAGGTGGCCAAGGCTCCTACCCCGTCTTCCACGAACACTGCTGTCTCGCCGGACAAGGCGGGGCGGAAGGCGCAAGCTGTCAAGCAAGTCGCTGCTTCCACTCCGGTTCCCGACGCTGTCGTCCAGGCTCCCATCCTAGCGAGGATGCCGAAGAAAAACAAGCCCGTCACCAAGCCTATCAAAATCCCTAGGGAGGATCACAGCGTGGACACCGGGTCTCCTGTTCCCTCTGCTGCCACCTCCGATGCGCCTCAGCTTCCCGACGGTCGGGGCCAGGACAGCAGCTCGAACAACTCGCGCGCCCATTCTGTCGATCGGGCGCCACCCATCCAGCCTGTATCGGTCAAGGAGATGCTTAACGAACTGCACATCCAGTTCCCTTGGCTCGCGATCTCAAAGCACCCGTTCTTCGACATGACGAAGATCAACCCTGCCTCGAAGGTGCCCCTCGAGTACGGCCCGCTCGTTCACGCGCTCTCCGCGCTGTCGGTCGGCGGCGGCTCTTTCGCGAACAACATGCCCTCCGGCTCCATCGACAATGCGGTGTCTTCGTTCCAGCAGCTCCTCGAGACGCTGACGCAGACCATCTCCGACCTCCTCCGGCTGCTTCCCCGTACCACTTGGGACGACAGCTCTTCGTTCGACGGCGTCCTCCGCGACATGCTCAAGGGCGACGACTTCCTCGACGATGGCGGGGACGACCAGAACGGCCAGGGGAAGGAAGACGAGGTGGCGGCACTGACGCTCGCGCTCGAGCGTCGCGCGCGGTGGATGGAGGTCCAGCTGTCGAAGCTCGAGGAGCTCCACCGGGACATCAACAACGCCGCGGTGCGCGCAGTGCTGACGTTCAACGACAGCGGCTGGGACCCGCACGGGTCGCTGCCGCGCATCGGCAACACCTTGAGCCGGTTCGACCAGGTCGGGTTCGTCGCGGATGAGGGCGCGGACGGGATGCGCACGATGACGGCGGACGAGCTGGAGAAGAAGCTGGTCGTGGCGAAGGAGGCGGCGCAGTTTGTCGAGGCGGAGCTGAGGGAGGTCATGCGGAGCTTGCAGGGACTGAGGCCGTCGGACGACGGTGGTGCGATGGACGATTATTGATTGACTGGACAATGCTGGGCGCTGAGCGCCGTGGTGCGAGGGGAAGACGACTTCGTGGCTTGTACGAGCTTATAGATACATTATCCCCCACCTGAACAAAATAATACCCGTGTTTGGTTCTTTGCCCCCCTTGAACAGTTCGAGTCTTTGAGACAGCTGAACGGAAAGTGGATGTTTACAGGTGATAATTACACGGCAGGTTATATTCGAGCGCGAATGTTAATGTTTCCCGCTGCAAGGAAACTTAGTAGTACAACGTCTGCACGGTATCAATGGTATCAATATCTGCAATCTCGTGGAGTTTGTTCGAACATTCGACAGCTTTCGGCGTAACCTCAAACCACAGGGCATGGGCCTAAGGCGCGGAACGTCAACACTTGGCCGTTGGGCATGGTTTGTCGAAACTCACCTGGTCGCTTGGCCACCCCATTAGAAAAATCATCGTATGGTCGTTCTCCACGATTCGCCCAGAGGTGGCCAGCATGGGGGAGATTGGTGACTTGTCCGCATTGGCCAGGTCAACGAGCTGGCTCAAGGCCGACGCCAGCTCCTCAATTGTCCTTCCAGGATGCAGCGAACACGTTGCTACTTCAAGAATTGGTGCTTCGAGGGCCGCGTATGGTTCGATTGAGGTCTTTATGTGGACCATCGTGATATGGGGCAGGTCGAACATGGCGGTGATAGCGTCGAGCATTGGTTGGTATTCAGCCTTGTTCATGAACTTCTGGTGGTGCTCGAGCGTCTCCCATACTGGGGGCGGGGCACAGACGTGTGAGAATGGGGGGTGGGGAATGAATGCATCGAAGTGACGCACCATAGAAGCCATACGCAACGCTGCTGTCCTCGCTTTTCACTCCATAGTACGCTCTATGGCAGCGACGTCGTGGTCAGAGCCGACGTCATGAGGGGACACAGAGGTTGCTTACTTGATGGCACCCTCCTGCTTCAAGATCCGGTCGTAGGACGGCTTCACGAGCGAGGGGTCGGCAGGGTTCGCTTGGAACGACTTTGGTGCGGGGCCGAAGACAAGCTCAGTGATTGGCATACTGTAGAACCAGAGTCCACAGGGTGAGAACGGGGGGTAAAGAGAGGAACCGTGAAGGTCGTGTCCTTCGTGCTGCTCTCGACGATCCTTTTCTCATTGTAACCTGGATACTCCGACGTGAGAATGGGAGCTGATCACAAAGGAGAACAGCTTCCCCGTCGGTCGGAACGAGCTGAGCTAAATCGGGGTTCGAGGCGTCTGGGATACGACGCTCGGTTTTAGGGCCCTCTGAGAGCTGCGCGGTATATCCACACGCTGTGGCTCGCTACCCCATAAAGAAGCCAAAAAGCTCGCAAGCGGTCATCTGCGCAGGGACAGCGTTCAAGCCGTCAATGAAGGTGTCTTGTCATCATGGCAAAAATCTCTAAACCAGTGTTGTTCGTCGCTGCGATCTCGGAGATGATCTCATCGAAGAGAGACCGGTCAATGAGCAACTCTGGGCAATTACTTCGAGGCTTTGACTGACCTCGTATTTCTAACCTTCATGTCCACTGCAGGAGATAAGATTCGAAGCCATCCTAGCATTGACAAAAGTGGGCAAACTTGACGCATTCGGGCAAGTGGTCCGCTGACGGCCTTCAGGTCAATGAGACCTGAATTCCATCCGAAGGATTTGTTGATCTTTCCCAGGAATGTTGCTGAAGCTTTGACTGGGGTCAGCCATTTATCATTCGTACACTCCGGGCGAGGCGCACCTTGAATGTTTATGGTCAGTGGAATAAAACTTGAACCTCCGATCTCGAAACCACCAACAGTTTGTCGTTCAACATCAGAAATAAAACTATCAGAGCGGTCTGAGTTTGGTGACCTGTCTCCTAGTTTGTCCTCAATGTTCGTTCCGATTACCGAAGGCCGTCCAGAGCCCAAGTTCGCCGTCGAAATTCTTTGGCGGTAAGTCCACTAGGAGCGCTGCTCAGCTCTTGATGCCAAAATTGTTCCCAACATATCCATTCGACAGAGACGTCTGAACATGCGAGGTTAAGTTAGCATTCAAAAAGAAACAGGAAAGACAGATACATACTATTACTACAGCCACTCTTTGTACATTGGCTCGCAGTGGGTTTAAATCAAAGTTGTTCAACAAACGAAGACATACGCATTGACGCCCAGATCAGTGGCGTGCGCGCCGGGTGGCGGGCCCGACGCTTGATCTTGGACGACCTCAACAGTCCTCAACGAAGACGACCTCTCTTGCTCTCGGTCAACGGTCATCACTAGTCGCGCATGCTTGGTTGAATGTCGGCGACCTACCACCAAATCCCCTCGCTTGTCTACCAGAGGGATATCTTGCCACAGCCGATCACTGCACTCTCCTTTGATCCTGTTTCGGACATTCTTTGGTCTGGCACGAACTCTGGTCATGTATGCGCAAACTACACACCTCGAGGGCTCAGGGGAGTCCACTATCCGGTAGGAGGGCACCTCGCGGTAAAGAAGATCCTTGCGACCGACTCGAATATCATCGCGTCCGCAGTCGCGAGCGAAGGCATTGGCGCATGGGGGAGGGGTGGCGTTAATAGCTGGTATTTCAAGTGAGGCATTCATTTTGCTCGTGTTATGTTGCGGAACTAGAGCTGGCGACAGGGCGGGTGGGCACATAACCACCTTCTCAAATAAGGCGTCGAACGCACCCACTATCGCCGTCTCGACCGCTGCTTCGGAGTTGATCCTTCTGAACACTCAGACGGGGTCGGTCGTTCGAAGGTCCTCCATGCCTTCTATCCTGACCCACCTTCACTTCACCGCGTCCCAATCCTATTTTGTTTCTGGGGACGCAGATGGTTGGATCCGACTCCATGATCCGCGAGATGTGACCGCCCGTTCCTACGGCTCCAACGCCGTTAAAGCACACCTCAGTGGCATCCAGGGCATTGAGACCACTTCTACTCTCCTGTATACTATCGGACTTGGTATTCGGTGAGAACGAATCCCCTTCCCTGAGCCACCCGACCTGCACACTTACATCCGACAGTCAAGGGCGACCTTTCCCTGATCCGCTCGTCAAGGTTTATGACTTGCGTAACCTCAAAGCTCTCCCTCCCGTCCCTTTCTCCGCTGGTCCTTCATTCATTACACGATTCTCAAATCGCCCTTCGACGCTCGCGATCACTTCCAACCAAGGCTTAGTTCAGATCGTGGACACCACCAACCCGAACGCCAATGAGTTCTACCAGCTGGATGCACCGTCGTTCATCAGTTCCGTTGCGGTTTCCCCCACCGCAGCGTACATGGCGTTTGGAGACTCGGATGGTGCCATTCACCTGCTGTCCGCGCCGGACGAGGAAGCGATGTTGCCCTTCAACGGGTTCGAGGGAAAACCCATCGATTGGCCCGATAGCCCCGAACCACTCCCGGAGATTACTTGGGCAGACACAACGTACGTGTGTTGCGCGCCGACGCTTATCTACAGCTGAGAATCTATACAGTCCATTGAATGCCGTTGGGTTACCACACTATCAACACCTTCTGCTTTCGTCCTGGTCGAACGACTTTGTGCCGTCGAGCATGTACTTCCCACCACCCCCGAAGATCCCAGCACAGATAATGAATTCGATCAAAGTCAACGACACGATCGCCTACGCCTCCCTGCCGAAGGAGCTGAGAGGCAGGCGGAACGTTGTCGCTACTGCACCGCGGAAACCGAACGGGAGGTTCAGGAGTGGCAAGTCGCGCTACAACGACGTGAGTTCGGTTGAATTATCCGGCAAGGGAAGATTGCTGACCATGTGCATGTAGTCCGAACCAGTTACACCAACTTTCGAGCTGCAGCCTGACGTCATCCCAAAGGCCTATCGCAAGGTCGAGATCGAATATTCGAAGTTTGGCGTTGAGGACTTCGACTTTGGTTTCTATAACAGGACGCCGTTCAGTGGTCTGGAGACGCACATCCTCAACTCGTACACAAATCCTCTGGTCCAGGCGCTGCATTATACAATGCCCATCCGGCGGTTAGCCAAGTCGCACATCACGACAGACTGCCCTCGCGAACACTGTCTTCTGTGTGAGCTGGGATTCGTCACGCGCATGCTTGAGGACGCGCGGGGCACGAACTGCCAGTCCAGCAATTTCTGCAAGACCGTCGGTGTGCTTGCACAGCGTAGGTGTATGTCTCACCGAGAGGGCTGGGCACGTCGCTGACGTTCGTATGCAGTGAACAACAACATCGAACTCATGGATTACGGCCGAGAAAGTGCAGAGCTGAACTACGCCCACATGATCCAGCTCTTCCACCGCTTCCTTATCGACCACCTTAGCTCAGAAGGCAACTCGTTCCCGCACAACCCCAGCCTCCTCCCAAACGCCGGTCCCGTGGACCTCCTCTCTCCCGCCCCAGCACCCATTACCCAGCTGCTCGGGATCGATGCGAAGAACATCATCGTCTGCTCCTTGTGCCATGCGGTACGCGAGAAGGAGAACATGACGCACCTAGTCGACATGACCTACCCGGTGCGCAAGGTCCCGAACAACGATCCCTCCCAAGAGACGGACTTCGCATCTATCGTGCGCAACTCGCTCCTGCGCCAGACGACGCACAAGGCGACATGCCAGACGTGCAAGCAGTTCGCGACGTTCGAGTCGCGGCGGTCGATCCGGTCGCGCGACCTGCCGCCGCTGCTCGCGGTGAACGCGGCGGTGCACGGCGAGGAGACGCACAAGTTCTGGCGGGACCAGCGGAAGCAGACGTTCTTGCAGCCCCGGATTGAGCTGAGGGGCCAGATCGAGGGCTTGGACGACCCGGAGACGGTCACGTACGAGCTCAGAGCGATGGTTGCGCAGGTCGTCGCGAAGGATGCGCGCTCGCATTTGGTGGCCATTGTCAAAGGTGAGTTCGGTGCGATCACTTCCTGTGGTCAGGATGGTTTTTAATCCAACGATGGCCACAGTACCTGAGGCCGAGGAGTCGGACCCGGAGCCGTGGTTCATCTTCAACGACTTCGCGGTGCAGAACATCACCGAGAGTGAGGCGCTGAGCATTCCGTCGAGCTGGAAGGTGAGCCACAACCTGCGACGTACGGACTTATGTGTGACACCAGGCTTAACGCGAACCACGGTTTAGGTACCCGCCATTCTTTACCTGGAGCGCCTCGACGTGTGTCAGCGCCTCGACTTCAGTAGGCTGCCGGACAAGATGGACCCCTCGGTCCTGTGTCGAGATACGAACATCGCCATGTGCGTGCCCACGACAGCTTGTATGCGGCCTATCCGCCTTGGTTTTGATCATTTTTACTTCCCTGTAGGAATCGCGACCATCGCCTCATTAAGCACGAGCCCCTCCGGTTCGAGGAACTGCCCACGCTCGGCACACTTATCGCCATCGATGCAGAATTTGTCTCCATGCAGCAAGAAGAGACCGAGTACCGTTCCGACGGCACGAAGAAAGTCATCCGCCCTGCAAGGCTCTCGCTTGCCCGTGTGTCCGTGTTGCGGGGCAATGGACCGAAGGAGGGTTTGCCGTTCATCGACGACCACATACATACGAGCGAGATCATCGTGGACTATCTGACGGAGTTCTCTGGAATTAAATGTGAGCCTTTGTCTCTGGTCCAAGCGTTTTCAAGTTTGGGTAAAGCGGCTAATGGACAACCATAAGACGGGGACTTGGACCCGACATTGTCTAGGCAGACGCTGACGCCGCTCAAGGTAGTGTACAAGAAACTCCGCTTACTGGTCGACAGTGGATGCATCTTCATCGGACATGGCCTGTCGAAGGATTTCCGGATTATCAGTACGTGTCGTTGTATTGGAATGGCTCAGGCATCGGCTCACTTTCCGCGTCTTGTGTGCTAGACATCTTCGTGCCACCAGAACAGGTCATCGACACCGTCGACTTGTATTATCTCGAGAACCGCCAACGCAGACTGTCGTTGCGTTTCTTGACCTGGTTCGTCCTCAATGAGAACATCCAGACAGACACGCACGACTCTATCGAGGACTCGCTCTCGGCGTTGAAGCTGTACAAGGTCCACCTGCAGCTCGAGTCGGAGGGCACGTTCGACAACAAGCTCGATGAGCTTTACCGCGAAGGTCGCCAATACGTCAGAATCCCTGTAACGCCATCTTGCCCCCACGCAGACACGCTGATATACTGTGTCTTTTAATTGCAGAACTTCAAACCACCTGCGGCTCCAGGCACCATCCAACAGACGGCTTCGCCCCCGCCGCCGTCTGGGACGGGAACCCCGATACCTCACATAGCGATGGGGCGTGGGGGATTCATCCCTCAGCAACGATTCAATGGAATGGGTGGTGGCCAGTACCCACTCAACGCCGTCGCCACGCCGCCGTTTTTCCCTGGTACTGGGTCCAATCCCAACTTCAACATCAACCAAAACTGGCGGATGAGGTAACGATGGGCACGCTTATGACTGTACGAGTCGAGAGAAGGAAAATGATTGTAGCAATGATCACTTTTTGTATTCAGTAGGATTGGTTGTATCGTCGCATTGTTTTCGAAATGCAGGCTCATGAATTGGACGCTGTTTTGAAATGCACACAGAATGTGACATTGGATAACGAGGAGGCGCAAAGTACACTAGAACATCACTTGCGACTACTTTTCGACGACGTCCTCTTCTTCGCGGCCTTGACCTCCTTGTCGAACCGCGTGCGCTTCCTCTGTCTCGGTCCGTCGCCGCCCAGGTCATCGAACGAATCGTCTCGTGACCTCGCCCTCGACCGCGCAAGCACGCTCTCCTTCTTGCCACGCTGCCTCAGCTCCTCATACCCATCCCCAACAACACCCTGCCTGCTCCTCCCCACTGACCTGATAATGTCTCCAAACTCGTCCTCGAGCCCAACACCAGGCACGCGCCGCCGACTCCCCGAAGCCATGCCCGTCCCGCCAAGCGCGATGTCCGCCTCGTCTAACGTCCGCCTCTTCGCATCGCGCTTCTTCATCACGAGCCGCGTGAAGTTCTCCTCCTCGAACGCCGTCATGCGCTGCAGCTCGCGCGCACGCGCCGAGCCGTGCGCCGAAGTCGCCCCGCCCCCGAGGCCGGACGTCGACTCCGTGTAGGGCTTCGAGGGGTCGAGGTGCGCGAGGTGCGCGAGGGCGGAGGGGACGGGGGCGCGCCGCGCGGACTTATCTTTGGATTTGGTGCTGGACTCGGTGTAGGGCATGGGCGCGAGCTTGGGCGGGCGGTAGATCCCGTCGCGCGCGTCGGCGGGCGCGTCGTCGTCTGAGCCTTCTCCATCCGACCCGGAGCCGGCGTCCATGAGGGCTTGCGGGTTCGGGCGGAACGCGAGGGGGTCTGGGTGGGATGAGCCATGTGAGAAGAGCGAGCGGAATACAGAGTTGAAAGAGACGGACAGAGGTATAGGAAAATGAACGTACCGTTCGCGATATCATTGTCTGCGGAGGCGCCCTCGTCGGCGACGCGCACGAGCTTGTCGATCTGGTACTTCATGCGGCCCTCGAGCACCTTGACCTTCTCGAGCACGACGCGCGCCTCGATCGTCGCGTCGACGCGGTCCCCGGCGCCGTCTCCGCGTGCTGCGCGGTCTTTCGCGCTGAAGGGAGCTTGTGGGGTGGCGCGGTCGGCGAGCGAGTCGCCGATGGCGCGGCGCGCGGTGAGGAGGGTGAGGGACTGGAGGTAGGAGAGCATGAGGTGATGCTTGAGCGAAAGGAGGGAGATGCCCTCGCGGGTGTCGAGCTCGGACGTGGCGTTCTGTCTGGATGAAAGAGGGGGGTGGGGGCGTGACGGGGTTAAGAAACGATTGGGCAAGGGGGGTGAGTGGGACGTACTTTTCTCGCAGAGACTTTACAATGTCTCTAGCAGCCGACATGCTGACTCTCATCTGGTCAAGCAAGTCGCAGAACGCCTGGACATCCTCGTCACTTGGTGTTGTAGCCGCATCTTTCAGCTCTGGAGTTGCCATCGAGGTCGAACGGGGTCACGAAACAGAGGGGAGGGACCTGGAGAAAGAGAAGGGAGGAGGAATTGTCAGTAAATTTTTCGAACGTGGGGAAAAAATCGAATTTGGATCAGTTAACGGTTTTCTAAGCCGCCACTCTAATGTTATCGAGCGTAATGCATAACACTCATGGTTATCAGAGCCCAGTGCGTTTCATCCCTCAACTCCACCGTACAAAACGTCTCACTCACCAATGTCGATGAACCCCTCAGCGAGCCCTTGCAGGTGGGCGTAGAAGGATGATGGCAGGCATTTTGGGGATGCACAGCACCGCGAAGCTCTATATAGTCAGCGGTCACACGCCCCGCTCTTCGCACGAGCACGAGACTATTTACCCCTCGTCCAGGCTCCCGCACACCTTCTTCGCAGACAGGACAGGAGGCGAGGCGGGCCTGAGAGCCAGGACCTTGCTGGTGGGATGAGGCCCAGGGATGACTGCAAGTGCTCGTGAGTGCCACACTTGACTCTATCCTCACTTGGGCTAACGTCATGCATAGTGCAGCAGGGACCGTAAACGCGTAAACCCCCGCATGAATGCGTCTTATCCCTCTATCCCGTTGCTGGCAGGTCATACATCTCTGCTGCCGCTGTAGGGAGTCACAGCCTTTCCTGAAATCGCTGTTTGATGTCTCCGCGTACTAAGACACGTCGTTTTCCGGTAAGTTCATGGTTGTCAGCGCGTCCTTCATGCCTAGAAAATTGCCCTACGACGGTTAAGTTACGAGAGAGTGTACTGATGATGTGGGGTCGGGGCCAAGTTCCTCAGTATGGGTGCAGCAATCCACCGGCCCTCGAGGCGCCGAGGGCGAGTGTGTCTCTCTAGATTGACTCTTACCTACTTATGAGTACAATCGTGGACTGGTACGCTCCTATAACAAGCACCTGTCCTTGAAGATCTAGCGATAAGTAGGCCGGCACTGACATGTACTGCAGTCTTAGGTCTAAGTGACAGGGAGAAATGTGGGGGGGGGCTCAAGGGGCTGCTGAGGATCCCTGAATAATGTCCGATCTCTAGGACTTGCACCGCATTTGCTGCTAGCCATGTCCATCAAAGCCACCAGCCGGGACAACAGCAACCGGAACACATGCAGAAAGCGGGGTGCGGGTATACATCCGGTCTAAGACAGCAACGGCCCTCACTTATATAAAGATCAACATCGTGGCTACCACTGTCAGCCATCCACCCACCCGCATCTCCAATCGCAACCCTCATCGATTGTTCCTCCACCAGTCTTCATACTTGAACCTCGTCTGGCTGCCAAACCTTTCTTCTAACGACCTTGACTGTACTCCCTTGAATCGAACGAAATGGCCCTCCCTACTGTCGAATTCGTCATTGCGCCATCCACTGAGGCTTTCCGTGCGAACCCCCGCGATGCCGCTCTCACAGAGCCTATCCTGGAGATCATGAAGACTTGCGAAGGTATGATCAGGTTCGTCCTCTAACCCATCTTGCAGGCTTGCGCACCTCCGGCCGCTAATTTATGTGGCATTCGCCTTCTCCAGCACGACATTCGGTCTCCAGCATGAAGACAAGACGTCTGCATACTGTGCTGTAGGTGAGTACTTGGTGGTTTCCCGAGGAAAACATTCCGGACCTGATGCCATGCTTCTCACGCGCAGTGTGGCACTCGCTGGGGGACCACAAGGCGCTCATGAACGACTCCGTCAAGCACATGAAGGTCGGCGAGGCACTCCAGGCGATCCTCGACCCTATGGCGATCACCATGTTCCACTGCGCGTTCAACAGCGAGCCGTACAAGGCGCTCCAGGCGCCCGTCACCGAGATCATAACGATCACGCTGCACGAGGGCGAGTCCAAAGACACGCTCGAGGAGCTTGTGGAGGAGCTCGCCCATGCGGCCAACATCTCGCCCCCCGAGTCGGGGGCCGTTTCCGCGGCGTGGGGCCCATCGACGGAGAAGGACGACGTGTTTTTCCTTATGATCGGGTGGACTAGCGTTGAGGTGAGTGGGCTAGGTTGGTTTCTTGCGTTTGCATGGAGGTAACCCGCCTTTCGGATTTGTTTGCATGATAGGCCCATTACACGCTGGTCAAGGCCTGGCCGGAGGTCCTGGCCATCATCGAGAGGATCAAGGCTATCGCGACGGTAGAGGTCAAGCATGTCGCTCTTGCGTAACGCTGAGATCGGCGTCTTAGAAGTTGGGAGATGCATCTTTATGTAACCGGAGATTTATTGCTCACTGTATAGTATTTTCTGCAAACGACGACGCGTCTGCGGACTTGAACAAACCGAGCTCGAAGAGATATGAACCCGTTGCCAGACTAGTTTTCCGCAGCGCAACTGCGGATGGCCGAAACTTGTATGTGAAACTAATCGAATTTTCCTCGGTAGCCCGAGATCCCTTAGTTCCGTACCAAGACCATCAGCGTGCGAGAGGTTCGATAAAGGCTCATAGATAGACGTTTGCGATTGACTTCAGTACAAGGTTTCGGGAGTCACCGAGCAGATTATACGAGTTTGTGGATGATGTCATCCCCACGGGACTCGACCTCGAGCATTCGTACTCACCGCCAGCTTCACAGTACTTTCACGGGCCTCCGCCCACTCCCACCTCATCTCTACCAACGTCGTGCACATGGCTTTCGGGACTACTCGTTCCGCTCGGGTCCAGTTTGTGCCGCCGTCTCACACCATTCAGTGCGAGCTGAATCGCCGGAGACACCTCTTCCACGGTGAGTTCATCCTGAGAACGGCATACGGCCTCTCCCAACCTCTCTGATTATTTTCGGCAGAAGACCCCGCGGCGTGAACTGATAGCCTCACCAGAGTCACCCGAACTCTCACTGCAATAGCCTGCGTGCAGGACGATCCCAAGTATGCGGTATCCCCTGCCCGTCGGATGCTCTGGCATCTCTCGCTGGACCTCCTCCGTTTTAGGCTTTCGGAGGATGCGCCACGGTCCAGTGCTACCGGCATGAGACTCCTTCGGTGAGATTCGGGATCCCCTCCCACGTCCCGGTGACCGTGCTGAAAGACAGGACTTCGGACTCGGACTGCGCCAATTCGCAGCACCGCCCCGAGGTTGGTAAAGGAGCCGGAGTCCCACCAGTGGCTCCGAGTCCTGGCTGTCGGTGGGGACCAGACGGCATGCGGGCGGTATATGACGCTGGGTCCCCGCTCCATGGCACAGTTTTCTCCCCCACCTCTTCGACCTTCGCGCATATAGCTACATTGTAGGTGACTGATCTACGGTTCCTGTTTGTCTTAACCTTCCTTAGCTAAACTCGACTTGGCAAAACAGGTACAGGTAGCCATGCGCGTAACAGCGCTCGCCCTCCTCCTCGCGGCAGTGTCGTGTGCGCTCGCAAAACACGGGGAAGGCGAAACCGGCGGGGACGCCGACGATGTCCAATCCACCACCCCTGCCGCTTCAGGTTCTAACCCAACATCCTCATCCACTTCCACCTCCGCCGCAGCCTCGCCCACCTCATCGTCTCCTTTCCATTTCCTGCCCCCCTCTAACGCCACGACCTGCTCAAATATGATGCTCCAGTGGCAGTCGTCCAACATCTCCGTTCCGCTAACCCTCACGATCACCAATGAGCGGGCGACCGCCGATGGCACGCCCTCCGGCGCGGGCACCACCCTCGTATCCCATACGCTCGCGACCAATGTCTCTGCCGCTGCGGACCAGTTCGCATGGCGCACCGTCGACGTGCCCGCGGGTTCGTACGTCGCCGTCGCGTTCGACACCGCGCGCACGCTCGGCATCTTTGTGCAGTCCCCGGACTTCTTCGTACAGGACGGGAGCGACGAGAGCTGTCTCGCTTCGGCCACGAACTCCAGTTCTGGTGCACCGACGGCGACGTTGGATGCTGCTTCGTCGAGCTCGTCATCCGACAGCTCCAGTGGAGGGACGGGCGCGCAGGAGAAGACCCTCAGCCCTGGGGTTTTGGGAGGTGTCGTGGCTGGGGTGGTTGTGGGCGTGCTGCTGCTGATCTTGGCGGTAACGTTCCCGCAGTATTGGAAGGAGATACTTATTCGGCGACGCAGGAACAGGCATCCTGGAGGCCCTTATCATCTTTTCTAGACCGCACCTTCATTCGCTATCGTTTTATTCAGATATTGTAGGGACAGTGCTCCTCCCGCTTCTTATCCTTGCGGCCTACGCTTACCTTGTCTTTGCTTTGTTCGCGCTTTCGGATCGTTCATACATTCACGTCGACACAAGGACGATATGACGGAAACGTGCATTTGATTATACTGTATCATACAACTATTTGGGTGTACAGCTACAGAAATACAGTGTTTCTACCGGTTGGTCTAGCTAATCCGAGATCGATGGGCATGTCAATGGGTAGTGGCAGCTTGCAGTGAAACGATGATGTGGCGATGAGGTCCGAGAAAGTACGGGGTTCCGAGAGCGTTCCAAACAAAACTAATAAGATAGGTAGACAGACAAAGACAGACACAAAGTGTCCAAGGGCGCCCG
Organism: Ganoderma sinense ZZ0214-1; assembly: GCA_002760635.1. Classification (NCBI taxonomy): domain Eukaryota; kingdom Fungi; phylum Basidiomycota; class Agaricomycetes; order Polyporales; family Polyporaceae; genus Ganoderma; species Ganoderma sinense. The sequence goes on along the minus strand of AYKW01000014.1, from coordinate 376,880 downwards.
ACAACCAGCCCGGGCGCGGCGCGAGGGAGGCAACAGCAGCCTCCTCTCCGCGCACAGCTTCTGAACGAACAAATAACACCAGGTGCCAAGTACGGACGCGAACACGGTGAGGCTAGAAAACCTTTACTGCCTGCCGATGGAGCCCATGAAGCTCTTGAGGTCGAGCTCCTGGTACTCCTCCTCGGGCGGGAGGTCCTCGAGGCCGCGGAGGACGTTGCGCTGGCCAGGGGCCGCGCCGGCTGTGTCCTTGTCCTTCTTCTTGGCGGCGGCCGCGGCGTCTTCCTCCTCGGTCGTGCGCTTGAAGAGGTCGAGCACGAGGTCGGTGTCCATCGACGAGAGCCCCGAGTTCTGCTGCGTGACGACCGAGTTGGCGATGTTGAGCTTGAAGCGCTGCAGGCTGTGGAGTGTATGTGGCAGAAGGGATGATTGTGTCAGTAGTGACTCGAAAAGGGAGAGAGGAGAAAGAGTGGAAGACGTACCCCATGATCTTCTCCTCGAGGGTGCCCTTGGTGATGAGCCGGTACACGTTCACGACCTTCTTCTGCCCAATGCGGTGCGCGCGGTCCATCGCCTGCAGATCCTTCATCGGGTTCCAGTCGTGCTCGACGAAGATGACTGTGTCCGCGCCCGTCAGCGTTAAGCCCAAGCCGCCGACGTGCGTCGTGAGCAGCAGGCAGTCGATGCTCGGGTCCGCATTGAACGTCTGCACGACCGCGTGCCGCTTGTTCGCGTCCGTGCCGCCGTCGAGCCGCATGTACGTCACCGCGGGCATGTGCTGCTTGAAGAGGTCGCGCTCGATGATGTCCAGCATCTGCTTCATCTGGCAGAAGATCAGCACCCGGTGCTGCGAGAACGCGCCCGTGCCCGTCTCGTCCGTGTCCACGAGCTCGGACTTGGTCGCGTCGCCCGTCGCGCCTGGCGCGAGGCCGATACCGCAATCTACGAGGAGTTGCCTGTGGGGAAGTGAGGTCAGCGTTTAGCATGAGCCATGGAGTGGGTTAGAGTAGGGCAGAGGGGAGACACTCACCGCAGTGCCTGCAGCTTGGGTGCGTGCTGGATATCGCTGAGGTGGCCGGACGGGGCGCCGACGCCGGACTTGGTGAGTGCGTCCTTGATCGCCTCCTTGTCGTTCTTGAGGACGAGCGCCGGGTGGTTACACAGCTTGCGGAGGTACTGCAGCGACTGGAAGACGTGCGTCTGCTCGCCATCCTTGTCCTGGTTCGAGCGGACGACGTCCTCGGCCTCCATCTTGGCGCGCGACTTGGAGAAGTCGTCGTACAGGAACTTCTGCAGCTCCGAGAGCTCGCAGTAGTAGTCCTGGATGATCTTGGGCGGTAGATCGTGGAGCACGTCCTCTTTGAGTCGCCGGAGCAGGAAGGGCAGGACCTGCTTGTGCAGTGCCTCGAGCGCCAAGGCAGCTAAGTAGACGTGACTCGTGAGCGGTGTTGTTGTAATTGTGCGAGGAACAAGACAACTTACCGGCCTCGCCAGTCTTGGCCTTACCATCCCGGTTCGACAAGATTGGCTTAGAAAACCGCTCATTGAACGAAGACTCGGTACCAAGGAAACCCGGCATCAAGAAGTCGAAAAGACTCCACAACTCAAGAACGTTGTTCTGGATGGGAGTGCCAGAGAGGATAAGGCGGTGGACGGCTTTAACTTGCTTGACAGCCTTGGTTAACTTTGTCTTTGCATTCTTGATGATATGGCCCTCGTCCAGAATGCAGTAGTGCCAGTTGATGTCTTGGAGGCTGCTGATGTCGTTCCGGACCACCTCGTACGAGGTTACGACGACGTCATAGGTCTTGAGCTTGTTCAGGATCTTGTACCGTTCCCGCGAGTTGCCGGTGTAGAGGACGGGCTTGAGGTTCTCGGTGTACTTGAGGATCTCGTAGTACCAGTGCCCGGTGAGCGTCGGCGGACAGACGATGAGAGAGGGCAAGTGCTTGGAATCTGGCGACTTCGTCTGCTTGTATTTCTGCGCCCGCTCGTTATGCTTGCTCGCCAGTATGCATATCGACTGGAGGGTCTTGCCGAGCCCCATGTCTGCCGTCACAAGGTTAGTAACCATACTAAATGCGCGCATAAACGCCAAACTCGCCATCACAAAGAATGCCATGTAGCTGGTACTTGGCGAGAAAGGCGAGCCAGTTGACACCCTCCTGCTGGTACTTGCGGAGCTCTGCCTTGATGGTGACGGGGATGGTGTATTGCTCGACCTTGCTGCCGTCGAGAAGCTGCATCAGGAACTGGCGCTCTTCCTCCCGGCGCTTAAGCAAGTCCTCGGGGAAATTCGGCGGGTCGGGAAGTCCCGCCTCGAGCGGAACCATCTTCACCAGCGACGCGAACGTGTTCGTGGCCGTCGCGCGCACGTCGTCGTCCGGGTCGCTCATCCGTCCGAGGACAGGCACGACCATGAAGATGACGTAGGGCAGCGCCTTGATGTCCAGCTTCTGCACGATGTCTGGAACGCGGCGTGAGACGTGGAGCAAGCCAAGGTACGACGCTGGAAGACTCACGGTAGATCAACTCGATGGCACCCTGGCGGTTCGCGAGCACCGAGGCGTCGCCGAGGAACGGCACCACCTTCTCGATGACATAGCGCATCGCGTCCCCCGTCAGCACGTCGCACACGGTCGAGAAGCAGCGCGCCGCGGACTGCCGGACGATGGCGAAGCGGCTGCGAAGCGCGAGGATGACGTGCGGAAAGAGCTCGACGAAGTGGTGCGACAGGTCCGCATGGAACGTCGGCACAACTGCCTCGAGCACGCTCAGCGAGTCAATCACGTCCTGCCCTTCCCGCTTCTCAATACGCTCGTCCATTTTGCTCACAGAATCTAGAGAAAGAGGGTGAGTACGGCATTGCAAGGCGTCATCCGCGGAGACGTACCTGTGGAGCACGCGCCGAGCAGGCCGCCTGCCATGGCTGGCCACATCTTCGGGATCGCTTCGAGAAGCTTGGGCCCAAACTTTGCGGAAAGCTTCTCAAACGCGAGTCGAGCTCCGCGGCGAGAAAGCCTGGCCTTTGCCGGATCCTCTGTGCCGTTCGCGCGGTCCTTCCCGTTCTGCGCTACCGAGGCGTGCTTATTGAACGACAACACCCCGTTGAGCGTTTTGCGGTTGTGAAGGAAGGTCGGTGTCTGCTCGACATCCTGGCAAAGGAAGGTACAAAGGTTCTTGACGATCTTCTCGGGTGGTTGCGTGAGGTCGCGGTTTACACAGAACTCGACGAAGGCCGCCACAGCTGCCGCGGAGTGCGTCTGGAGATCCAAGTTCTCCTCGTTCTGTGCACGAATGTGCTCGTCAGATGCGCGTCATAAATTCACACCCGACCAGGGGCCGTACCTTGATGCTGTTCATGATGCCCTTCACGATGGGGCTCACTTTGTCAGGCGTGCCCCTGAACGCGACGAAAGCCGCCGCAAACGCCGCCGCGACGCGCACGTCGTACTGCGCCTTGACCTCCGTGTACCGCTCGATGCTCGCGACGACCTTGAGCCGCTTGTCCTTGATGATCGCCAGCTCGCGCTTCTTCGTCCTCCCCAAGCTCTCCCTCAGCGCGTCGAACATGCGCCCCACCGCCGCCTGCGCGGTCTCGATTGTGAAGCAGCCCGCCTTCGTGCCCGTCACGTCGATCTCCGTGCCGAGCGACGGGATCGCCGCCGCGGGCACCTTGCAGTCGAACAGGAACGACTGCAGCAGGTTGTAGCACTCCCCGTGGATCCGCGCGAGCGTGAACGCCATCTCGTGGTACGCCGCGGGCGGCTCCGCCTGCAGGAACGCGAGCGTCTTCTGGCTGAGCTCGGCCGCGAGCGGCGAGGACTCGATGAGGGTGGGGGCGTCGGGCTGTGTGCGCGCGTCGTGCTCGCGCGCCCAGCATTCGGCGATGATCGCCGCGAGGAACTTTTGGAGCATGCTGGGCGAGTCGATGTAGTGTTCCAGGATGGGGCGAAAGGTGTCATCGACGGAAGGAAACCCATCTGCGTCCTGCGAGAAGGAGTCAGTGGCAAGCCTGTGGGATGGACGAATCGAAAGCGCCTGGACGTACTGAAGATGGCCAGAAGGCGATGATGTGCGCCAAAGCCTCTGAAGTCGCTAACCTGGCCTGGATGACCACCTCTACAGGGACGAGCGACAAGTCTTGCGCGAGCATGTTCTTGTCAACGTTGTGCCTCTCGGTCGGCGCGCTATTGTCCGAGCTGACAGTGGGGTCATAGAAACTCGCCGAGTCTAGGGAAAGACCCAGAGGCGTCATGAGAAGACCATACCAGTCCAGGAGCATCTGCTGCGAGAGTGCATTCCCAAGCCAGTCGCCTTTATCGCTCATGATAGAAAGGACCTCCCGCCAGGTCTGCAAGGTAGCGTCCCGGATGTCAGCGCGCTCTTCTACCAGCAGGTTCTGGAAAAGGAGGCGGAGGAAGGGGACGGATATCCATCCTCGTGGAAGAGACTCGACTGTCATGAACGTATGGAGTGTCTTGACGACCGCATACCGTACGTTCGCGATTGTGTGCCGGAAGAAGGGGAACAGCGTGGGAGCAAGGACCGTGATAGGATGTCTAGAACGAAAACTAGTCACTATATGCGTCGTATAGAAAAGGACGAGGATGCTCACGATTGGGACTTGTCAGCGATGATCTCAATGACCTGCTTTTTCGTCACAAGCTGCCCTAGCAGGTCCATGACTCCGCCCACACTCGAGCTGAGGTCGTCCTTCATGTCGCTAAGGCAGCTCCAGAGGACAGCGAGCACCCGACCAAGCTCTTCAGGTAAACGCTCGACCAGGTAAGCGGCCACTGGGAGGAGACATGATGCTGCGACGGATCGCACATCATCGTCACGGTCACCAAGTCTGGAATGGTCACGAGTAAGAATCTTTGGTCATCGGACATGGCAACGGCGTATAGCTTACCCTAGCACTGCTGCGTCGACGACGCCTCTCAGTACCTCCTTCCCATCGTCGACATCCATCCCATCAACCTCCGGGACGTCCAAGCTGACCAAGTCACTTCTCACAGCGACCTCGTATTTGATGCCCAAGAGCCCGGCGTGCCGCACCTCCCAGACGTGACTCTTGTCGCCGTTCTTGCTGAACGTCTTCCCGTTCGTCGGCTTGACGGGGATGGGGAAGTCCTGGCGGATCATCTGTAGGAGAACGCCGTGCACGTGTAGGACGGAGCGGCGCGGCATGTGCAGGAGGAGGGACGCGAGCGTCTGCGAGACGGTCTCGCGCACGGGCGCGACGACCTGGTCCGAGACGAAGTCGCCGAAGCGGTCGAGTATGAAGATGCAGAGAAACTTGACCGCGAGATCGTTACACCACCGCTCGTGCGCGATCATGTTCTCGTCCCACGATAGGTCCGCTGCCAATGCAATGTAAGCACTGCAACCCAAAGCAATGAAGAGTTTAACCCTCACCTTTCATCCCACCGTATTTTCCCTGGAGTTTGAGCACCTCTCGTAGCGCCATCGCGGCGCCGTGTCGCACCTCCCAAGCGACGCTGAAGAGGTCCACCTCCAGCAGTTTGACGAGGCCGTCCCAGATCCACGTCCCGTGCTGAACCTCGAGCGCCTTCGACTTGCTCTGCGCCTTCGGCGCAACGGCCCCACCCTTCGTGGGGTCAATGATGACGCGGTCCTGTGACGGCCCTTCAGTTGGGGACTTCGGGCTGTCCAGCTGCTGTTTAGGCGTGGCCGGGTCGTCCGAAGCGACCAAGCGTGCCTTATTCCCTCCAGCAGCGGTCGCCTGGAACTTCGCACCCGAGCCCTGGGTCGGCGGAGGTGCACCGACTACGGCGGCGTTGCCCGGTTTCCGCTTCCGCTTCAGCCGATTCCGCTCCCGGGCAGATAGTGCGGTCGTGTCTTCTGAGGTAGGGGCAGGAGAAGGCGCAGCTTGAGGTGTGGAGGATTTCGATCGTCCCACTTCCTTTTTGACTTTGACTGGATCGAGGAACTCGTCCGTGGGCGAGCTCGGGGGCCCATCCTCCTCCGCTTTGATTGGAATAGGTACAGAGGCTGGCGCAGGCGGTGGTGGTGGGGCGGCCATCTCGACGTCGCCGCCGTCGGTCTCGTCCGCGGCCAGCTCCTTGTCGAGGTCCATGTCGTCCGCGCCGCCGACGCTTTCGAGGAAGTCGAGGCCTAGGCGGCCCATGGCTTCCTTGCGAGCCTTCTTGACCTCGCTAGAGCTGGCGAGGATACCCGTCGGCTTCTGGAACTCCTTCCCTGAGGATGCGAGGAGGAGCGTCCCCTTCTCCATCAGCTCACGGACGGAGAACGTGGGGAAGTCCGGCGGGGGGAGGGCGGTGCAGGCGCCGTAGGGCTGGGAATCCGCGTCGGCGGACGGCCGCCAGACGGGCACGAGGGTGAAGATCTGCGAGAGGGCGGTCGACGCGGCTGAGCGCGTCTCGTGGGATCTTGAGTGCAGATATGGCAATATCTAGACTGGATAAGCGGGTGGGGGGAGGGGAGGAGAGAAGAGGGGAACTTACTCTCGCGACTACGGCCATAAGCTCGGGCCAGCCAGAGGAGTCGCCGATGGAGACATGTTGTCGTGTAGTCTTGACATCGTCTTCGACGAGAGCGACGTCGCTGATGACGCTCTTGGCGGCAAGTTGGGCTAGTTGTTTGGCTGCTGTTGTCCGTACGGACGCTGACGACCCCGTGTCGAGTAGTAACAGGAGCCGGTCCAATCTGCGGGGAACGAGCAAGCGACACACCGCACACGCTCAGAAGCATGAACACAGCGGTTGCCAAAAGCGGAGGGGAACGAACCTCGACGTCATGACGTAACCGACCGGACCGAGACTCCGCGCTTGAAGATCACAGGCAGGATAACGGGGAAGTTCTCACGCTCTCCCGCCACGACCACTGTTCCTTTTATCATCTCATGCCCTTGTGACGGAAATTTGACGGCGTCACGCGTGACGTGTCATAGCTGTCCATTGGCGCTTCCTCATCATATTCCAAGCAACGTATTTTCTCTTCCTGCCATCATCTCGCGTACCCAGCCATACCATATGCCCTTTAGGCATCTCTCAGGAGCTTCAACTACTTTCTGCAGTGCGAGACGGGCTTTGTTCCTTGAGGAGCCGCGACGCACCTCCGTCACGATCAGTCACGGCGTAACAGGCCAGATCGCATCTAGCCAGATTTGGAGAGTGATCGCCAAATTGGGACCCCGCCGCATCATTCGCAACCCGTTCCGGCAAGTTGGTCTGTTCTGGAGTCGGGCTCTGTCCCACACATCTCTCGTATCTCTGCTCTCTCGGGTCAACAACGATGACTGTCTCCTCGCTTTGAAGTAATGACACGCACTAGGGAAGTCTCAATTTGTATTCCACAGCCACCCCACCCGGTGCAACGACACCAGCGGGCGCACGGGCGGCACTGGGCAAGGGTCACGGGAGGTGGGATTCATGAACGAGCTTCTTCCGCTTGAACTTTGCGTCCAACTCGCTGATCCGGGCGCGTGAGTTGACCCAGGTATGTCCTGCGAACGCCAGACACCCTATCTGTGACACTGTGCACTGATATCCTCCCGCTCGCCTGTTTCAGATGAACGCAGGTCTTCATGTCGCCTTCCGGACCCTCCTCCACCAATTGTGCGATGCGGCACAACCGAATACGCAAGGTACGACATATGCGTACTTGATTCTTGCGTTGTCGCTGTGGGAAGACATTCCGGAAACATGGCGCAACGGCTTGCCTTTTGAAGCGGTGAATGTGGATGAGAGGTGGAGATAGCTGTGGTTCCGGCTTCTCGTCCTCACCCACCCTCAACCAAAGCCCTGCACGACGTACTGCGGCGTGCTAACATGTCTGTCTCCCAGACCTGTTTAGGTGTGATCGACACAGCGCCGAAAGGCTTGTGCGGACCGCCACGATCCTCATAGATGGGCGTCCAAACCAAGGAATGGAAGTCCTACGGACATCCCTCACCCATCTGCTCGAGCATGCGCACAAGGAGATGGCGTCCACAGAAGGGATGCGTGCCCGTGGGTGGAGAAGGATTTACACCGACGCCTGCACGCTTCTCGCATACGCCGACATCCTCGACTTTTCTGCTTCCCCGGACAAGGATGAGGACAATGCGTTCCCATTCTCCGCCCTCTCTCACCTCGATCACTCGATCGTCATCGCGGGGGCCCCCGGGGACGGCAGGCTCGACGCCGTCCTCGACCTCATCGACGGTATCCAGGCAGAATGCCTTGGCTCGCCCCCGAATCATCGGAGGGACGCTCCCTTCGTGGCCGCAGTTCCTCCGAGTCCGAATCCGAACCCCACTTCGAACTCAAACTCGAATTCGAACTCTGTCGCCGCGCCTCTACTGAGCGCCGAGAAGTCGGTGCTGCGCCTCGACACGCCTCCTTCTCTCGGGGCGTTTATAACACGCCTGTCATCCCGCCCCTTTGTGCTCCCTGGGTTCCTGCTCGACTGGCCCGCACTCAATGCCCATCCGTGGGCGTCGCTCGAGTATTTGCGCGCCGCGGCGGGCCCCGGCCGGGTCGTGCCCGTGGAAGTCGGGAGTGACTACAGGAAGGACGACTGGACGCAGAAGATGATGGCGTGGGATGCGTTCCTCGCGAGCATTGAAGAGCTCGAGAAACAGCGGGAGGCGGGCTTATCGCCGGGGTCTCTGTTGTACCTGGCGCAACACAGCCTGTTCAATCAGTTCCCTGCACTTAAGGAAGATGTCATCGTGCCTGACTATGTGTATTCTGACCTCCCACCGCCGGACGACTATCCACAATACGTGCCGCCCGCGAACGACGACCACCTGGTGCTCAACGCATGGCTCGGGCCTGCGGGGACGGTGTCCCCAGCGCACACGGTAGGCGACGTTGATCTGTGGATTTGCGCGGTTGGTGCTTATTTTTGTTGTCCGCGTTTCAGGATCCGTTCTTCAACTTCTACGGTATGTTCCGCGCAGAGACATATCTCGCATGCGTCATTCCGAATCTTGATATCCTCCCAGGACAGGTCGTTGGCCGGAAGACAATATGGCTCGCCCCCCCTAAAGTCTCGCGACATATGTACCCCTATCCGTCTCGCGGAAAGACTGCTTCAGGACAGGTGGAGAGTTCAGATCAGCCGCGGAACCCGGCCGCGAACACCGAGAACCCCTCGATGAGCAACACTTCGAGGGTGGACGTCCTCGTATCGTCTCCTGAAGACGCGGCGAACACAAGGGCGGAGTTCCCGGAGTTTTGGGAGAGTGTGGTGCCAGAGGCGATGGCGGTGACACTGGAACCCGGGGACCTGCTGTTCTTTCCGCCGGGATGGTGGCACTCGTTGCGTAGCGAAGAGACGAGTTTTTCTGTCTCGATGTGGTTCTGAGCTGGATGCCGCGTGGAGTTGTGGGCTGTGGTGTACTTATTTTTGACTAAACGTATTGTTCCGCCGGCATCGTTCTATCGTCGCATTGAATACGCGTACGTGTTCTCGATTAGGTTCTGAATGGACGGCCTCTGTTCGTCCGGATGCTTTCTAAACTTTGATGTGTCCGAAGGCATGGTTTGGGCGCCTATTGCGATATCTGGGCGTGTGTGGGCGCCTGTGATCGGTGTGCCTTGCGCCCGAGCCAACATGTCGAGCAGAGCGGGCGGCCTCTACGGAGGCATCCAATTCTCCTCCTCCAAACCCTTCTTGTCTACCCAAGACATCTCCTCGTCGACGACCACAACCCAGTCTCCAGAAAAGTCACCCTCGGCCTCAGCAACAGCAGCAGCAGCAGCAGCAGCGCCAGCGGCGGTCGACGCCTCAGCACAAAACGCGCCCGCCTCCTCTGCCACCGCGGGAGGTGAATCGGGCGCCGCCACCAAGGCCACAGCCGGTATTCCTCCCTTTGCTACAGCATTGGCGTCGTAGAGCTCGTTATTCACGAAATCATCCGTTCATGTCCACTCGCCGCATGTAACTTGCCCCTCCGCGTCCTCCCGCGCTTCTCGCCCTGTACCGCCCCCAGGATGGTCCGCCGCCCTCGCGTTCGCCCCGACGCGCCGCCAGGCCCCCAAGGCCAAGCTTGCCACCCCTCGTCTACCAGCAGGATTCTCGCAGGACGATGCGGCGGCTTCGACCTCGACGTTATCCTCGACTGCGACGATATCCAGCACCGCTGTCGTGTTTGCGCCGCCCTCACTCGTTGAATCCAAGTCCGCCAAGTCTGAAGACAATGCGTCTGCGCCATCGGGTGCTCCAGGACAGGGATGGGGCCGGAAGGTCAAGCCTCCGTCCATGGTTCTGGACGAGGACGTCAACGGCTTCAAGGGGCGCAAGAGCGGGAAGCGGGACGGAGGAGGAGCTGGGGGCGGAGGGAAGAAGAAGGGAAAGAAGGTGTGTAAACCCTTGCATCTGTTCGACGATCCGCACCCACACTATGTGCATGTTATGTCACGTTTTGCAGAACAAGAATGCCCCAGCGGTAGCCGTGTGGAACCCGGAGGAGGCGTACGACCCCATGCGCCCGAACGACTACAACGAGTTCAAGCACTGGCAGCGCCGCGAGCGCGAAGAACGCCGAGAACGCATCCTCGAAGAGCGTAGGCGTGGCGACGATCGCAAGCGCTACAGACGCAGCAGCAGCTACTCGGACAGTTACCACAGCGGCTCCGAGGACGAGCGCCCGCCCCGGAAGACGGGTGAGTTCAACGTTTTCCCCACAGTTCTTACACGTCTTACGTAACCCTTTGCAGGTCGTTATGAAGAGCGAGATGATATGGACGAAGACTATGACCGCCCTCGTGGTGGCATTGGGGCGCCGGCCATCCCACCGCCCCCACCAACTGCACCAGTCAACATGAACATGTCGGGAGACGAAGCTTATCAGCGCCGGCTTGCCATGTCCCAGGGCTTCCGTCCTCCGGAATCCCCGACGCCTGCCTTTTCGCCCCCTCCCGCCTCAACCTCTGTTTCCTCAGCCTTCTCTGGCTTCACGTCGTTCTCAGGTGCACCGTCATCGTCCTTCGGCCAGTCCGGGTACGGCGACGATGACGGTATCGCCATGCCAGGATTCAGTGGGCCGCCTTCCGTGATGTCTCCACCACCTCCGCCTCCCCCCGCGGCGCCTCCCGTTGCACAGAGCGGCGAAGAAGCATACTTGCGACGTTTGGCGATGGCACAGCAGGAGGCGCCAGCGCAGGCGCCACGGTCCCCCAGCCCGCTTCCCTTCGACGATACGCCCCCTCCCCAGATCCAGACACCCTATGTGGCTCCTCCTCCGCCTGCGACCGCACCGGTCACTGCGGACAAGATTCAGAGCAGCAAGCAAGCCGCGGCGGCGATCGCAGCTCGCTTGAGTGCCCTCGCTCCTAAAGGTGTGGGACCGACTGCAAGCACCGAGCCCCCCGCGGTTCCGAGTAGCAGCGCGTCTTCGGAGGAGACGCCCGAAGCGATCAAAAGGTACGCTGGTGAACCCAGGCCCCGCGGAGGTTGTGTCGGTTTGTGTTTAACTAATATGCGGCTGTCTAGACCTGACCCTCAAGGATTCGCTGCTCGCCTCATGGCGAAGTGGGGCCACCAGGATGGCAAAGGGCTCGGGGTTGACGGGGGTGGCATCGTGCATGCGCTCACCGTTGAGCAGGTCGCCCAGGGCAAGAACGGCAAGGGCAAAGGCAAGAGAAAGGGTGGAAAGGATATGCCGGCGATGGGGGGTGGTGCCCAGTCGAAGATGGGCAAGATCGTGAACATGAACGAGGATGCGAAGACGCGGGAGGAACGGGAGCGCTTCGGAGAACCCAGTCGGGTGGTTGTGCTCACGAACATGGTGGGGCTGGAGGACGTGGAGGACGAAGATCTGCGTGGGGAGATCGGTGCGCACTCTTGGTGCCCTTGCTTGTTGGGTTGGGTTGGGTTTGCTGACATTGTGTTGGCTGTAGGTGACGAGTGCTCGAAGAACGGGACTGTCGAGCGGGTCATCGTCCATCCCGTGTTTCCACAGCCCGAGAACCCCGACGATGCGGTTCGGATCTTCGTGCTGTTCGCCGGGCCCGCTGGTGCGTGGAAGACCGTGCACGAGATGGATGGGAGATTCTTCGGCGGTCGTAGTGTGCGGGCGCGGTACTTCTCCGAGGCCCATCTCAGCGCTGCCAACCTAGACGTGCCGTTGTAATTCAGCGCCTTCCGATGTCTGCCAAGATCGTTGTGCTGATCCACCTTGTGTATGAAATGTCTAGCCGTTAGATATCGTTGTATTGCTCTGTCGTTGAATGTGCTCATCTTAGCCGCGTTTTTCTTATTTGACCGGTCGAAAGCTTGCGCCACCTGTGGTCCGAGTCGATATCCCGACCGGGAGTAAGTATACTGGGGCCCCTTCATGATCCTTAGGCAAGTATTTACAAGCACGTACGTCACTGTTTCCTCTTGTCGATCTTAGAGCTGATAGTCCATCTTCCAACCAGGATTGCCAACCAAACATCGAGGAGATGCCTGTGTAGGCATATTCGGGCCTGGGTACCACGGCGCTCAACTCGAGAAAGGGCAAACACGAAGCTGAAAGGAGACCCTGCTTCTGAGCGTAGCGGTTGACGGACTTCGGCCCTCTCAATCACCCCAATCTATGACTTGGAGCGAATTGGCCGCAACCCACTCCCATCCCGCCGTAGTTCTCAGGCCCCCATGAGGTAACTTTTGCTACGTTTCTCTTCGATCTTCTCCTGATCTTGGCAGTTAGGCGTTGACTCATGACCCCCCATTCACTTCCTGCGATAGGTGGGCGAGTGGCATGACCCTGGTCCATGGTTCGGCACGCATGTATAAAAGCTTCGGGCACGACCAGGGTGGTCATCGTTCCCTCAGGCCTCATTCCTCCCATCTCTCCTCTTGTCGGTGATCAACGTCTATCACGCTTCTCACATGTCTGCGTCACCTATAGCATCCACTCCTCGCGTCGCCATCGTCACTGGTGCCGCTCAAGGCATTGGAGAGGCCATTGCCTTGCGCCTCGCCGATGACGGGTTTGACGTGGCGGTCTTCGGCACCCCTCGTAAGCCCGAGAGGCTCAACACTGTCGTCAAGGCCATCCAAGAGAAGGGACGCCGCGCCATTGCCTTCACGGGTGATGTGAGCCTCGAAGCCGACATTGTCGCTCTCGTCAACAGGACCGTGCAGGAGTTCGGCGGGGTGGACGTGGTGAGTGGTTGACTTTCTTGCCGGGTGAACGATGATTGTTCACAGTTACATTGCGTTCGTTTCAACAGATGGTCGCGAATGCGGCTATCCGTAGCTTAGCCTCCATCGTAGATGTGACCGTGGAGGATTGGGACAGGCATCTTGCGGTGAACGCGCGCAGCGTCATGCTCTGTTTCAAGTACGCTGCCAGAGAGATGATAAATCAAGGTCGCGGTGGCCGCATCATAGGTAAGGATGCCAGCTGGGAGAGATCCTCCGCATGGCAGAACGAACACTCACCAGTAACTATAGGGATTGGCTCCACAGCCTCGAAACGTGGTATTTACTTCGCTTTGCATCTCTGCACCGTTAATAATCCTCCCATGATCCCTGACTATCCCCTCAGGAAACCTCGACTCTTCCGCGTATGTCGCGTCGAAGTTTGCAATCCGCGGCCTGGCCCAGTGCGCGGGTGAGTCATGCAGGCCTACTATGGCAGTGAACACTATGCTGAACTGTCCTCCACAGCTCTTGAACTCCGGAAGCACAAGATTACAGTGAACACTGTTGCTCCTGGTGTCATTGTGACCAATATGAGTAAGTCGCCTCCAGAGAGGTCATAGTAACGGCTAATTAACGTTTGGGAATGACAGCACTTCACCCCGACGACGAGAAAAACGGAGGTCCCCTCTCTACCCTGTACAAGGTACTCGTTCATCCGCAAACTGAACGTGCTTGAAGAATGCTGACATTTGCGCTTTGCAACATTAAACAGACTCTGAAATTGCCAATGGATACTCCGTTCGCGCAGCCATCAGAGGTCGCTGAATTAGTAGCGTATCTAGCCAAGCCAGAGGCGGGCTTCGTCACAGGTTAGTCTTCATCTCCAATTTTCGCGCCCCGTTCGTTCTCTAACCGCCCTGCAGGTCAATGCATCAGTATCAACGGAGGCGTTGTCTTGGATTGATGTATATCGCATTCATCGCGAGGCTTTGGCGTCTCGGAAGAGAAGACTACCAGTTAACCCCGTCCATATACGAATAAAAATACTAATTTGGTTTACCCCCGATGTTCTTTCCTGTTATTCACCCTATCGCAGTGTCCCAGCCACATTGCTTGCCGTATCCTTGACTCGAACGCTTGAGACCGTGCGACGGATGTGAGCCACTCGCATTACCCTCTATCGATGCCTGTGCAGCACGCCTTACCTGCAGCTCAAAGCTTTAAACTTTAGCTTATTCCATTTTCCAGAAAAGAACTGATTCAGATCCGGGTATTGTCCGAGGTCCGGGCTTTGTTATTGCTCTACAGTTGTGTTGCCACCGCATGCCTGCTTGTTCTCCTACAGCGACGGCCACCCCGGGTGGCACGTATGGATTTAAGGACCAGCTTTTGCAGTACGGAATGGAAGCTCTCTGCCCTACCCTCTCTGCCCCACATTCTCTGACTCCTACAGACCCAGGGTCTCAACAAGTTTGAACTTTTGTAGGTACACTTACCCTGCCACCACCGATGAAGTTCTAACCACATTGATCATTCGTAGCTCCATGATGGCGCCTTCCACATATGCCGAATCCCAGGTCTTGGCGAAAATATTCCGCCATCTCGACTTCACTTCTCTATCGACATGCTCGCTTCTGTGTAAGTCGTGGCGACAGGCAGCCCTTCCCTACCTCTTTCCCAACATGGTCGTCGAGCTCTGGACGGACGACGGCTCTCACAACATCTACACCTTCATGCATATGCTCCGCAAAACCCCCATAACAAACCACGCACAAGACGGGCGTCATATTAGAGAGCTGCGCCTGGTGGGCGGTGGTCGCATGGTCCCCAATTGTAGTGTCCAGCTGAGCCCCTGGCACCTCCGATGCATCGTGGAAAGATGCCCCAACCTCCGCACCCTGGTCCTGTCTGGAGTTCTCCTCATAGGGCCCGGGTTCAGCAGCATTCCAGACATCCGTCCGAAATTGGACCTGCTCAAACTCGAGGAATGCGAGGTCTACAAGAAAGGCGGAGCAAAACATCTCCACTACCTCCTCTCCCTCTTCGCGTCTATCGACACGCTCAACCTCGACGTCTCGTGGGTTACCTTTTGGGGCGACCCGGCCCCGCTCCCAACCTCGAAAAAAGTCGCGCGAACGATCAAGCATATGGCCCTGCCCGACTCGAACGTCCCAATAAACTCCGTCACCATCCGCAACATCCCCTTAGATTGGGCCATCGCGCTCGGCAACTACCTCGAACGGACGGGAGAATGGCTAGGAGAATCTTCCTTGGAAGAGATCACGATTTGGCCCCAGGCAGAAATCGTGCGGGGGCTGCTGCCGTGGCCCAAAGGCGAAGAACACCTGGTAAATATGGGCCAATTCATCAGTGCTGCCAGGGTAGGCTCCGAGATTAAGGTCCTTCGCATCAACACGATGGACTATCCGACCATGCAATGGCTAGACTTCGGTAAGAATTCAGAATTCGACTTGACACCTCCAGGCACTCATGTTCACCATAACCGGTCCCTGGCAGAACCGGGGTCTGTGGAAGAAGCCTACCTTCCGCCACGCAGTGTGAACATGCTGCAGCTCGACCGGTGCCAGGGCGTCCGCTCTCTCCTGTTTTCTTTCGAGTCTGAACTCCGGGGCTCCACGGATACCAAGTTCGACCTCGCGTTTCAAGCCGCATTGGATATCGTCACATACGTTCACTTCCCTCAGCTCGAACGGATATTCTTCCACATCGACCCAAACTGCAAATCCGAATCGGACGGACAGCTCACCGATCCCCGTTGGGAAGACATGGACGAGTTGCTTGCCGACAACAAATTCGACGCCTTGCGCTCCGTTGTCGTTGTCCACTCTGGAGAGGTGGACGAAACCCTGTTTCAGCAATTGCTCCCAACAATGCACAAGAAGGGAAAAGTGGAGTATTGGCTAACGAATATACCATGGTGGGACCTCGAGCTAGAGGACGACGATGAAGACGAAAGCGAGACGGCGTCGAACGCATCGTCCATAACGCTCGTTTGATTTGATGCCATCGCCACGATTTTATGTTTACAACGACTTATGATAGTCTGATGTTGCGATCGAAGACATGAGACGAGTCTGGTAGAGACAAGACGAAAAGAGCAGAGCCTGCGAGAACACGGCGACGGACTTTATCATGTGGATCCCCTACGTCTACGACACGGCATCGACAGCGGCGGCATGTTGTTTAGTAGACACGCTTGAACGGCGGCACGGACTTGCACTCGTTCTCGTCGAGGGTGCTGGAGATGACACCACGGTACCTGAGGTCGACCTCAGGCGAGTTGACGTCGTGCTGCCAGGTGAGCGAGTGCTTCATCCAGTGCTCGTCATCACGCTGCAAGACGTCAGGTTAGTAACTGAGTAGGGTGTAAGAGAACAGCAGGAACACGAACGTCAGGGTAGTCCTCGCGTGCGTGCGCACCACGGGACTCCTTACGGGCGGCAGCGGCAGTGATGGTCTGGACAGCACACTGGAGAATGTTGCGGAGCTCGAGAGTCTCAACAAGGTCACTATCAAGGGGGGACATTAGCAAAAGGTACTCGGTGCTCCAAGAAACACATACGAGTTCCAGATCATGCTCCTGTCCTTGATGCCGACCTGGTGGAAGGTATCGTAGATCGACTTGAGCTTCTCCACACCCTGGTCGAGCGATTCCTGGGTACTGTACCAACCGTTAGCACCTCATCACACCACTTCTCATCACGAAAAGAAAAACATACCGGAAGACCGCGGCATCGGCCTGCATGGCCTTTTGCATGTCCAACCGGATCTTCGCAGTCGGGAGGGGGCCGTCGGACTTGCGGATCTTGTCCAGGAACTCGACGCTCTCAAGGCCAGCCTCAGCTGGGATCTCCTTGTGCGGCTTCCCCGGCGTCAGCGTGTCCTTGATGTGATGCGCGCACGCACGGCCGAAGACGACGATGTCGAGCAGCGAGTTCGCACCGAGACGGTTCGCGCCGTGGACAGACACGCACGCAGCCTCGCCGGCGGCATAGAGGCCGGGGACGACCTTGTCCTTGCCGTTCTCGTCGACAGTGATCACCTCGCCAGTGTAGCGTGTCGGGATACCACCCATGTTGTAGTGGACCGTCGGAAGGACGGGGATGGGCTCCTTGGTCACATCAACACCAGAGAAGATGGCCGCCGTCTCTGAAATACCAGGGAGACGCTCGTGGAGGATCTCGGGCGGTAGGTGGCTGAGCTGGAGGTAGAGGTGGTCCTTCTCGGGACCGACACCACGACCCTCACGGATCTCAATGGTCATGGAACGCGAGACGACGTCGCGGGATGCGAGATCCTTTGCCGTCGGTGCGTAACGCTCCATGAACCGCTCACCCTCCGAGTTTAGGAGGTATCCACCCTCACCACGAGAACCTGGGAATGCCAACGTAAGTACATGCGGTCCAGACTGGGGCCAGAAGACGGAGAAAACGCACCCTCAGTGATGAGACAGCCAGCGCCGTAGATACCTGTGGGGTGGAACTGCACGAACTCAAGGTCCTGCAGGGGAAGGCCAGCACGAGCAACCATAGCGTTACCGTCACCTGAGCAAGTGTGTGCACTCGTGCAAGAGAAGTATGCGCGGCCGTAACCGCCAGTCGCGAGCACGGTCTTGTGTGCACGGAACCTATGCAGAGTGCCGTCCTCCATGTTGAGCGCCATAACACCAACACACTCGCCGTTCTCCATGATCAGGTCAAGCGCGAAGTACTCGATGAAGAAGTTGGTGTTGTGACGGAGGGACTGGCCGTAGAGGGTGTGGAGGAGAGCGTGGCCGGTACGGTCGGCGGCAGCAGCGCAACGGTACGCCTGGCCGCCCTTGCCAAACTTGAGAGACTGACCGCCGAACGCACGTTGGTAAATCTTGCCCTCCTTCGTTCGTGAGAAGGGGACACCGAAGTGCTCGAGCTGCGGTCAATGAGCATTAGAGCCGCTTACAGCGTCAGACGTCCCTATCCGGAGTTGCGCACCTCGATCACGGTGTGAGGGGCCTCGCGACACATGTAGTGGATAGCATCTTGGTCACCAAGCCAGTCGGAACCCTTGACCTGTAAAGGGATGAGGTGACGAGAATGCCTCGGAGCGGGACGGACGGGACTTACGGTATCGTACATGTGCCATCGCCAGTCGTCCTCCGTCATGTTCTATGCATTCCCGTTAATCACCCCGCACATTGCCCCCGCAAACAAGCTAGAACTTACACCGAGCGCAGCATTAATACCACCCTGCGGGCATATATGAGCCTTGGCATCAATGCCGACGTGTCCAGAAAACGTACTTGGGCAGCGACAGTATGACTACGGGTGGGGAAGAGTTTCGTGATGCATGCCGTGTTGAAGCCCGCCTCCGCCAGACCGAATGCAGCCCGCAGACCGGCACCGCCTGCTCCCCTAAGCACAAGCGGACGGAGGGTTAGCAACAACATCATCCGACGCAACCAACACGAGGTGGCGGATACTCACACAACGATGGCATCGTACTCGTGTTCGATGAGGGGGTATTTTCCGAACGACTGCGAGCCACATCCGCCGTCAGCACCTCACACGCCAGAGCGGATAGAGGAAGAGGATGCGAGGGTGAAGAGGGACAGGAAAAGAGACACACCTGGACCTCCTGTGCCTTGACGGGGTTGGTCGCAACGACCCTGCGCGCGGGCGCAGAGGAGTGGAAGGACCGCGGCGCAGATGCGCGAAGGCCCTTTACGAGGGTTTTTCTGAGCATAGCGGCGGAGGGGAGAGGATGTCGCGAGCGACGACGGGGAGCTGAGGGGTGCAAAAGGCGTCTGCGAGCAAAGGGCGTCGGGTCGCTCGGGCCTCCCTCGCCGAAATCCCGTCAACGGCCGAAACCAATCACAGCCGTGTGATTTCGTCGCCCCGGACTTTGCCTCCTTCCCCGGCACTTGGCGCGCGCGCGCGTTTCTCTGTCGGCGTTTTCACCGAGTCAAACACGCAAATGCTCTCCACTCAGTTGGACCATCCTTTTCTCAAGCGTCGGATGGTGAGAGGTGAGATTCAACGGTCCTACAGAAGGATCTAGGAACCTCCCTGTATATATACAACGCGAATAGGGAGTCTCTACTTCTACTACTCTACGGTATCGCCCCCAGTGGGTCGTAAGGCGTCTGCTTCGGCTTTTGATCGCGGGAAACTGCACCGTTAACGTTGGCGCTTTCCAGCAGCGACGGCGGCGGTTGCGGGTGATTCCTGAACGTGTGCCCGAGGGGATTCGGGCTCGACCGCGGTAAGGTCGTCGACGTCCGCGGGGGCATGCGGGGAAGGTTGGCGATGGGTGACTCAGCGCTCGAGAACGCCGACTTAGTATAGTTCCACGGCGCGTTGTACGTCGGGATGTTGGCGTTTGGAGGCTTGGAGGCTTGCGGAGAGATGGGGAGCGGGAAGGACTGGGACGGAAGAGAAGGGACGGAGGATAACGGGGCTGGCCGGTTAGGCTGGCCAGGAGGGTGAGCGCTGTGAGCGACGACCGGGGCTGGTGCGGGGTTCGTGATTGGATTTGGACTCGAGGCGTGGGGTATGAAGGATTCCTGGGACCGACGCACGCCAGCCCCCTGGGGCCGTGCTTCTATCGAGATGGAAGCAGCGGGCATCGGAGGGTGTGGTGTAGACGTCTTCCTGCTCAACGCTTCCGCAGCTTCCCTCTCCCGCCGTTGTTTATCCCTTCTCCGTTTCCCTTCTTCCTCGCCAAGCAGTCGGTCCTCGTCAATATTATGGACGGTGCCCTTGAGGATGTCCCGAACGTATGCAAGGCTCTCAAGGGCCTCTTGTTTTCGTTTCCGGATAGTCTTCCTTCCAGTGTCGTCTTGGATGTCACATTCGTCTAGCAGGAGAGTATCGACGATCCACCCGACGGTATCCCCAAGCTTCTTCTGTAGTGTGCGCACCTGCGCGACCTCCCGCTCCATCTCATTACGTGTCCGAGGCTCCCAGGGCGGACGTTCGCTGACCGAGCGATCTGGAGACATCGGGTACATCGCATTTGCAGGTTGCGGTGTCAAAGGTAGTCTTCCCAGCGCAGTGGCAAGGTCGGGCAGGTTTTTCTGCAATCGAAGTGGGTTAGCTCCCAGAATGCCTAACTAAGGCTATGCGACTCACCTTCAGTTCGGAAACTGCGTTCATGACCGTCTTGTTGATCCCCAGGCTCTCTCCACGCTCCAGCAAGTTGCGAGCAAACGTCTCCGGAAGACCCAAAGAGCTTGACCCTTGTCGCACATGCGTGCCCGTGCTGCTTCCAGCCTCTAGTACCAGTGACCCACTCCCGCTAAAGCTCCCATTTGCGAACGAACGGCCTCTCTGCCCTTGTCTCTGGCGTCGGTTAACAGGTGGCGATATTGGCGGCGGGACTTCCGTTGAAATGCCCAGCAAATTCCGGTTCTCGTGTATGATTGAAACACCGACCGTTGGAGTGGGAGATAACTGGAGCGTAAGGGCTTGGCGGATAAGGAGGATTGCGGGGTGTATGGGTGTGGCTTCGGCAATCCCGCCGGCAGCGAGCGGGTTAGCGGGGTATCGGAGGAGGTATGTGAGTTGAGTGCTGTAGTCAGCGGGAATAACTGTAGCACCACTCCCGTTAGTCCGATAGATGGGGCGATAATAGAACGGTAACCTCACGTTTGTTGCGAATGCGCACTAGCATCGCTACACATATCCATAGTGCCAGATCGAACGAAGGATCAACTGCGAACAGGGCGTCCCACAGAACCATCGCATCATCTAGGCTCAGTTCCCGTGTAAAAAGCAAACGTAGCCAACGACTGAGAAGATAATCAGCCCCAGCACACTGGATTTGAGAGAAAGACATGCATACATGCCGTATATCTGAGGCTCAATTCCAGCCGTTTGCAGGGCCTTCCACAGTTCCGGATCGACGCCCTTGAGCAACACCGACTGGACGCGGTTGGCAGCCTCGACAATAGGCGCGATGTACGGCTTCATCTGGCTGTCACGGACGGCCATGTTCACTTGAACGTGAGAAGGGAGCGGGGTCGGTTCGGCCACCGCGGGGGTCTTCTTCTCTTGCCATTCATACCATCTGCTGGCTCCATTCATCACCGCTGAGAATAGACTCCACGCGTCCGCGGCAACCCATGAACGGGAACAGAACTCCTTGAGGGCGGGATCTGTGCGGCTGTCTTCGGGTATAGAGTCGTAGTCCACCGCGTAATAGAGAGGTGCGAGGAGCTCGTGCATCCCTTGTCTATAACCAATGTCTGGATGCATGTCGGAGTAGAGGTATAGAATGTGGGTTAGCTCGGCTTGGACCTCTGCATCGCGGAAATACGCGATGTCTGGAAAGCTGCGGCACGATAGGTTAGCAATGGCGAACGCGGTCTCAGAGGGAGGCGTTGGCAAGATGGGCGGGGAAGATATTGTGTTTTGACCACTGTCCAACTCGCAAACTAGAGTAGATGGGGATGAACATACGTTCGTTCTACATCCTGAAGGATGGTCTTGCGCAAATCTGCAGACGCAAACCACTCCCTCCATGGATTCTAGGGCTTGGTGGGTCCACTAGATATACCCTCAGAGCAGATAAGACGCACCTCATCATCTAAACTCAACGGATTGTTCTTCTCCAAGTTGCCACCAGCCTTCTCCGACCTTGCTGGCGACGCTCCTGACCCTGGAATCGTAAACCCTTCCTCATAACCGCCGTCAGGTGCGCGCATCTTCTCCATGAGCAACCTCTTGTAATCCTCCCGCGCAGCGCGCAAGGGATTCCATGGCGGAATTGCCTTGACATCGGCAACATCGTGCAAAGGCTCTCCTGGGACAAGGAAAAGCTTATCGCGCGACACGTCAGCGCGACAAGGTTGACACGCAGATGGACCATGGCGTACCTTCCAGGCCATACTCCGTCCCGCAACACCTGCCGCACCCTCTGCACCTTGGAAAAGTCGCCCCGTGAGCGCGGCATCCTTCAACTTCGCTACGTTGTATCCCGTGTTGAACAAGTAGTCGTAAGCATCCCTGGAGGCAAGGGGGTCATAGGTTACAGAGATGAGTCTGTGGGCCGAAGCCTCAATCAGAGGACAGACTTGATTTCCTTGATGTCCCGTCTGTGTCGCGGCTCGCCCATCGGGATAGCAGGTTACGGAGTGAGAAAAGGAGGAGAGAGGGCAACGAACGAGAGCGGCGTGTGGGTGAGAGTGTGTCAAGTCAAAAGAGAGAACATACGGAGGTCGAGTGGCTGAAAGACGGCGTTGGTCGGCAAGACGGCAGTCACGGCACAGGCTGTGTGTGGCTGGGAAAACAAATGAGCCATACTCAACGCCCACCTCATTCAGGCGCCCGTTCTCAATATGGGATTTGATCAAGCCATGTCCACGTGCTCACTTGTACAACTCGTCCATCGACTCTTCTGCTTAAAGGAATAGAGCCAGAAATATGATTAGGTATTTTGTCTGACAGCTTAAAAGTCTCACACCCCACATCCAGGCCCGAACACCGGTACCTGCCTATCCGCTGCCGCCGCCGCTCCGACAAGCCGAGAACATGATTTTTGGGGTCCTCAGCGGTGACATCATCAGGGAGATAAAACAGTGGTACCCCTTCCATCCAACGTCCCCATTGACAACTTCCTCTATAACGTCGAGCTTGATTCTGTGGAAGGTCAGATGCAGCAACACCAACGCCAACTACGGACAAAAAGCAACAGCTTCGCAGCCGGAGCCCGGAACAGGTAAAATACATTGTGGGGTTTGATAATTCACGAGGAAGGATCGGAGGGAGCATAGTACCGTGCTCACACAGTCCCTGGAGGTTTAGGTGCGCCCTTCGATAGTTACCCGATTCGCAAGTCGGAGCCAATCTGACAGATGAAGTAAACCGAAACGCACGTGGATTTCCATGCCAAGTAGTCATGCTAGTCATATGGTCGACGGAACAGACAGTGAAACTTCGAATCCCCGAGCCTTGTATACGGACGAACTGGCTTCCATCGGACGCGTTGCGATGCATCAATCCATCACTACGCCACCGTCAATACCAAGGCACTGTCCTACGAGAATGTCAGTCGGATTTCTCTAAACAGGACGGGCGGGCGTCTTCACACACCAGTTACGAAATGCGCCTCTGGCTTCACGAGGTACGCCACAAGCTCCGCCACTACTGACGGCTCGGCGACGGGAGTGGTGGGCGCCCATCCGGCGTGCTGAGGAAGGGTTTCAGCCGGAACGTAACTTTCGACTGTAATCAATGGTCCTTACGAGAATGAATGTAGAGGATGGGCCGCCGTTCTTGTCATCGTCCGCGTTCTGAGCTATGAGGCATCATGACGCGCTTGAGTTCGCTCCATCACGTTTATTTCAGCGATAGTGCTCACTGAGCGCAGTCGTGATAACCCCAGGCGCATACGCGTTTACCGTAATCTTGTGTTCAGCAAGCTCCATCGTCGAGTCACTCGTCGAACCGCTCCAGGTCAGAGTGGCAACATACCTGCACTCTGCGTTAGCCCACGGACAGCGAACTTCGATGCGCAGTATGCCGGAAGAGTCGCAAATCCTATTGTACAATGTGGCGAGAATCAGTAAGGCAGACGTGAGAGATGCCGCAGCTCTTCGGCTCACCTCTCTTCCCCGCCATGGACGCAGCACCTGCGATGCGATCGCCAAAAATTGAGCAAACAAAAATTGAGCAAACAACGGGAACAACATTGAGAACAATCGGTACCAAAACACACCGACGATGCGCCCCCCACGACCTTGCTTGATCATCTGTCGCGCAGCGTGCTTATAGGCGAGCATCGTGCTTCGCACATTCACGCACATGATGCGATCCCAGACCTCTACCGTCGTGTCGACGAGGGACAGGAGTCTGCCAATGCCTGCGTTAGCAATCATCTAGCAGGAGAGTGAGATGTCAGCGTTGATGTCAACAGCTCCCCCCATCTCGATGATACAAGACAGTACTAGTATGAGAGAGCGCACAATGTCTAATCCCCCAAATTCTTCGACGGCCCTGTCGACGAGCGCGACAACGTCTTCCTCGATTGTGGCGTCTCCGAGGACGGCAATCGCCCGTCGACCCTTGGTTTGCACGGCCTTCACTACGCCGTCTAGCGCGTCGCGCTTGGTGGGTAAGTCATTGAGCACGACATCGATACCGTCGTCCGCCAATCGAAGAGCGATAGCCTCGCCGATACCCTGCGCTGCCCCAGTGATAATCGCAACGCGGGAATTAGGAGGGGATGGGTTAACCATTTTGGGAAGAAAGTTAACTGTCGAGTGCCGGTGTGTGGTCTTTGCAGGGAGAAGCTGCGCCAATTCTCACAATTTACGCACCCCCTAAATATCAAGGGCCTACCCATCTCCTGACCAGCCACTCTGGGCTGACCCGGCCTCTGAACACACCGTACCCGGACGTCGTGGGGATTCGATTGGGTTCGGACCGAGAACCTTACGTTTTGCGCGCCAGGAAGCCTACGAATATACTAGTCACTGGGTTGATGTACTCGGAATGTTCTCAGCGCACCTACGTAAGTAGTCAGTTCGAAGACATACGGAAGTAGAGCTCGGCCAAGTTCTGTTTGGGAAGAAATACCAATCAGCGATGAATTGAGAAGTAGAGTCTGTCGTGCAGTACTTTCAGTCCTCAACTTACTTACACTTATTTGAGTAACCAGGGTTGCTATAGCTGATATGTGAGCTCCTTCATCACGTCTCCAAAAGAAGATGGGAAGCGGTAAAACACCTAATAGTCGGACGAACTCAGGCGGTGAGGCCTTGAGGTACTGTATTCTAATGCTGAAGCGCTGACCATCTGACCGATGCTTCAGCCACAATCATGGTCATGTGTGGTTCGGAGAACTCACCCGCGCAACGTAACCGTTGGATGGGACATACTTACCGTCCCTGCAATTCAGTCTTCTGGAGCTGGAGTTACTATTTGACAAAAAAGACATGACCACTTCCTCATGACATTCCCACCCCGACAACTTGTCACTATAATAACTGTAAGCAGCAGTTCGAAGGCGTCCAAGGCAATGACGCGGATAACTGTGGTTATCGATGCTCGTAAAGAAACACAGTGCGACTCTCGAGGTGCACAGCAGAACGCCTTGCCCTTACAGCCTCGTGCGCCTCACCAGGTAGGGTGTGCCGCCCGCCGTGTGGAGTCGGTCAGATAAAAGTACGTCAAGTCTCCTCAAAACACTCCCCTTCGGCCACAGCGCACGCTCTGTGAGAACGAATCGAATTGGTCATGTTGTACACGCCGAAGGGTAAACGGCCTCTAAGTAGACCTCACTGCAATAGATTAGACCAGACGCCAGTGTCAACCCATGACAATGCCACCGTCGATGCTCAGACATTGGCCTGCAGTTTTAGAATTTCAGTTCAATCAGCGATGACAGGGCGAAGGGGCGGAGTGAGTCACACTAACCGGTGAGGAAATGCGCCTCCGGCTTCACGATGTAAGCTACAAGCTCTGCGACGACTGTCGGCGGCGCGCTCGGAGTGCTGGGTGGCAATCCGGCTCCCTGCGGACGGACCAAGGTTCAATGAGCTGACCGCTTGTGCTTATAGGCAACACCCCCTACCAGAAGGAATGTAGAGCAAGGTCCGCCGTTCTTCTCATCATCGGGATGCTGCGCTGCAATGACGGGTATTAGGTGGATGTTGCTGGGTATACAAACCGCCGCACTCACTCAGACCGGTCGGGATGATACCAGGAGCATACGAGTTGACGGTGATCTTGTGCTCCGCAAGCTCCAGTGCTGATGACGACCCGTCAGCCTTCCAGGTCAAGGTGTATTGTACGGTGCAAGAATCAACCTACCTGCACTCTGCGTCAATCCCCGGACCGCGAACTTCGACGCGCAATAAGACGAGACATATGCGAATCCTAGTATACAATGATAAAGCCATGCTTGAGACAAACAAATGAGAACACTATTAATTTCGGCTTACCCTTCTTCCCCGCCATCGACGCAGCACCTACAAGGCAAAAATGTGAACCAACTCCCGATCAAGACCGAGGAGAGATAGAATCCGCGCGGGCAAGCAACGTACCCACAATCCGTCCCCCGCGGCCCTGCTTGATCATCTGGCGAGCAGCATGCTTGTACGCGAGCATCACGCTCAGCGCGTTTACGCTCATGACGCGCTCCCAGTCCTCGACCGTCATGTCCACGAGCGGCTTCATTTCAATCGTCCCGGCGTTAGCAATCATCTGAAACAGCAGGCACGCAAGGGCCGTTAGCTCTGATATCGACAATAGTAACCTCCGAGAAACCCGTGACGCGTTAGAGTAGACGGTGGGGGCAACGTACGATGTCCAGGCTGCCGAACTCTTTGACCGCCGCGTCGACGAGCGCGACGACGTCAGACTCCACTGTGGCGTCCCCGACGACTGCAACTGCCCGTCGGCCCTTTGCTTGGATCGCCTTCACGACGCTGTCGAGCTGGTCACGCTTCTTCGGCAGGTCGTTGACCACAACGTCGATCCCGTCGTCGGCGAGTCGGAGAGCAATAGCCTCGCCGATGCCCTGCGCCGCCCCGGTGACGATGGCAACGCGGGAAATGGTGCTGGGAAGAGCCTCGTTAACCATCATGGGAAGGGAAGTTTCTGTGTAGGATAACGTGGAGTGAGAATGGGTTTGTACACGAAGAAACCGCGGACGAAGCAAAGGTTCTCAAGCCACGCCTGCTTATCTGCCCGGGCCCGTTATATGCACTCACCAGGGGAAAGCGCGCGAGAATCCGCTTCCGAAACCCGAGTGCCGACTCCGCTACGCTCGAAGCTCCGGAGACCCTCATCGCTGTGCACACTCGACGCCACATGTCAGAATGAATCTTGACGCACGGGCCTGCGAATCAGACAAACTCCCCCGCCCGTACCTGTGGCACATATCATTCCTAGCATCCAATATACTTACGTTCTGAATGGCAACTCTGAGCGGAGTCTGACCAGAGCGTCAATGCATCTGCCACAACACAGCGCCGCAGGAAACGACGCGAGGGCTCTAGTGCGACCAAGGAAGCAATATCAATTCGATATTACCTCCTCTCCCGGCGGATGTTGACATATGTCCTCCAACGACATGAGTAACGCCTGGCTGGAAGCGCCCTTCGAGGTCATGGGGATTCGGGAGAACCAACCTGCGTAAATCATTGTCAGCTCGGGGATGGCTGCTCCGTCGCCAAGTTACTGGTACTTATGTCAAAGTCTCAGCGTCCTGCGCGGGGTAAGTTCAGACCGGCGACATTGAAATTTGACCAGTGACTCACCATACGCCGATAAGGTAGCTGATCCCTGCAACACCGTGGGCGGTTAGTACGAAGGCGTCCACCGCGTGCACACTCAAAAGAAGAAACGAGTCCAAAGTCCGTCGTATGGATGCAATTAATACGTGTAATGTACGGGGAGCTTGGAAGTGCTGCATAACTTATGTACGATGAAGCAGGATAACGTGGGATCCATGTGAAACATAGTCCAATTGCGGATGTCGAGTCGGGTCATCTAATCATCGCATTCCACATTGACATCTTCACCATTGAGTTTTGCCTTCTTCCAAGCCACGAAGTCGTCCAGCATTGTAGGCCAGGCCTAAACGAGACAGCAAACGTGAAGTCAGTCATGATATCCGGCTTATCAGGCGGAAGACAGTTCGTACCCCGTCGGCTTCGTAGGTCGACAGGTCCGGCTGAATGGAGCGAGAGAATTCGAGGACCTAGACATCAAGAGGGTCATGAGATTATTAGCATTGCACGGCGACGAGGAATACCAAAACGAGAACAAAACAAAGACACCGTGGGGTGTGGCAGTCTGATATTTCCAAACTCGGCATGACAACGTCCTTACCATATTCCACAGGTCCTTGTTGACACCTTTGTACGTGCCTTTCTCCTAAAATGGTATGTTGTAAGACATTGATTACGCGGAACCTGACATTGCACGAACATTGATGAACGCCAGGATATCGTTCATGATGGGATATTTCGGCGCAACTAGAACAGACCAGAAGGCACTTGCGGTCTACGAGAAGTGATATGCATCAGCAACGCAGTCTACAAGACGAAGACAATAATATTGGAGAAGGGTGGCAACCGCAGCCACTCACATCCATATCGATGTTCCGTGCTGTCCTGTGATTGTCCTCGTGTCAGAACAGGTTTCCTACATAGTATCCTTCGAGTCACGTACGGGGGCTTGGCCAGTGCAAAGCAGAAAGCGTACAGCTCTGCGTACGCCTTCTTTGTGTCAGCCGCATATTGATAGTACTTGTACCGATTATACGGCTCAGACGGGTCTGCTGCCGGCACCGCTGAGCCCCGCTTCCTGATGGAACCCGCGACAGATGATGGAATAGGAGGCTTGTCCGAGAGTAGAAGGTCCTCGATATTTCGGAGCACGAGGGAAAGTACTTGAAGGTTCGAGACACTGTGCATGCGCACGCCATGAGCTCTCGCCCATAGACGGCAACTCTTCTCCAGCGACGACGAAATTACTTCCACGTCGCAGAGGAACAACACGTACCGCAGCTCCCCTGTACCCTTCAACCACTCAGCCTCCTTGAACCTTGCCATCTCCGTGGCATGCATTTGCCACGCCAATACGAGGGGCAATGCGCCTTCCAAGGAGATGTCCAAGTCTGTACAGAGTTTCTCAAAACCTTCGGGGCCTATCTCTCCTGGTGTGTCTGGATCTTCGTATGTCTTGAACAGCTGCCGGGCACGCCCCTCGGAGTACGGCTCTGGCTTCCCCGCATGCATTGTCGCGGCCGGCTTGGAATCTGGTGGAGGTGGTGCTTTGCTGTGATCGTCGAGGCCATGAGGTTTGTTCCGGTGGCAGCAGAAGAAGGAGAATATTCCCATAAGAGCCACACCAGAGAAGATGAAGACAACCCACATGCGTACCTGGGGGCTGCCTCCGTTGCCGTGCTCTGTCGCAGCTTAGTCAGCAGAACACGCCCCTTATATGGCAGCCCACATACCTCATTGGTACTAGCGGGGAATCAGGTTAGGGTCTCGGAGGAGGGCAAGGAAAACACGCCAGACACACCTGGAGTCTGTCTGCTGAGATTGACCACGACCACCCTTCCCACCCTTCCCTGTGGCAGTCTTGGTGGACCCCCGCTTCGTCTTTTTGGTCACTGGTTCGACCTACCGGGAATATCAGCCACCACCGCTCCCCACCAGACCGCATACCCCCACGCACGTCCATGGCACCCAGCCTCTCGGTGTTGGAATTGGTGATTGCAGCAGCATCATTGGAAGCAGCCTTGAGACGCGTGGAAGTACGGGTGGCACGCGGTGCCTCTGCCGAGGCATCCTCGGCGCGTTTTCGCTAGAGCAAGGATCATCCAGGCTTCAGGTTAGGCTGCATAGGTCACAGGGCTACGAGACGCACCTTGGGTGGCATGGTGGCGTAAGGGATATGCGAGGGGTGTCCAGGAGATGAAAGTGAGCGACAGAAAGGAAGAAGGGTGGCCAAGAGAACGCGCGACGCGGATGGATCAGTTTCACGACTGGCCCTCTCGGCAAGTTCCGACTGTGGGCCGGCTGCCGATCATGGCATCATAGGACGACCTTGGCGCCTGACTCACTTTGCAAACACCTTCGCTTCGACTTTGTTTGCCACCGATGTCGGCCGAGGTCTTCAATCCAAACCCCACCGTCTTCGCACCCCTCAAGGCGAAGAAGACCGCGCATTCATACGCGAAACCCAACTCAATATGGCTCGACGATGTCGACCGGGCCGACGAAGACGAGGGTGATTTTGATCAGTCAGACGACCCAGAAGCTATTGACCAGGACGAAATATTCGGCACGTCTACGGGCTCTCTTCGCGTTCATTACATAGAGCTGACGTCTGTCCTCAATAGAACTCATCCGGTCAATATCTGACCCTGAGCACCGTAGCATGACTCTCGAGCAACTCGCAGTAGTCTCGGCACCTCAGATCACCTTTGATCCCAAATACCCAGACCGCATCACCGTCGAATTCACTCCGACAGTGCCCCATTGCGGTATGAGTACATTTATTGGTGAGTATAATGCCTACTACTCGCGTTTTTTGGATCCGGAATACAGTAAAGGGCCCGCCCCATAAATGGCCGCAGGAGCCCAGTGCTCAGCCGATATCCCCCTTGTGATTTGCTCCTGTTGGTACCCAATTCGCATTCACGGGATCGTAAATGACGTTATAGTCAATAGTATTTAGTTCCAAAGGCGTGTTTTACTGAAGTCGACGGGGCACAATTTGTTTCACCATTTTTGTATCGCCTTTGAGGCAAACAATCCGATGTCGGAGTCTCAGACCAGGTCTTTCGACCCTCTTGACCTCATATCCCCCGCGCTCAGCATCTCATTCCCGCTCCTGAAACGTGTCATGTGTTGTGGTCCCCGTCAGCCATATTGTTTGCTCACAAACCTGCAACGCTAACGCCGCCCGACGTGCAGGGCTGTCCATCCGTGTCCGTCTGCTCCGCAGTCTCCCACAGCGGTTCAAGGTCGACATCCGAGTGAAGCCGGGTTCCCACCAGAGCGAACATGCGCGTACGTACCACATCTCCATCGTTTTCCACCTGTGTGTGCGTGGGCGCAGGTGTGCCTGTGGGACAGAGTCCAGCTGACAACAACTCAATCTCGGTCTCCCAGTCAACAAGCAGCTGAACGACAAGGAACGTGTCGCCGCCGCGCTCGAAAACCCGGCGCTGGTGGAGGTGCTCGAGCAGTGCCTCTCGACCGCGGGTAGGACTGCAAGCGAAGAAGAGGCGTAGGCGTAGGCGTGGACGTCAAGTCTAACTTGGACGTGCCGCCGGTCTCATCACGCGCTGCGCCCGGCAACCCCCCTCCCCCAATGTGACATCTTCGCTGCCGCAATGGGCCACTGTTGGCCTTGATGCACCGTATGTAGCTCTGATATCTCCCTTGTATTCTTGACACCATCTGTACTGCTTGTAATCGTAGATATATTTCTAGACATCCTGCCTGGCACGCCCGATCTGCTCCTGTCCGAGCTGCCATGAAATCCCATTCCGACGCTGATCCGTGTCGCGTGTCTCCAGCATGGGCGTCGGTCCGTGTGCGTGTCAGTGTCACTACGCGTCCGAAGGAATGGGCCAAGAGCCCGTCCGTTCTCTCCCACCGCCACCCCAGCCCGACAGGCACCGTAACTCTCCGCGAGTCCGGGTGCGTCATCGACCCCCACGGTCGCTAGCAGGCCGCCACGAGCGAGCCACGCCGGCTCAGGCCTTCCTAGAGGAGCCAGCCCGCTGTAACTCTAAGTGTGCGACGGTCCCAGAAGGACGTCAAGGTGGCGTCTGCACGCCTCCGTAGGAAGTCTCCAGCCGGGGTTCTGCCGCTCGACAAGCTTCGCAGGGCCCAGGAGCCAGGAAGGCGGAGTCCGAAGCCACTCAGCTGTGGCTCTACCGTAGCCCCATTTGTTCTGCACCAGCGCGGCCGCTCGCGTGCTTTTCGACGCGGTTCTTTCTCCACGGGCGTCCTGGGTTATCGTCATTCCGCAACCCCGACGCATCGACATTGGGTGCTTGGACGTCACCCGGGATGATGTGATGACGGATTGAATTGCTCCAGGATTTGACGATCACCGATCGGGTCCTCGGGCTCGATATTGGGAATGGGAGTGCGATATTCAGCTTGAGACCGAGCTCGAGGGACGGCTCATTTTTGGGCGCGACTTCTGGCCGAACCTTGTTCCGGTTAGCCACGCGGACGCTTTCTCGGAGGCTGATTCTCGACGCGAGGCTACGATACAGCTGAACTGGCTGTCGCATATGCTATGTTCTTTACGTACAGGCTCCATCTCCGCCATCGATTTTGAGCATGGTTCATACCGGATATGACGGCAAGTACGTCTCAAGGAGTTACAACCACGAGTGCCTGGTAACGACGCCGGCGTGGCGTGCTGAGAAGCATGGACGCTTCGGGAAGCCGCGACAGAGCGAGCGTCGAAGGGACAACTCCACTTTCTCCGAGACGTGTATGTACAGGGAACGCAAGTGTATTACGGCCGCCGTATTCAAGTTGCAGCCCACACCTTCACCCGCGTTTCCCAATCCTGACTCGTCGGTGCCCGTCTACGCACGCTCCCCACCGTGAAACCGTGCGGCGCAAAGAAGACGAAGGCGTCTTCATGGAAAGCCTCCGACCGTCGGCTGAAACCTGCACGGCGACGTAGTAGCCGGGATAGGTATCAGATATCAATATTGCGAACATCAATCCCAAGGCGGCACGCTGTGGAGAGCGTTGGAAGTTGGGTTGCAACGCCCGACGGCTGAGATCTTGGAGGCTCGGCCCGCCGTTCAGAATCGGGAGCCAGGATAAGACCGTCTGGCCGTGTGGCAGTCCATACCTACCCGGCATGTGGCGTGCGGCGTGCAGACTGGACGTGGCTACCAGCCATGAATTGTATCGCGTGGCACCGGGGCGTCGGAGCAACAGTACGTTGCGCGATCGACGACTTGGCCAGCCCTGGGCGTATGGGTGGCGATGAGTCACCACCATTCAATATTCCGAGGCTGACTATATGCGCGCCGGGTGTACGACACTTGCCTTGGAGTTGCCTTGGAGTCGTTCGAGCTCAATTGTGTGCACCCTTCCATAACAGGTCCGATCTCCGATGGGTTTAAGGACGATTTGCAAACGCGTATTAGGGCCGCGGCCATCCATCCATACTGATCTCCTGTAGAAACTAGACACAACCCCGAAAACACCACCACGTGTGGGCCAGCGGTGCGATATTCTTGATTCCTTCGATGTAAGGGTCGGACGGCGCGTTTCGAGGCGCTGCATAGTACATTCAATTGTACGCTTCCTTGTTGCTGCGCGGACCCGCGGGCACACGGAGGGCAAAAGCACAAAGCGTAAACCTTAACCGCATTGTAGTCGAGAGAACAACAACATCGTCAGCGCCTCCGCTTTTCCAACAAAAAAGTGCGTGATGTCTCACCTCCGATGGAGGGTTCAAGGTTTAAGGCTGAGCATGGGCCGCCCAGGTTTTCCGCGGCACTTGGCGGCGGCACACAAGACGACTGACAAACCGCACTGCACGATGGAATATGCGCCACCACGCCGCCCCTCCCGAATATTCCGAATCCGAACGGAGGCGCACTCGGGGGTTGGGTGTGACACTCGCCGGCCCTGACGCGCTCGTCGATTCGGTCTAGGACTGGTAGCCGGTGACGAAAGAGGGTTTTCACCTGCTTTCTATGAGGTCCGCGCTGCGAGATCGTGAACGCCGGGCTTCGCACAACGTGGTATGGAACGCACCAGGTTCGTCCGCGTTGTTAGCGGGAGTATCGCCAAGCCCGAAAACGAACATGAACTTTGAGTTTGTGACAGCGACAAACTGCGGAGGAGACGCCCGCTGCCCAGCAACGCAGGAAAGGCGTGGCCACCATGTCGAGATCATGTGGGTGCCTTGTGGGTGCCTGCCCGTGGCGGAACATAGGCAGCGCCGTTGTTGGTTAGTTCGGGACACTGGGTTTGGGTTTTGGGTTTGCCGGCGAGTTTGGGGATGAACATTGTCGGGCAGCCCAGCCATCCCGTCGTGGGAAGCCTTTTGTTCCCTGTGGTCCGGCCGGGGTATTGAGGGCGGAAAGCGGGCGTTGCAAGGAGGAGCAAAAGGAAGGAGGGGATTCGAGAACTGAGCGAATGCCGTGAGACGAGACGCGTGGCTGGGGCGTCTATGGGACGCGGTAACACGAGTTATTGTTCATTGTTCTTCACTCATCCTGGGACAACGCCGCTTCGACCACCAACGTTCATTTCTGGGTTCCAAATGGGCTGCGACAAGTCGCGGAGTTGTCGTGGGCTGTGGATGGTGCACGGCGCTGGAGAGGAGACCCGCCCAGCATCCGCCGTGAACCCGCCCGGAAGGTGGTCTGTGACGCGCAGTAGCGCGCAGTGCCGGCGGGCCGTAGGGCGGGTTGCCATGGGCAAGCCGAGGGGTCAGAAGTGGGCCAGTGGGATGCACAGGGCGGCGGCGGGCGGCGGGCGGGATGTGACGCAAACTCGGAGGGAGAGGGCGGGCGGCGGGGGAACTGAGTGTGAAGAGGTTGAGTATGTACAGCCCTTTGTTTTCCAAACAGGGCCGACGCAGGCGGCGAGCGCCGGCCGCTCGGTCCGTCCGCAACGCAGTACAACATTTTCCAAATATGGGACAAGGGACTATGTACAACGCCCTCCGCATTCTTATACCCTCCGGCCATCCATGGCGGCCCCCAGTTTACCCCCCCTCCTCCTCCCTCCCCATCCCATCGCCCCGATCATCACGCCCCGGTCATGTCCTCCTCCGTGTGCTCCCATGTAGGTCCCATCATCCTACCCCCCGCTGTTGGTCAATCTGCTCACCGCGACCCGAATGCCGATCCGCAGGCTTCCTACCCAATGAGCACAGACAGCCTCCTGCTCGAGCACCCTTGTGGCTCACATCGCGTAAAATACCAAGGCGCCGGCGAGCGCTCCGTATACGATTTTTCCCTCGAAACCGACGACCAGCCCATCGACGTCTCCCTCGTCCTCCCGCACTACCGTGCACATAATCAACCCTATGACCACCGGCTGTCCATGTACACCGGCACGGACTCTGACGCACCGATCAAAGTCAAGGTGGTACGTGTGGCGGCGTCCCTTCCATCACTATCCCTCCATGCACCTTATTGACGCTATTGTCCTCCCGTGCAGTGTCGGAAATTTACGCCGACGCGGACGACCAAGTTCAAGCTCGAGGTGCACTCCGCCGCGAACTCGGACGTCACGATCTGGCTGCCCTCCGACTTCAAGGGCCACATCCACCGCTCGTCCGCGTGCAAGAAGGTCTCCTTCTCCGCGGGGTTCACGAACCGCATCATGCGCAACGTCTGCCTCACCCAGTCCCGCCGCCCGTCTGTCGTTTCCATGTCACAATCCCGCCGGCCATCCGTCGTCTCCGTGACAGACCACGCCGCGTACCGCTTCTCCGAGATCTACACCGTCTCCGACGGCCGCAGCCCTCTCGCGAGCCCCAGCCACAGCGAAAAAGTCAAGTTCGCCTTCCCCGGATTCGGCGGTGGCGCGGGCTCGTACTACGGCACGTTCGGGTGCGCGCCCGCTGACGAGGACGAGGTTGTTGTCGAGACTGCAGGGACCGTGACGTTCCGCATGTGGGACATCCACCGCGGCGAACCCGAGGCGCGCTGCCGAGAAGCGTGCAAGCGCGCGTTCGGGCTCGGGTGGTGCTCGAAGCGCAGCCCCGAGGTTGCCATCGACTGGGACTTCCTGCTCGATGACTGACTTCCTGTTGAGCCCAAAAACTAAGCTCGGAACGCGCCTCCTTCCCAGACATGAACGACACGACGACGCCCACGTTACGCCCTGCCCCGCCCCGCTGCTTCACCGCGCTCAGTTTCAGTCCCCTTCCTTCCGCCCTTCGCCGCTTGCTCCACTGGCTCTAGCAGTGGCACCTCATCTCCGCTCCGCCCCCCGGCTGCCCTTCCAGGTTGCTTCTTTCTTCCCTTGCTTACTTTCTTCTGCAGAGCGCTATCCCTGCACTCGCCTATTTGGCATTTGGCATCTCCAGCCCGCTTCGTTCCCCATATATCCATATATCCAGGGTCTTCCCCCGCGCCCGCACCGCACTGTACCGTCATCCTATCCCATCCCATCTATATCCATCCCTCAGGTTATCTATCGCACGCTCTGACATTGTAGCACCAGCACATGTTCTCGTTCCGCGCTCCTCGTACCCACTAGACCCCTCGGGGACCCCACCACTGTAGCATCAGCCCTCCATCGTCTCTATCCTCAATCTTCTTATCGTCTCTTTCTCTCTCACGTTTTACGTACATGCATACACGCGTCGACGCGCCACGCACGCACATATGGTTATGGTTTCATTTTTAGGCCTACGAACCCTCCACGCATATACGCTTAGCACCTTAATTCTATCCTTATAATGCCGCCGCCGCCAGTAGTGCTGGCCGCCCCTGCCAACTTTGTTTCCACTGCCCGTTTGCCATTCGTTCCGGGTAGACAGTACTAGTCCTGCGCT
This sequence comes from Ganoderma sinense ZZ0214-1, assembly GCA_002760635.1. NCBI lineage: Eukaryota > Fungi > Basidiomycota > Agaricomycetes > Polyporales > Polyporaceae > Ganoderma > Ganoderma sinense. Next base: position 340,743 of record AYKW01000014.1, on the reverse strand, counting down.
GTGCCTTGTATGCATTTACTTACGTCTTGTTCGTGCCATGCAAGCCGTCGTGCATGCAATGCGAATGCTCGTTTAGAGCGAAACAAGTCTTGTTGTGCGCCCAACCATGATGCATGATGGAGGATCCCAGCCTTGCCAGATAGCCACAGCCGCTCAGACAGGAAGCCGCCGACCCCGGCTGTTGTCCGCCGTTAGAAATAGAAAACAACATCTAGAATAGGCCAGAAAAATGTATACAGGGGAGGGTATTGTAAAGTAACGCATATGCAACGTCGGAAAAAAAAAGCACACATAGTCCGCCCCATCCGCGTCCCGGCAGACACCCGAACAAACTATCGCGTCTTTAGACGCTTGCCACAATCCTGGCAGAGCAAAGGGAAGATGGTCATCAGCACCCGGCACCACACGAAACAGATACAGCAAGAAGAGGAGAAGGAAGACGTACTCCTCGGCCTTGTTGAGAGCCTGGATCATCGAGACGACCTCCTTGCGGCGGTTGACGACGAACTCGGACTCCTTGAGGAGGTCGTCGAGCACCTCGGGCTTGTACAGCTCCTGCAGCAGCTCGCGCTGCAGGTTCTCCTTCGAGTGGTTCACGAGTGTCAGCGTGATCGCCTTCGGCACCATGTCGATCATCTCGCGCTTCACGATGTTGAAGTATGAATGGATGAGCAGCTCTGTTGGCGCGCGGGATAGGCGGTTAGGGTGAGTGGCACAGATACAGATACGGTGAAATGGGGCGGGAGCAGACGTACTGATGACCTCGGTCTCCATCGCCTCGCGGTCGTTCAGCGCAGCCTGGGGCTTGATGATCGACGGGGGCTGGTGGTACAGATACACGAGTTAATTGACGCTGCTTCTCGGGAGTGCGTAGCACTGGCGTCGGGGACTCACCGCCTCCATGACAGCGATGCCCTTCTTCTTCGGCTGGCCCTTCGCAAAGAACGAGCTGAAGAAGCTGGGCTCCTCTTTGACGTCGACCTCAAGGTCACGGTTGTTGAGCTGCGCGGGGGTGACCTTGCCGCCCTTGCCCTCAACCTGCTGGGGCTTGCCCGCGTTCATCTTGTCGGTCACAATCGCCATCGCCTTGTGGCCGTTGAGGAAGTCGGGATGCGTCGTGTTGACGTAGCACGCTTGCATCCTGGGACAGTGTTAATGCTAAGAATCAAGGACGCGTGAGACTCATGAGAACTCACGCGACCATGTCGGAGACGAGCTTCGTCGTGGGGTTCATAGCATTCTTGAAGAAGTTTACAACTACAGAGTTGAAGCGTTCACGCAAAGCAGGGAATCGCCTGAACGCTTGCTAGAGGGGTGTCAGGACATCTCCCAGTTCAAATCTAGCTGACACTTTGCTTACAATCTTCTGCAAAAGTTGGCTGAGGATGCGGATGAGCTCATCGTAAACAAGCTGACAGCACTTGAGCCCAGGATCTTCCAATCGCCGGATCTGCTGCTTGACAATGATCTCAAACGCCTGGGTCCCGACGAACAGCGACGGCGTCGAACCAGAGGAGTTGTACAGGATCGTCCGGATATCGCCGTCTTTCACCTGATCAAATGGATCGATCGTCTTAATGCCGTTATTGAACAGCTCGTGGAACACGAAACTGATACGGGCACCACCGGAGAGCTCGTTGAGCGACAAGTCGTTCGTGTTACCGTCGATGGTTGTCCGGAACTCGGAGCAGAACTCAGTGATAACGCTGAGGACGATGCCCGATGAACTTTGGTCACCCAGCCCTCCACCGAGTGTCTGGAGCTCTGCATTGTACTTCTGCAGTTGTTGTGAGATGCGTGCCTTGATGTCTGGGAGCGTTGCGCGAATATGGGCCATGAGGATCTAGAGGCATATTAGGTTGTACCAAGGAAAGGTATGGACCGATGTGGAATACGTACGACGTTGAGCTTGCGTGCGAGGAATGGCGTTCCGCAGTACTGTGCCTTATTTGAGTACGAAGGGTGTGTCTCAAAGAACTTGCGCTCTGCCTCGAGGGCGACACTGATGGCCTTGCTGGTGTCAATGTCACGCTGTCCACGGTTGACTACGGGAACATAGCCCAGACGAAGAGGAATGACACGTCCAGCAAGAATGTCAACCACGTCAGTGCCCTGGTCCCTGTTTAAATGCTGTTAAGAACGATCAAAGATAATCTAGAGGTCAACGTACATCAGGTCGACTTTTGTCAGGACACCAATCGTCCTCTGGCCCTCTGGGTCCACTTCGCGGGCGAGCTTCAGACCGTCGGAGTTCGCCAAATCCGTGTTCGCGGCCGTGACAGCCAGGATAATACATGCAGGTCGCGAGATGTACTTCAACAGCATGTCGCGGATCTGCTTCTCAATATCACGAGGCTGGTCGCCGACAGGAACCTTGGTCAAACCGGGGAGATCGACGAGGGTGAGAGTGAGGACGTTGGGAGAGAAAATGCGAAGGTTAATAGGAAGAGGGGAAATGCCCGCGTTCTTGCCCGTCTTGGCTTCTGTGTCGCGAACGATCTCTTCCCGAATCTTGTTGAAGTCGTGGAACTTCTGTCCAGGAAGGTGCAAGAACTCGCCCCACTCATCGGGGTTCGCGCCTGAATCGCCTCCCGACTTCAGGTCTTCTCCGTCAGCTTTGGCTACATGGCGGATACATCAGTACGTCAAACGGACTGGCCGAGTATACAAATTCGAAGTGCCTTTGGTCCATCGCCTGCATCGGACACTATACACGAACAAACAGTCTTAGATGATGAAAGGGTGACGAAACACATCAAGGGACGGAAATATAGCTTCGTTCGCTCAAAGAACAGTCGCATGGACTGTCGTGAAACCACGCCAGTCCCCAATACTAGGCGGCTGGGAAGGATGTTCTCGGATGTCCAGTGGCGATATCATGAATTGATGATCGCAAGACCCGCTGAGCGGCTGCAGATATGAGGACGCTCTCGAGGATGATATGCTCTCGGCCGAGGCGAGTAAGCATACTGAGCTGGGCCCAATTTCTCCACACGAGAGCGCATGGACTACAAGCGCGTCACCGTATACTTCAGGGGGTGGCGGAGAAGTATGCATGAAGTGGATGGTGTCGATGCAGGTGGCCAAGGCCGTTCCGGGTCGCGGTCGAAACTCGGCTCAGCATGTGTGCAGGTTTAGGCGTTGTGGCTCAAACAAGCTTCGGCGAGAATTGGCGCGCCGATAAAACCAAATGCGTTCAAACGACAGCATATATGCATCAGCCACTCACCTGTGCCATTGGGTTGAGGGCTGGTGGGTTTCCGGTTGATCAATTGGAGGACGAGCGGTCGCCGAGTCACGATACCAGTACCTCGGGGCAGGAAGTCCCGGCCAACGATGTTCTAGATCCCCAAAACAGTCACGAAAATGGCTACAAGGGAACTGAAAAGTACGCGCGCACCTCGAGCACACTACTCTTTCCACTGCTTTGACTTCCGAGCACACAGATCTGCGGAAGGTCTATTTGAGACGCAGATGTGCCGACCGCTGAGAAGACATCCTGGAGCTTGTTGACGACGTTAACAATCTCTGTTCCGAGACCGGATGTTGCCATAGTTGCGAGACAGAAAGGAGAGGAAGGAGGGGATGGGGATGGAGGAAAGGAGAAAGGACTGCGAGCACACCCAGCCACGGTGCGGCCCAAGACGCGCGTCGGGGGCGTCTACTCTGTCACAGCACGCAGCGGGCGCTCCGCCTCGTCCGTCAACTGCGCCGCGGCTCCGGCAGTTGAGCTCGCCTCATTTGCCCTCGTCGGTCTCAATGCGAGCTCAGGTCCTCTCTCAAGTCGCACACCACGCTGCTTGGGTCCAGTCTCCCATGGACGAGGCCCGATGGGCTCAGCAAGTCTCCGTCGCAAGTCCTTGAACACCACTTAGGTACGGCCGTACGTTCCAACTAGCCTGTTTGGAATTTTATGCATGTATACCGCAGTACTATTCCAGTCCCTTTCACAGTTTCGACCCAAGGCGATGACTCCATTGAGATAGATGTCGTGTCAGTATCGTGTCCTTTCTGGTGTCCATGTGGCCGCCAGTAACAGTAGTCCGTCAGTGCAAGACTTTGCAAGGCTGCGGAATATTTCATCAATGCTTTCAATACAGGCCAGTTAGACCCCATTCCCGTAGAACTTTCCGAAACACCAAGAAATCATCGCGCGGTAATATGGGTAAGCTAACGAAGCCTTGGTCAGGCGCAAATACTTCGAGATTTGCTCTGCCGCATGCTGTTGGTAACATGGGACGGCCACACCACGCAAGCTCTCATCGTCGGAGATAGTTGTGTAGGAGTTAAGCGGTGCGTCTATACATACTACGACAGTGCTACGCATGAATCCTAATAACCATCTAAGCATCTTGTGCTCGAACTTTGCTGCATATACCGTGTTGCTTCCCGCCACACTAGCGTATGCTACAGGCCTAAAAATCCTCGCTTTGGGTGTCGCCGTTGCCCCATGCGCATGCATTTCATATTCAAGAAGAGACCTTTCTCTCACTTTCCTTGCGTGCATGGATCTCCGGCGTCCTATGTTATGGTCTAGGGCACGGTACTACACGCTACTAAGGAGAGGAGCCACAGGTAGGTCATCCTAACCGGAGTGGTGAGGCGTTGAGGCGTGGGATCGCAGTGCATCGTCAGTGCTAGTGCGCCTTGCTATAGGGGCGCATAGGGCACAATAAAGGAGGGCTATTGTGTCAAAAGTACGACAATTTTTGTTAACGGTAAGTAAACCTGTCCGAGTCTCGATGTATGACATCTAATCTGATCTATGAGCAGGCCGGGAAGCAATATTATATAGCAGTACCAACAAGGGTGACCATTCCTCTGGCCCGTGAAATCTACGAAGGTCTTTGTGATGTGTCGTTCGCGGACTTCAGTACGAGTCAAAGAATCCTGTCGTCAATGCAACTTTAGGCGCTAATGCTGCAAGGTCCAAGACACCGGGAGCGACTTGTCCTTATCCGACGATGCTTTGTCCTCGTACCTGGGTGCACGGCCACCGCTCCAAAGATCTACACGCTTTGGACACCCTTTTGTGGAGGCGCCATTGAAGCGTGGGCTTTGATCAACCGCGGCGCCTACGTACGGTGCAGGCCCCGCTTAGGTACCTTGTTTACCTTAAAAGCGGTTTGTTCCTTTGCGCGACTCACCTCACACCACAACCCCCACCACACCTTTCCTCCAGGGCTACGAGACCCGCCTACCTCGTCAACACATCATGCAGCGCATTCGCAAGATATCGAACGACCTCAGGTGAGCTCATCGTTCTCTAACCACCACGAGGTATTTACCATCTCCAGGGACGCTTTTCTCCCCAAGTCTGGCAAACCAGAACTACGCCCCAGACCTTCGTATCGTATAACGCAACCCATCCAGACAATCGACAGCAAGAAGACGGCCAATCGCTCATTGGGATATAACGACTCTACTGCGGTTACGACCGGCTCGTCGCGTGAGGCTTGGGCTGAGCGGGAGCGGCGGGAACGGGATGTCCGTAGGCAAGCGATGAAGCCGGCTCACGAACAACGGATCAACGGGAGCTCAGTCGCCTTTCCATCTTCCTCGTCCCACTCGAAGCCGCGTACCAAGGCGCAAGAGAAGCCCGTTCCCGTCCCCCTCCCTTCCCTCAACCACAAGCAAGCAGCCGCCGCCGGTACGTCCTGGGACTTGAATGCCGGCGGAAGCCCCCCAGCTATGTCGCCCTACCGCTACGCGTTGGATCCGCAGACCAAGCCCCTCCCCTCACCTCCGGGTACGCTCCCCGCTAGGAAGCCCCACAAGCGTCCCCCATACAGCCCGAGCAGGTTCTTTACGGCGTCGCAGTCGACGCCCGACGTTTCCCGGCTCCCTCCCGAGACGGGGATCCCAACCACCAGGGAGCGTACCCCAGCGTCGCCGGACGACACCCAGGGTCAGTCAGGTACGCCCTCGTGGCCCCCAGAAGGACCCGCCGCCGTCAAGCGGCAGCAGCGCACCCCGAAGAGCTCCATCGACTCCCTCTACCGCTCGCAGACCATGAAGGACCTCCGCACCGCCGCAATGACTGACGGTCCGCGGGACGTCGGCCACGGCCACTCGCGGACGGCGTCGACCCCAACCACCCGCGACGCCCAAACCCTCCCGCGCCGTCGAGAGCAGCAAGCACCCTTGGCGGTTCGCGACCCTCGTCTCCGCCCGGCGCCAGAGGCCTCTATCCCAGACGACGTCTCCGAGCCGTCGGTCTACTCGCAGTCGTCCTACCGCACCAATGGCTCGTCTGCGGTGGAGCCCAAGAAGTCCCTCCAAGTCCGGGAGCTCCCTACCTCGCGCTCCGTGCACGTGCAGTCCAACTTGAATGTGCGCAGGGCGGCGTCGCGCAAGGCGCAGATCGTCTACCCCTCGTACGTGACGACCCCGCTTCCTCCTCTCCCGGTGTCCGCGTCGGTGCCTGCTCCGCAACCCCAGGTGGCTGCGTTGGCACGGAGGCTCGGGCGGGAACCTCCAGCGGCCCCTCGTGTCAACCCTCCTCCTCCTACGGCGACGACGACGAAGGGGGAAGACGAGTCGCACGACCGTTCCCCGAGTGCAACAAAGTCGCGGAAGCAGAAGCAGCGGATCGAGATAGAGTACATCTCGATGCGCCAGATCGCGGAGATGGAGAGCGAGAAGGTGTCCCAGAACTTGAACAGGGAGCTCGCCGAGTGGGACAGGGTGAACGCGACTACCCCGAATGTAGTCCCTGCGGCTCCCGGCCCCGAGCCCTCTAAGTCGTACGGAGGGACCCGGCCGCTTGTTGTCAAGAAGCGGCCTGCGTTCCTTGGGCTTGGGCTGCCGCGAACATCCCACCTGCAGCTGCCGCGGTAGTGTACCTTCTTTATCAGTCGTCGTGAAGTGACACCTCGACTCCTTACGCAGTTTATTTTTCACTGATCATTGGGATCAGCCCACTCTCCTTACGCCAACTTTTCCGTGATGGTACTTTTGTAACCTTTCGTTTCAACTTAAACATCGTGCTGTGAATTGTAGCGGAGCCTATACATAGTTGTACTATCTTCGAAGTGATAGAGTATACGTTCGACTTTCTAGGCTGTGGTAGTATCATGAATCCCAAGTACCGTGTAGTAGTTAACCGTGTGAAGTACGGTATATAAAAATAGGTTGTCGTGGTACTTGCTTCGCAGCTTTGTGCATACAATAGGGGTGGTCAGAGTGGGCGATTCTGCACGATTTTGGGGACGATTCTGGGAACGATTCTGAACACGATTCTGGTCGCCAGAATCACGATTCTGGCAGAATCGAGCAGAATCGAGCAGAATCGCAGAAGCGGCTCTGGAGCCGCTTCTGTCCCCAGAATCGCGATTTTGGCGTCGCGATTCTGCCTCGTCCCAGAATCGCCTCGGCGCTTGTGTCCACAATCGGGCCCAAAATCGCGTTTTCCGACTACGGGGTGGTCAGAGTGGACGCGATTTTGATAGCGATTCCAGGACCAGAATCGTCACAGAATCGCGTGCAGAATCGCACGAGAATCGTCAACTTTGACCTCCCCTAATTACCTTGGGTACCAAGGTTACTGAGGGATCAAAATATTAGCGCCCACATCAACCGATCGTCTTACCCGGTTCACCTTCTGTCAAGACATCCTCGATCCTGAACGCCCTGGACATCGACTTATCTTTGGTGTACATGAAATCTATTCATCCGTGGTCGGCAAGCTCGAGCTCCCAGTGCATACTTTGAAAATTCGCAGCCCGACGGAATGCTCCTCTATGAGCCTTGTTCGCTGGCGTAGCGAGTTTACACATGTCCTCGTCGTAAGGAAACTCACAGGCGACATGCATCCAAGGGTTGCAGATCAAGCTCAAAAACGCCAACGGCCGACCTAATAATGTGCCAAAGGAGATCAATGGCCATGGATGGTTGAAAGTAGAATTCGGTTCGGGTCAGTCTAGAGTAGCTAACTGTTTGTACTTAGTCAGATGCGAGACAGAGAACTGACATTGGGATAGTACGTCAGTGTTCGCCTCATGTCCTCCGCCACTGGTCAGCCACACCATTGAGGCGAACAGTACTCTTTCGGGCGCGAACAGCCACGGCCACCCTCGAGGCTGACACAAAACGAACACGCCGACACCGGCCGTCCGTGAGGGTATATAAACCCCCCTCCTGCGGCCCTCTTTCTCCAACTCTCCTCCCTCTTCTCTCCTGCTTTCCTCCTCTTCCACTGTAAGATCCGGCATCGGGGGCGCAACATCTGGCCAACGAGTCAAGACGTCGGCCTCGAGGAGCGGTCGACCGTGACGTGCGTTCGTGAATTCGAACGCGCGTACCGTCGGTCGTGGTGCAGGCCTCTTCGTGGCCCTCGGGACTAGTACCTGCTCTTGCGGGGAAGCCAACTGCACCAAAGCAAGCATCGTAGGATGGCACTTGTCTCTGGCCTCCACTGTACATACCTAGTTATAGGGCACTGTACATATATGATATAATATGCAGTGCTCAGAATCTATAGCTTACCGTCGTTCGTCTCCCAGTTTTCCATAGACGTAGCGGCCTGAGGCATGCTACTGTTCCAAACCTTTCCAAGGAAGAGCAAATCATGCAACTTCACATGAGTGTGCGTTTAGTATGAACCTAACTGCAAACCTCGCTCAAGTGCTACACTAGCGCATCTAGTCGAAAAATGGAGCGCTCATCATCCCGTACCCAAGGTTGCGCCGCCTGCAAGGGCGGCTGTCCTCTAGTACTGGACCCGCTCCAAAAGCAGGTAGCCCACCTTTGTCGAGACAGAGATCGAGACCAACGATGCATTGGATATCCAAAACGGTGTGCTCTAGTACATTGGGAAGAATAGGAGTGGGTGATGGAAATCGATGGAGATGGAGTTAATGCGACATCGATGCAGATATACATGTGCAGGGATGCAAGATGTTAAGTGCGGGCGACTTATAAACTACATAGGTGCTGTGACAGCCATGGTCCATCCAGTCCATTGACATGCGTCCCGCCGCTCGTCTAAAACTTGTTCGAAAAGCCAGCGGCAGGAGCCGAAAACACGGCATTGGGCAAAAAGCAAGACGACGGAAAGAAAAAGAAAGGGCAGATGCCAAACGGCAGACGGCAGACGGGAGGAAGGACAAAGACGAAGACGAAAGGAGAATGGCGAAGACAGACCCAGAACGGGGACAGACTAGATGCGGGGATGGGGAGTAGCAATGTGCGCAGATGTGTGGGTAGACCAGACGGAACAAAGCGACAATGGTGAAAACACACGACAGAGCGCGAGAGACGACAGCAGCTCAGAAGAACGTTTGTGATGCTCAACATCCGCGGTCCCAACTACGACCAGGGCGACGCTCACCCCGTGCCCAGCGCCGGCAGGTTCGGATGGCTCGACGCGGCGATGGCGCTCAACGGCGACCCCACCTTCACTGGACTGAGCTTCCCCTTCCTGGCTGGGGGCGCAGGCGGCGCCCGACGCGTCTTCACTGGTGGCGGAGGCGCCGCTCGCCTGGTAGTTGAGCGCGACGAGCTTGACGTGATCGAGCTAGTAGGAGAACCCGGGGACGCAGAGCGAGTGCCATCGCGCGGGAAGGTCAGGACGGGCGACGTCGGCGATAGCACGCGGATTTCCGGAGGGGCGCTGAGGCTCCCGGAGGGCTCCGTGACGAGTGGCCCGGAGGTGTCGAGCATGCGTGGTGGTCGTGTGCGCGAGTCCTGGGTCGAAAGCGCGGCGAAGCTCGTCGTCGTCGCCTCGACGTTGAACGAGCCTGCGCGGACGCGGTGCTTTCCCACTGCGGAGGACGTGGTCGCGGGAGCGGCGGTTGCGACGCGGGGGAGGCTGGTCATGCTGTCCCCGCTAAATTGTCGCACGGCGGGAACAGAGTCGGAGTCTTTGCGCGCGTGCGATGATAGCTGCTCGCTCGTGTGGTGATGGTGCGGCTGGTGGTTGTGGTGGCTGGAAACGGCCCGCTGTTTCGGGACGTTGCCGTTGGGCAGCGGCAGGTGCTCCGCGCTCCGAGTCGCCTTGCCGTGTTTCCCTCGTACGGACTCCTTCCGTCCCAACGGTGCACCGGGGCCTCCGAACCCTGGTCCCGACAGCACCCCAGCAGACTGTGGGGCGGCAGCTGACACGGCGTCCAGTCCAGGACTGCTCTTTCTTCGTACGTCCTCTTCGAATATCGACATTTTCCTAGACTCGTACTGTTGTACGGGTGTTATGGGGCCTTTCCGGAACTGGACACACCACTCCCCGTTCATACAGCGGTGGACCAACCGCTTTGTCGTGGGGTCCACGTCTCGTATCTTCTCGTTCTCGATGAGGGACTCCAATGTGCGCACGATCTGAGGGCGTTTGTATGGCATGTTGCGCAGCTGAGTTTTCGTGAGAAGCGGGTGGAGAACGCGGAGGTAAGTGTGCCTTAACTGCGATGTATCCACAGCGGTCAAAACGGCATTCCACAATCGAAATGGAAGGGACGCACAGACTCGTTATCCTCGTCCATGTTGTTAATCTCCCGCAGAAACACATCGACAAGTACGCATAGGTCGTTTGTGTAAAAGTATTCCGCCATGGCCTTTGTGGTGAAGAGAAGATACAACAACTTGAGCACCAGGAGCTGCATACACAGGTCCTCCGTGGTGCAGTCTGCGCGATTGAGCATGAAGATGAGATTCTCGCCAAACGTTGGACTTGAGCCGGCTCGTGACATCAGTATACGAAGGATCCGATTTGTGTCTTCGGGGTTACGCGGATCAGCCTGTGGTTGCTCGAGGCCCCCGTCAATACCATGAGGTTGGGATGTATGCGCTTGTACTGAGGCGACCATGAACTGCTCGTTGAGCGCTAGCTGTGATCACGAGCAACGTCAAAACGTATGGGACAGGAACATCGAATGGGAGACTGACAATGAGCTTGATCACTGAATAGTTGAATGTCTCGTCCTGTATCTCGCGGGTTTGTTCGACCAGGTCGTACAGGTAGCCGATGAAGCCGTCGTCGAATATGCCTGCAATCAGAAATCAGTCCCCCAATAACGTGCACATTTGCATAAGTAGACACGTACGCAGGTCCTGTAATGACAGTTTCTGCATCCGGCAGACTTCGTACAGCAGCCGTACGGAGAGCGACCTCAGCTTCGCTTCGATCGGCACGGCGACTCCTCGTGTTGCGCTTATGGTGGACCCTGACGCCACGCCGTAATAGGCGTCGTCGACCTCAGGGTCGAGATCGTTTCGGACGTGGTCCATGAGGAGCGGCAAGAGTGGCTGCCAGCGTTTCTGCGACCGTAGAAACACCGCGCTGCGGCGACCATAGGCAAGCATAACGTTGTAGAGCATCATCTCATAATGTGGGTCGGTATTCTGTAGACACGGCGAATGTGACGAGGGGTGGTGTGAGGTGAGAGAAAGCTTCGCATGACACGATGCAGGATACGTACCGTTTTAGCGTCCCCGACCATGAGCTCACACATCCGTTCGGAGTGGAAGGAAAAAAGCTCCGAGGCTAATATCATAGAGCACGCATGTTCAAGCTGCAGTGGGCTTTGGAGATACTGTTCTGAAGAGAAGAGTCAGACCGCCGAACATGAATGTCAATATGATGAAAAATGACATGAGGCCCCGAGCGCGCTCCGCGTGATCAGTAACCGCGAACGGTGGGATTTGGATATCAAGTCTCTCAGCGCGGCGAAAAGCGTACTCTATTACAACGTGTCTTGTTCGGACGAATTGAGGGACACGGCAGCTAGTAACTCGCCGAATCGACAAGGATTCAGACCCGCAATGGAGTTCGCCTTCCGTACAACAGTCCATAGCTCATACAAATGCCGATCTCTAAGCCTCTTAAAACATAAAGCTCGTGGCCCCGAAGCCTTATAGATTGTTTATTTCGGGAAATATAGCATCAGGGATGACACGGTTCATCGCGCATGCCCTCTGAAGCTTGCTTCACCCGGCCCCACAGGCAACTATTCCATATCATAGCTCAATCATGCTAGCGCGTTCGCACTGAACGCACAATCATTATAGAGACATGTGTCCAATGAACTAGCATGATTGTGGTATGGTGTGGTACAGGAAGACAGGCTGTGCGAGTATCGCGAAAACAGTAGACGCGGAACAGCAGGTACTCACCGTGATATGCAGCACAGAAGGATATGCAACGTCGGAGGGTAGCATCCAGCTTGGAAAGGGTAGTGTCGTCTGGTATATGCAAGATCTCCTCCAATTCTTGATGTTGGAAGGGATCAGACTCTGGTCCGAAGGAGGAGTGGTGGAAACATACCAGACCAAAATTGGGGGGCATTCTCGATGATATACACGATCCCAAAGACATCCATTGGAGGAGCTGGCATGTTGACGGCTGAGCTCTGATAGTATGTGTTGCATGAAGAGGGTTCGAGGGATCACAAGCTGTGGTTGGATGGGTCGTGGAATAGGTCGGAAGATACCTAAGAACAGGAAACGCGCGCTCTGTTATGACAATCTGTGGCAAAGAAAAGTGATGGTTGACGACGTACCTCGAGCCCCGGGGGAGGTCGTTAAACGGGCCCTATATATGTGTGCAAGACTATGAGGGATGTGGGTGAGTGGCGGGATTGAATTATAGTAATACTCCGCTAGGCTCCGGTAGTGCTCAGCCTGCCGACGTCGAAGCGATGTCAGCCGGGATTGACGTTGCGATAATCAACAGCAGACGTGATGGGGAGGAAGCAGGGAGAAAGCGTGGCGGCCAACGAGGCGAGCAGGGAGGGGCACACGAGGCAGAGAAGGCGATGGTCGACGGAGGAAGAGCAGGGAGAGGAGAGGACGACGGTGCTGCCGCTGAGCCTGCTCTAGACGGGTTCAGCGGGTGGAGCGCGGAGCGGGATTGCCTTGCGCTCACGGGGCCCGTCTCAGCCACACTGCCCACCGGCCCGGCCGAGTCCGCGATTTACACAACAGCCGCGTCTTCTTCAAGTTCCCACCATCCTGGCAAACCACCGTGACACTCCCACTGCCAGTGGCACTTGCTCCAGGCCGCTCGCCGAGCCCCATGTCGAACCCTCCAACTCCTCGAGCCACCCACGACCCTCCCGCATTGCCCAGTCAAATGGCCTTCGACACTTCTCGCTTAGTGGGCTCTCCCGAGGACCTCCGCAAGCTTATAGCTCAAGAAACACAAAGGCATCGCCGGGTCATCGACGACACCACCTATGCCATATCCCGACTCCAAGCGCTCCACAACAGCTTAGCTCCGGTGAATGCACTCCCCGCAGAGCTACTCGGCTTGATATTTGCACAACTCCTTTCCCAGGGCGACCTCATCCCGAAAGCTCCCCGCCACTTTTCCCGTCGACTTCAAGTGGACCCCCCGAGAGGAAGCAGGGACATTCTTGGGGCTGCAGCCGTCTGCAGATACTGGCGGGCTGTCATCATTCAAAACCCTTGGCTCTGGGTCTCGTTCCCCATCCACGATCGTATTGGCGTGAAGGAGTTCTTGGCGCGCTCCAAGGACCTGCTTGTTTCCCTCTCCCTCACCCGCCGCTTTCCATCAGGCGAAGCCCCCGTGCTCGCACCCTCGGCTCACCGCATCCGTTCGTTGTACATCTCCACAGACCTGGCCGACGATATCGAGCTGCTTACTGCCGAACTTTCGTGCCCAGCCCCCAACCTCCAAGAGCTTTTCGTGGAGTACCTGCCGCGCATCTCCTCCGTCACTGGCCGTATTGACCTCGCTACACGCCTCCCATCGATGTTCAATGGCGAAGCCCCGGCGCTACGCGTTCTCACTTACAGAGGGGTCCCTTCGCCCTGCAAGGTCATGCCCTCAAGCCTGCTCTACCTCCAAATCGGGATGGTGCAAGACGCCCTTCCGCCAGTCCCGGCGCTGCTCCGCATGCTCAGCAACTTACCCCTTCTCGAGACCCTCAAAATCCACGGCTTTTGGGAATTCGAGGAGATCGCTCAGCATGCTGTCGTGCACAATGACATAGCGCTACCGAAGCTCGGCGCGATTGACCTCAACCTCGAGCCGCAGGAGGCCCCCGGCATTCTCCTTTCGTCCTTAGCCCTGCCCGCACACACCGACGTGTCCATAACCTCCATACTCGAGGAAGGCTGCAGCGTAGCGAACGTCCTGGAGACCGTCGCCCCGACCCTAGCCCCGTTGTGCTTCAGCGGCTTTCGCGGCCTCCAGTTGTTCCGAGACGGGTACTGGCGGGTTCAGGCCTATCGCGTCCCCGACGCATTTTTCGACCCCCCTGCGCTGGAAATCCTTTGCGCAGATGTTTGGGGAGACGCGCACTCCCCGTGGCCGGGCTTCCTGGTCGACTGGCCGTTTGACGTGTCCCAGATCGAGACGCTGGTGCTCTCGCACAAGCAGGAGACTTATCATCCGATAGGCGGTGGAGAGCCAGTACAAATGGATCGGACGTTCGACCGGTGGGGCAATACGTTCCGCGAGCTGCCAGCCCTCAAGACTTTGAGGGTGATGGGCACCCCGACGAGCGAGCTCGAAACGCTCCTCGACGCGTTGCTCGAACGGACATCCGACTCCGCGGACAAGGTCTGCCCGAACCTGTCCTCGTTGGAGATTTTCGACGTGCAGTTTTCGAACAAAGCGGGCGCCCTCCTGCTCAACGTTGCTGCGTCGCGTGCACCAGTGGGCACGCGGGTGAGCACTTTGGAGCGGGTGGAACTGTTCAATTCTAAGCCTTGCGGCGTCGGGCTTTCGCTGTGCCACAAGATTATTCCCTTTGGCGTGGAACTGGTCATTGACGAGGAGATTATGTCTACGGTCGCTCCTGACTAGGCAATGAATACCGATAGCGGTGGTGATGTGTCAATGTACTGATATACTAACGTTGTGATGTATTAAGTCTTAGTCTTGTTGAATGCATTTCTCACCATACCTTCACCGTGCTTGGACTAGGTTATCTGCTTGTAGGCTGTTGAATCACCCACACTCACCGGTAGACATGGTTCTAAACCGAAGAACCTTGAATGCCTTCGAAGACCCCCTTTTGTAACCTTTGCCTTCTTCGCCCTACTTTAGCACCGACAGCCTCAAGGTAGCGGGAGAGCTAGCGACTTTAGGATCACGCTCCCGGCAATAAACGTAACCCACATCCGAACGTCTTCAAATAGCTCCGTGTCACGAAAGAGGAAGATTATCTGAACCTACGCGGACAATAACTTTAATTTCCGTCGGTCTCAAAACCTCTTCACTGCGGTGAACTGCGCGTGCCTTCCTCTTGAAGTCTCCTTGTCCTTAGGCCGCACCTGTACCTGCCCATCTATATCACTATACAACCGTGAGCGTGATAGAGAAAAAAGTTGCATCGGTTTGCTTTGCTATTCATACAACTTCCCACTACGACCTACACTTTTTTGTCGTCTTGTTACGCGCGACTGTCAGTATAGTTGCATGAACCAGTCGGTACCCTTATCGACCGCTTCGGGCCTGGGTGCGGTCATTCGCCCACCCTCCATCTAGCAAGTTTGCAGATGGTCAGCCCCATCTTAACAGCTTCACAGGGAGGATAGATAGGATGGATCCGGGAATGCAATTATTACAGCCCCAACGCACCATCGTTGGAATGCTCGTCAAGCAGGCCGATGTGCGTTGACTCCATGATGCCCGGCCGGCCCTCGACGTTAACCACGCCCAGGCCCACTGTCTTCTCGTCGGACTGCAGCTTCCCCATAGCCCGCGCTGCGTCTCTGCCTCCGGCGAAGTTCTCCCCCGCGCCGGCGCCGCGGATCTCGGTGGTGGGATCGGGGACCTGGTGTTTCATCGGCACAGACAAGCACCGTTATGGTCGAGGGACAGGATGAGTTCCCAGGATAAAGATGAGAGACTAGATGATGTGCAGGAGGAGGACGGCCCACAAAGTTGGCCTCCAAGGGATTGGCCTCGGGGCATGGGTGAGGATTGGCTACGCCAGGGTAGACAGCAGCCCCCTTTGAACCTTGGATGGTGATGTCGTTGAGGGCCATCGCGAAAATCGCAAAGTTGTCGTCAAGAGAGGACGTGGTAAGTTAGGGTCAAGTCGAATTCGGATGGTAGATGGGTAGTGGGGAACGTATTCCGCCCGTCCTTCTATCGCTGTTTATATCCACCATACATAACAGGCTCGTATGGCGTGCGTGGAGGCTGGAGCTCCAAGGAGCACACTCTCCCAACTTTCTCCTGCGGTGATTCGTGTTGCCATCGGATGCTGCCGCCTATGGCTTGGACGAGGAGTATGTTAGGTGCAGTGACGTCATAGGCATGTTCGGCTGTCTGCGAATGTGTCCGTCTGCGAACTTTACCCCGTAGAGCAGATTCGGTTGTCTTCAAGACATGCTTCACACAATGAACATGGATACCAGGGAAATTGTGTGATGTCAAAAGTGACGCGCCGAAGGAAATGACCTACGTGTTCATCCGAGACACAAAGGCCGGATGGTTTGTCAACTCGTTCAGAAAGAGAAAACAGCACGTCGGGTTCATGTAACGCACGGCCAAAGTGTTGTTAGATGTCCTAGACTTCCAAACAAAGATGGTGAGAGTCGAGCTTTACGAATTTTGTTGACGGCGAAGGTGCTGAACCATTTATATGTGAGATGTACCATACCGGGCTCCAACCGGACAGCGACATAGCGACGGCAAGATGAGTGGGGGATTATGCTGTATGCGGGTCAGGCGAGCACCAACGACCTACACACATATGTCTAAATTATAAACTGCGAGATGGGCATTAACTGCAGGATCCCTTCGTCTCAGAAGCGACCCACGGACATACCTTCCATGTAGTATACATTCACCAGAACTCCCTGCGGTCGGGGAAGAACTTTTCTCGCGCCTCTCTGCTTAGGATGTGGACCGCAAAGTCCCCGGCGTCGATCATAGCCCAACCTCCGTGGGACCGTCGCTTGTTGTTTGGGGGGAGGGCCAGAGGCGGATTGCAGGTCAAGAGCTTAGTGAAGAGAGGAAAATGAATAGGATTTGTAATGCGAGCTCTCCAAAAACACGTACAGCTCTCCTGACAATTCGGATGACCGATTCTATTGCTCCACGGTTCTCTGTACCCTCCTTCACCTGAAATGGGATGGTCATGTTCAGACCATATGCACATGACAAGCCCGTAAGGGCTGAATGGACGCACCTGGGCAATGATAACCCACTCCCAAACGCCACCCATGTTGTCTAACACGCCCTCTCCGACATACGTCCTTCCTCGTTTTCGTCTACCTCTGGGCATGGAATCTGGTAGAGGAGGACCAACTGCTGTCGGTATAGGACTCCGCACCATCAGAGTGCCGGGTTCGAGGTGCGGTGAAGCCTTGAGCTCCGCATGGAGTCGCGTAATGGGGTGGTCGAACGGCAAGTCCGAGGGTAGAGGGGGTAAAGGTCGCGCCGCAGCCTGAGGGATGCCAACGCGGCAGCTGTATGGAGAAGGTTTTGGCTCAACGTCCGAAGGGTCCATGAACCATGGCAGAGCCGGCGAAGTGACAGAAGACGAGCTCGTAGACGGCGCAGCAGACGAAGAGGGTGTGGACGACGTAAAAGTACGTCGAGCGAGGTCTTGGCACAACCGAGCACGACGACGAAGCGTGCACGCAGCCAGGCTCTGTGTCTCCTTCCTGAGGGCAACAGAGAGCATTTTGACGTCCTTGACCGCTAACGGATGCGAAGACCGGGCAGCGAGAGAGGGAGGACAAGGGGACGCGACGCGACGTGAACGATGACGGGGAGAAGGAAGAACTCGGGGAACGCTCCAGGAAGCTTGGCGCGCGGGCCGCTGCCTGCCGAGACCGAGGGGCGCACAAATTCTGAGAAGACAGCGGTGTTCGCTGGAATCACAAGCTGCATCTGCCTAGCTCTGCTTCCCCGCCCTGCGCAAGCTAGCCAACGCTCCTTGTCCTCTTCCTCCTCCTCACCCTCGCCCCCACACCCAGCACACAATGGCGGGCCTTCGAATGAGCGTTGTGGTCAGCGCGACCGCCTTCCTCCTCGGTGCGTAGTCTTCGCCCCCCGCCGGCGCTTCCCCGCCCACAGAGCCGCTGACCTGTTCCTGGCTCGACCTTCCCACAACGGCCGACAACCAAACCGTCCCCGCTCTCCCCACGAATGGATTCGAACGGAAGGCCTGCTCTTCACACACTGGATAGCGGACTCGTTGACCCTGTGGAAGTCTCCTGAGACCCAGACGGACAGTAGGCTCTGGACAGCCGCAACGTACTATGCCATTCTCATGCACGGCCCGCCCCTGCTGGCGTACGTGTACGGCATCGTCGCAGTCGTCGGTGCCGCAACCATCCTCTGGAGCTTGCGCGACGGTCGCGCGGGGAACTTGATGTTCGACGGTGGCAGCATATGTGAGTCTTGCCCACTCTCTCGTGCACCCTCCAGGGCCTCCCGCTGAACGCGCACGCGCTCAGTCCTGTACCTCACCGCTATTGCCATGTACATCTACTCGGTCGTTCCCAGTGCGTTTCTATCTTTCTCGTTTGTTCCTCTGGTCTCAGCCGTCCCCGCAGACCTCTCCACCAACTTCTCCGACCTCCCGCTGCCCTTCGCCGAACCCGCAGGGTCAGCCGGTGCGCTCTTCCCGAAGAGCCTGCGCGAGCCGACGCTCGAGCTCGCATCCTCTCACCTCGTCTGCAGCGTCGTCCTGACTGGTGTTCTCGCCCTTCAGGCGGGCCGCTGGTGGGCCGAGCAGGCGGACATCGATGAGGATGACGAGGAGGAGATTGACGACGCTGCGGACACCGGCGCGGAGACCGACCGGACAGAGCCCGAAAGAGACTCGAGCGTGCGCCGGAGAGACGTCAAGGCCCGCGCATGATGACGCCTACCAGCTCGTGTGAGCCATCCCCGGGACAGAGCGGATGGCAGGACGCAGGTCCTTCGCAGTCCATCCTTCTTTTCTTTCGCCCGGATCTCAAAAGTAGTAGTTAGTTACGACGACGACGACGACGACGGTGACGACGTTCGGCCCGTTGGATATACTCGCACGGATGGGGCCGTGCCTCTGTTGGACCGTGCTTAACCTTTCCCTCCCCTGTTGAACACCCTGCCCCGCGCACGGGACCCCCGAGGTTGACGTTGATTAGATCTAGGACTGCTCTCTCTGTGCTCCGGGGCCGCCGCCCATATTGTATACTCGCACACTCCACTTGCTATCGCTATCCACCGTTTCGGATTTGCAGGTTCAACCCTCGATCTAAAATGCGCATTTGTGCCGTGCCGCCCGCCGCCCACCCGGGCCCCGCAGCCCCATTCCCGACCGCGTCTGGACGAGGACGGACGTCCGGCGCAGATTTGGAGGGCGTCCGCTCGCCGGGCAACGATCCCCCCGACGCCCTCCTCGAGGCATGCGGTCATCCGCCGTGGTTATTCCCAAGCGCCCGTCGAGTTGGCGCTGGGAATGGCCCAACCACATGCATCCTCGTACGGGACGGACGTGCAAGGCGGCTCTCACCGGTAAGTCGGGGGATATCTCGTGCGGGGGGCATGCGGTGCCACGACGGCCGCCAACTGCACCCAGAATTTTCAGGGTGGGTGCGTTTTTCATGTTTTTACGGGGGGTTCCCATGTCCGGTTGCCATCGGAGGACAGGCTGCATACTGAACGCCGCGCTGCGGACACATGTGGCTGGTCACACGAGGCCAGCGGTGGCTCGCACGGACCATGTCCTGGTGGCGGAGCCGGAGACGACCGTCGTACAGCGAACTGTCCGATCCGAACCCGTATATGTACAACAGATATTAAGAGAAGACAACGGCAAGAAAATCTATGAGCGCGGTCCGTACAGTACGCGTGTATGAGAGTATGGGCTGACGCCCAGGCCGTGGACGGGAAGGTACAACATAGGACATACGGTGCGCAGGGCCGGCGTGCGGGGAAAGGGATAGGGAGGGGGAAAATAGCGTGCGCCTGCACTTTGCGCATGAATTGGGAGGCATAGATACATAATCATAGGAAGATGGAGAAGATAGGACACAGGACGAGAGACGACAGGACAGAACTACGAGCATGGAGGAAGTACAGGATAGTTATAGAATAACATTGTATGTTCGTATCCGCCTCAACCGTTTACTTCTTGGCCGCCTACAAACGACGCATAGTGAGTACAATATGAAACAACCAAGTAAAGGAAGACCACACCTTCGTGCTGCGAGATTTCGTGCCAGATGCACGGGCAGAGGTCTTCTTGGCTGCGGGAGCCTTGCCGGTCGCAGCCTACAACGAAGTCACATTAGCTTATGTTCCCCCCTTTCGTCATACCATCGTTTTACCTTCTTCGCCGAATCACGCTTGCTTGCAGCCGTCGTCTTCTTAGGAGCGGCAGCCTTCTTTGCGGGTGCCTTCCTGGGGGCCTCAGCCTTCTTCGCGGGGGCTTTCGCCTTGGTCGCGGTGGACTTTGCGGGAGCGGCTTTCTTCGTCGCAGCAGCGGTCTTAGCACCAGGCTTCTTCACAGCAGCAGTCTTCTTGGCCGCCGTGGTCTTGCTGGTGGTCGCCTTAGAGGCGGGCTTAGCCTTTGCGGGTGCCTTAGCAGACTTGGAGTCAGGCTTGTTCTGCATGCCCGGTTACTACCGAGAAACACAGCCACGAAACGTCCGTGCGCAATCTTACCTCCTTCGCAGCGGTGCCCTCAGCAGGACGTGTGGCCTTGGGCGGGAGCTTGACACGCCCCGAGGGTCCTGAGGAAACAATGTTATCTGACGGGCGTCGTTAGGTAAGGGGGCGCGGGAACGCACCCTTCGGCAGAACGAAGACACCCTTCTCAGCGCCGCTTGTGATGGCCTTGCTGAGCTGGGTGATTTGAGCATTACCGATTTCGAGCTTGTACTTGTCCTCGACAAACCTTTGCAACACTACGAGTCAGAAAGAGACAATGGGGGATGCAGTCCAAAGACATACTTCTTGATCTGGGGGCGTGAGACGCCTGACCGGGCATCCTCCGGGTGCGCGGCGATACATTCCTGCATTGTGCAACCACTTTTGTCAGAACCGAAGTTTTTCGCAGTGAAGCATGCTCCAGAGCATCGCAGAAGACAACCGAGTCATTGCGAGTTAGAGTGTCAAACGAATAGCGGATGACGGGTAAAGGTGGCGCGGCTCGGCGGGCGATGCCCTACACCCTACCCCTTTTGGTCGCACAGGCCGACCACATGCGCCCCACCGCGTCGGGAGCGCGAACGGCGAGGGATATCGATGGAGTGCGCCCTGGAGGCTTGTTTCAACCAACCTTGATCATATCTACCCATGAGGGGTGGGTAGGGGCGGCCCGAGGGGCAGACTTCTTGGTGCCAGCCGATTTGGCAGTGGAGGTCTTCTTTGCAGCAGACATTGCGCGGAATAGGGCTAGAAAGTAAACAACTGTGGTTGGGAGAGTTGCGGATGACGCGAGGGAGCGGGGGACGAGGACGGATTTAGCGGTGCGGAAGGGGGGCGGGGGATGGTGGTGGTACGGGATGAAGAGAGGACGTTCAGACTCCGAGGCGCGTCCAACCATTCAACAAACTGTAATCGTGGTGTCACGTGAGACGCTATCTCAGGAACCGGACAATCCACGTTTGCCACTAGCATCCTAGCCCTCCAGAGGGCCCGGAGTGAGAGTGTAGGGTCCGAGCTGGAGCTTTGTACGATTTCTAGGACGATTGGAAGGGAGAGACGTCGAGGAGGGCCTGTTTGGGGGTTGCTGCGGTTGTCGGGGAGGTAGGGACTTAACTTGTGGTCGAAATTTTCCGCACTCTGCTGGAGTACGTGTAACGCGGAGCAATCAAAAGGTTTGCGCAGTTGCTTTGAATGTTCTTTGCGTGGTTGGACGGTGGTAAGGATAAAGGTGGGCCCTCCCCCTAGGGCTTCGTTCTACAGGAATGACCATATATGGACGCGTCTCGCGCTGAATCTCGCGCCAGATCTGACCGCATCAACACGTGCCTGTGACGGCGACGTGCCGGAAATTTGGTCATTCCAAGGGGCCGCCGAAGGCGGACCGAAAAAATCGGCCCCCAGGGGCCCGGGGGAGGTTGCCAAAAAGGTTCCCAGGGGTCTTGCTGGTCACGCGCATCCGGCACCGCACGGCACTGTTGACCTTGAACCTACATCTGCACTCGTACTCGTACTTACCTACCTTCTGTGCTGTCGGTCGTCCTAATTTCCCTCGCGCGTGCACGACAGAGGTGTTCGGACGCCTCTATTCAACTATCGCTACTGTTCATCCACCTCGCGAACATCAAATCGAGCTTGTATACAGACCGCGACCGTTCTTACTTACGGTATCGGAATCTCGGCTAGGGCCTACACAGGTTCGTCGCGTATTCCATTTGTTTGTTTATGTCCGCATCCCCGGCTCGCGCGAGACGCACGGGCGCATGGTACCATGCCAACTGCATGGTCTGACGGGCCGCGACAAGCTCGCGAGGAACCTCTCTGCCACGCGTTTGCAATTACTTACTATCTATATCGGTCTTACAGGTCAACGGGTCAAGCATTGGCCGCCTTTCCTTCACAACGCTTATACGTAGTGTCCGCGGGTGGGGAACTTCCTTTGCCAACTCGAATTTCCGCACTGGAGGGAGTGCGCGGCTAGACATTCCCGTTATCCGAGTCTGGTAAGATGACATGCTCTCCAACCGCCTTGGAACAGGGGCAAGACCCTCTCACCACTACCACCATGTCCAGCGAACCTCTCGTATCCCTCCGCGGGCGCACTATTATGTGCCCCATCGAAATTTTCAAATCAACTATCATCTATCGCTTGCTGCGTTTCGGACTCACCGCCTCTAACGAATCTGAGAGGCGGTACACCTGCTGTGTTGTGCCAGACCCATTCCCTCATCTTCTCCACCCCAAGACGCCCGTTCTCTTTAGCCTCCTTGGTCAAATAGCTCCGGAGGATTGTTTTATGACGGCGCGCGGCCGTCTCCGCCCCTCGGACGAGAAGCCGGTCGCCTCGTGCTGGCTCCAGCAGTGACCTGGCCCCGTTTCTGATCGCATCTGGCGCGGCATCCTCACGATGCTCGAGGGCCTTGTAGATGAATACGCTGTCGGTTGCCAAGTTGATATGTCCAAGTTACTCGCGGTCGGCGCAGACGGAAAGCTCCGGCTTCAAGTTATCTGGCAAGGAGACATCGGTGAGGTGCGTATTCCATTGGGCTCAGGGACAGACGTCCCATGCTAACCGTCGTTTAATTTCAGCCGGGTCAAAACCTTCCTATGTTTGATGAATTCGGCGTCGAGAAGGTCCCCGCTTCGATCTCCGAAGTCCCTTTCGGGGAGCCGGTGCACGCGGTATTCAGCATCGACTTCGTGCGTGATCGTCGGGCTGGGACGCGCACCATCGTCGCGTCTCTGTTTTCCCTCACCAAGGCGTAGAAGAGATGGGGATGACGCCGCGAAGGTGTCGTGCCGTGAGGGGGAGGTTCCGCGAAGGTCTGGTGCCTGCATGAGAACGGGCTCGGACATGCGACGGTCAACGGTGGGGTTTGCGAAGGGGATGCGCGCGAGGGTGGATGCGCGCGAGGGTTGATCCGGTCAGGAAGCGTCGGGGGAACGCGGTCTGGGTGTGGGACGGAGGGTAGGGGAACTGTTGCGATGTTGTTTACATCTTGTATAACTAGTCTCGACACGGGCGAAAACCTATGTATCTGTATCCTTTCCACTCGCGGAAGTTCTGTATCGCGCGGATGGTCGCGCGCGGACAATGGACATCGACATTTGAGTTCGAATCCCAAAGAGGTGCTCTGGTTCTACACTCGCGCCCCGGGAGATTAGGCTACTACCCATCCCATCCCGCCGTTGGACTCAGGGATGTACTGCCAACCATCGGTTGTCCGTTTAGACTGTGTTCCGTCCGTGTGATCCGCAACTCAATCATGCTGGCCGCTGGCGTAGCCGCAGATAACCTGCAGACACTTTGACCACCTGGATACCTTCGCGCTTAGGATGCAGGATGGCTGAAAACCATCCAGCGTATAGTTCTCCAAGATAACTCCCATAACTCACACAACCTCTACAGGATAACAAGAACGTAGAAAAAGCTTGCGCCAAGTTCTAACTGGCAACCCACAGTGCAATAACATTGTAGAATTTCGACTCTGGCGGCAGGCCGACCCAGACATTGAGACGTGTTTCAATAAACTGTATCAGGAACATATATTGTAAGTAGTGAAAGGTTGGTGAAGGAAGTCTGGGCACGCATTAGCCGACGTTTGAAAACCCCATGGAGGAACGCTTGATTGTCTCGCCGCAACTGTGGCGACAAGCCAGCCGGGACGAAATTGGCGACCGCCGAATGCAAGCCCCCTATTGGCAAGACTCTCTCCCCGACCACAACCACGTCCTCATCCACTATGGCTTTTGAACCAGAAATCGCCCGTCAGCAGTGCGCAGCAATTTTCGAGGACGACGAAGCACGTACCAAGTTTATTGAGACTTGGAAGCAAAGCGTGAGTGGTGCTTGTCACTAGCCCCTTAACCAAACCCTCCAACTACCCTCCAACTCACCGTTACGCGTGCTTCCAGGCCGAAGAGCGGGCAGACAGCTGGATGGACAGCCGGGATGGGAGTCAGTCAAGACACAGGTTCTTGCTTCTCTGGATCGCGGAGATAGTAGAGTACCTCGTGGCTACCGGAAAGGTAGCGCGCTCGTCCAACGGTCCCAAAGCCCTCGACCCCCGCTGGCCCATTTATGGGCCTTACTTCGAGCCACCTACATATCTCCATCAGATGCTGCGTGAGGTCACTCCCCAGATCGGGCCGGAGATCACGTACCTAAAGAGATGTTACGCCGTCCATTGGATCTTCCTCGAGGCGCTTCGTCGTTGCCCCAAGTGTCACGGGAAGAGGCTCGAGCGTAGCGGCTGGAACCCGAGCGGCCCACGAGAAGTCCATGGACTGTTCCGCGAGGAGATGGCAATCGGCATCCAGCTGCGCTGCCTCGACTGCGCGGAGAAGTACGGAAAGAAGAACAAGAGATCGTCAGGGGACCTGGACAAGAGGTATTGCTGGACGACGACAAGCGCGGACTTCTGGGATCAATTTGAGCACTGGGAGCTTCCGAGTGAGTTTCGCCATACACTTTAAGTCTCGTCCGGGGCGCAAGAACTTACTGTTAACAAACTACAGAGGGCCTTCCCCACTTCTTTAGCAGATCAGCAGTCTCGTCGGAGCTGTTCGACTTTATTGTGGAGATGCGCCTCAAGTCAACATCCGCTGGCCTGGCAGAAAACATTAAACGTGCGTTACCTGTCGGGTCTTCAATGTGTCTTCAATTGCCTGAGTGTCCGGGGCCTCCCCTTGATCTTGTAATAGAGCTGCACCTGCTTGAATACCATAAGCAACATCATCAGTACCTCCAAGCGTTCCATGCACGCACCCAGCAGATGACGATCGTGAAGCAGACGAAGCCGCTCGTGCCGTACTCCAAGCCGTTCAGCAAGAAGGTGGGGCAGCAGAAGGGGGGATACGACAATCGGTCGATTTCCGACGACTTAATCACCATGATCTTGCTGAAGTTCTGCAACGAAACCAGGATCAAGGAGTCAGAAGAGCATATGAGGACGCTCAGTGGTGAGTGGGAAGTTCGAACCTTCTCACGGTTCGACGCCATGGTTCTCCTCCAATATTGACGCCCATTGCTCAGCCGTTACCATCTCCGTCGACACCACCTTCCGCTGTGCCTACAAGGCTACTCTTGTCGACAAGAACAAGGCTCGCGTCCGGTCTCATCTGGGCGGTTTCGTCTCCATTCTCAATCAGAAGTCCCAACCCATATCCTGGGTACGTGGCTCGTGCTCTCTTCAATGCTCCTCGCATTCATCCTTGCTGACGTGCTGGAACGCTACAGCGGTTGTGCCACAGCCAGTCTCAGGTGGAAACACAGGAAATGCTGAGTGGGTTATCCACTCGGCTCCACTGCCTCGAGCTTCCACCGCCGGAGATCATGACTGCGGACAATTGCTGCCAGGTTCGAAACACCGCGCTGAAGGTTTTCCCCGACATAAGCGTCGTGCAGGATGTCTGGCACTTCCTCATGCGGTGAGTTTTGTTTATTATTTTACCGTTGTACATGCTCTGATGCCTGCAATTAGGTACCTTGTATGCGTCAAGGACGGCACTAAGAATCCGTATCGGGGAGAAGTCGCGAACAACATCGTTCACGCTATCTTGAAGGTCAAGGCCGCAAACGGTGTCCCGGCCATCTATCGCTCCCAGCCTGAGCAGGAAGAACGACTTGTCAAGGTTTTCAACAAGTGGGAGGAGCATGGAGGCGTGTGGACGGCGGCGGCGGCGAAGGTGTGTGTGATTTCTTGCGATTTCATGTTTACATGCTCACCCTGGTCTCATACCCACCAGGTACATGAAACTCAACTTGCCCACGTCGAGAAAGGATGCCTATCGCGCCCGAGAGATGACGTCGCCTCCGATGGCAGCCGGATCGAAGGGTCGCACAAGGGTTGGAACTCCATAATGCGCGCATTCGCCAGCGGTCTTGAGGTCATGAATGCCCTCGGCCACGACCACGTCCTACGACACAACGTCCGTCTCGACATGCAAGACGAAGCTCTCGACAAATCAATGTTCATGTATCACACTCACGGCTCGCATCACGTCCGCCTCGTGGACGCATGCGCCAAGTTATGGAACACCCTCATCGAAGGTCAGAAACGGGGTGGCGCTCTCCCCGCCAACATCCGCGCCTTGCCAGAGCTCCATCCGGCGGATAGCAAAGAGACGTTCGGGCTGGTGAAGATGAGCACGGAGACGGCCATGCAGTACTCGCTCGCCAAGGTCAAGCAGGAGCCGGGGGATGATACGCTCGACTTGTCGTCGCAGGATATGCTAGATGCAGATCGTATCCTCAAGGAGATCGGCGTCGATCCTGCCCTCCTCAAAGTACCGCCACCATCCACTCCGGCCGAAACATCAGTCCTCGCGATCGCGCCCGCTGCGTCTCCTCCGCTGACCGCTCCCTCTAACGCTCTTGATCGTCCATCCGTCCCCACCTCTTCCTCCGGTGTCAACTCCAAAGGAAAAGGAGTTCGTAGTTGTCCTCATCGCGCTTACGGTGCAAATACTAATGTATTTTTGTTATCTAGGTAAAGCGTTCACTTGTCAACGATCCGGCCGACGACGACGTTATCGAGCTCTCGGCAGCTGAGTGGGGTTTACCGAAGGATTGGTTTCCCGCTTCGCGGGCTGCAACGTCCACATCCCGGGTGGCTGGTACGATGTCTGATGGGTCTAGGTCCCCTGTAGCGTCGTCCTCCGGTGCATTAGCGACCCCAGCCTCTGGATTCCCCGCCATCCCTTCGCTTGGCATGCCCACTGTTCCGGTCACTTCTGCACCTCCCGTGCTGGCGATCGCAGCACCAACGTCTGGCTCGCCCGCCACTATGGCTTTTTTCCTCTCCCCAA